>CAJQUW010005527.1:0-530126 GCA_907163375.1 Prostheceraeus crozeri
AATGTAGATGATTATTTTTGAAAACGACTTAATTCACTAGAGTGACAATGCAAATAATATTGTGTATACGAAAATTACTAGAAATTCAAGGTCCAACTTAGAAAAAAGGAAATTAAAGAAAGCATCTATTTATTATTTCTCGCTGGCGTTCCTTTCCATCGTTCGCCGATGTTTCCGGGAATTGATCATTCGGATCATTTTCCTGCATAATGGTCATATTTCTGATCTTCTTTGTTTCTTTCTTCAGCACGATTTCTTCAGGAGTTGGAAGTCGTCAAGCTATAATATTATATTAGTCGTTGATAGCCTACAATAATTATCTGACAGATAGTAAGTGTCATCGTAATCAAAAGACTTTGCATACAGGGTAAATCGTCAAAAAATTGTTAGGAAATGAACACGGGCACTATATACCTGTTAAATAAAAGTGAATCTAAACCACTATTGAATAGGTTTAACTGATTTAGTCCATACAGAAAATTTGTTGAAGAATTGATATATATTTCCTGACTTAGGGGCGGGTCTAAGTTCTCCTAGATTTCGTCAAGATTTTGTGATTTAATTCCTAGGATTTTTTCCTAACTTTGTTTCAGCATACCAACACCCCCTAACCCTAACTTAGGTACCCCCAGCGATCCCCTAAGATTTTTTTCCTAAGTGACTTAGGGGTGACGTTCAAGCATACCACTTAGGATTTTTCCCCTAACTTAGGCAAATCCTAAGTTAGGGGTTGTTCTAGCATACGGCCCCTGAATTCCAGACTGACCGCTTGGAAATACAATACCACTTGAAGAATTACTACTAATCAACATTTGCTGTATCCTGGTATGACAGTGTAGAGGTATCGTATGTAGCATCCTTACATCGTGTAAAGCATTCAAATTCGTCAGGAGGCATATCTGATATTATTTAATTGTCCAATAGTCACGTCTATCATAGCTAAGTTTTTTGGCATTTTCACAGCATGTTGGTTCCGAATCCAGGAGATATTACGATAATGATGTATTACATTAATATTTATTAATAATATTAATTAATTGATATATAAATATATAATATTTTATGTAACATATTAAATCCATTTAAAGAAGCATATTTGCATCGAGAACAGCTTTTTCCAGGCATTCGCATATAGGGACTCAGATTCTGTGAAAGTACCAGCTTTTAAATTATCTGTATAACTCCATGTGCTGTTGTCGAATGATTTTGCATGCTTTATATTTACTCTAGCCTACGTTCTCAGTCATTTGCAGTAGAATGGAACAAAAGAAAGTGAGCGTCATTTGAATAAAACTTTTATTTAACTTCAATCATGAAGGGAGATATATTATGAGCAACTTGTGTTCACTTTCAACAACAGTAAAACTAAAACGTAGTCAACATTGAAAGACTGAAGTTAATGCGCTCTTAAGCGAAGTTTTTGGCGTCCATTCGTCACTCTCTAAAAGTCCTTATTCAGCTCTGTCAAAGGCTGTTTTATTAAAATAACAGAACTTGATAGTTTCTATAATAGGACTTTACTCATGAATTTTATGCACCTCAGTATCAGGCCACATCAGAGGATGAAAGGGGATCAGCTTTACAAGCAATTGAATTTTGTACAATTTGAAACATGTTTCTTTCAAAGTGACAATCAGTCAAGTCTCTTGAACTTTACTGTCTCCACGTTTTTTTTGATTTTGCAGGAAAAACGAACAGCCGCATTTCAGGCGGTTTGATGAAGTTTTGAGATTAAAGGTTTTGAAAAATAAGAAACGTTATATTGAGGGAAATGGAAACTATTAGAAGAGAAGAAAAAAAGTTTTAAGTAGGAAAATGAGAAATTACAATGAACGAAGTCGTTCGAACAAGGTAGTGATAGCCTCCGTTTGAATATTACTTTCGCATCCTCTGCAACGCCTACATGCATGCATCCGCAAACAGGAATTTCAGCGTATAATTCCACTTCTTTTTCTCGTTGGCTTAGTCATGGATACCTGGTTTAATGTTTCCTGAAGAATGTTCGACTTTATCCCTTTTCTCCTCTCTCCTGTGATAGAGAAAATAAGATAGAAGGTAATGGAGTGAACATGAGCCTTGTCAGCTGATCATTGTCCATGTGAGGTTTTTGCTTTATGATGTTCACATATGACCTTATTATAGACAAGGTGGGTTCTGTTAAGACTATTTCTTCGTCGCCGGGATACTATTTCCTCCGAATGTGATTGCTTGTTCAAATTTGATACATAAAACATCCAATGTGATCGTTAATGTTTTAGATAGACTTTGAAGGAGACAATAACTGACGAGTGGAAGTCGAGATCGATACATGGAAGCAATAGAATTGTTTTTCTGCAGATGATGATATAGACCGAGTTTTAGTTCAAGTGTTTTCCTCTGTATTTGAACACAACAAGTAAACTTTGATGCGTTGTTGAACTTTCAAGTTCGTTCATCTGTTAACAGCACACTCAAAAATTGAATGAAGGCTCTCCGCTCTGATCCCGTGAAAGGATTCAAGAAGCCCATACACTGTCGTTTCTTTCATCAAACAGTAGTAGCGGCTCAAAAATTGTCTTCAAGCGTGCGAATTTTCTTCGATTCATGAAATTTCCGTGGGAGCTCCTTTCTTATAGCTAAATGGTACAAGAGTTATTTGGAACAAAAATTCCGTCGTTTAAATTTTTCATTAGAAACCAGAAGTCTATTGTCTCATTAAGTTGTCTTACTGTCGTCAATCCGTAAATGTCTACTGCCTTTAGCTATCTTGTCATCCATCGAGGTGGTGCGAACTGTGTCTGTTATTGAAGGATTCATGTCGTGTAGAAAGAGGACTCCCGCTCACTGTCATTGAGGGATCCATTTTTTCTTTTTTTAAGGACCCATCTCAACAGCTCCCACGAAACCCTTCTTGTGTAAACACATGCAAGTATCCTGTAAGACGTGCGTTTTCCTCTTAGTGTCATCGTAAATCTCGAAAAATGCTCAATTATCACTAATTATTAAAAACACACCAATCGATTATTCCTTTTCCCGATTTATTTTATTTTTCTGAATTGTACCGTCGGTTTCAAGACTTTACGTTGTTTTCATAGTGCCATTCCCTTAACTTCAGCTACAAGTAGCTTGTCGTGATAACTTCGGATTGTTAGAGGCATTCATGTTCCAGACGGTTGTTTCTTTGACTGTCTAGAGCGCCTAATACATGGTCATCTATTCAGTAACTTCGGTCAGACTCGCTCACTCATTTCTTTTCATCGTCACCCATTCAGCGGTTGCTTCGCTCTCGCATAATGAAGTGTTATGTTAGTACTTATCAACCGTATAATGGAGGTATATTTCTATTCAAGCTTGAAGAAATTACCTTACCGTACTACTGTGCATCAAAGATGTTTGAATTTTAGTTGAATGATTTCGTTTAGTTTTGCATACGTAGAATGGCGTTTATTTTCAGATTAAAATATATTCTGAGAGAACTTATGCAAGTTCGTGTAATTTGTGTAGTTGTGCTTTGTAAAAGTGTGTTGGTCTCGACCCGTTGTGCGATCCTCTCCAAATCTACTTACGGACACTGGTCTGCTCAGGTCCATTCCACCAGCCAGGAAGCATAAAAGAAGTCTTAAAAAGTTAAAATGCACAAATAATTACATTTTTATTGCAGCGCTGTCAGATAGATGACGGCACACTGCATAAATCATTTTTTCAATTGCAATGTATTTATCAAATGCTAATTGATGATTCAACGCCTGTAGGTGCATGACTGTCACATCATTTGCAAAACGCGTGTTTTATTTTATTGGATACTGATAGCCGTTGCTTGGAGGGGTTTTGGTATAAATGCATGTTGTACGTTAGGAAGGCAAAGTCAGTGTAAAATTTTATGGAACGAATGGCTATGGCAGTGGGATAGAGATGTTACTTGCACCTAGCGGTTGTCCTAGCTATTTGTTCGTTTCCATGCTGTCAATTATAGAACTATAAACTTAGTTCAGCAGCAGCATAAAACAATGTATAAGTAGTTACGTATAGCTCTGGAATTCATTCTGTCTAAAGCTCTGAAGCAGTGGCTGGCGCAGTTGATCGATTCCGCTCGACTAATCGTGTGGCGGAATCAATCGACTGATTCTTGAATGACCAGGAATCGCACGACTGTTTTTGCGAAGTGACTGCTCAATGAAATTTGCTAAAGAAAAAAATTATTCTATTTTCCTATGTAATCGTTTAATATTTGAAATAATTCCACGGGATAGAAGTGTGACAGGTGTGCGTAACACACAACGGGTGCTTGCACTTGAGATCATGTATAGCTATGATATGTCAGAGTTGCCGTGTGACGCGATTTTTCATACTCACACAATACTCAAACAATAGTAAATCTCTATGGGAATCCTATGGGAGTTCACACACCGCAGGAATGCCTCATTCTATGTAATAGCTTTGAACAAGCTCGTAGTACATAATTTATTCGAGTTATGCAGTTGTGTTGTTCAGTATAAAGAGGTCCTTTTGATCTCCGCATTGAAAGCATTCAAGTGACTGATGAGATTATTAATGCCTGATTTACATCTATGCACGCTATGAACCTAACCCAGCTAGAATTGCAGTATCATATAGCCTCAGATTTGCTAATGCTTTGTGAACTACAGGTTTTTGCGTTTGTTAGTATGAATCTGTCGTTGATTAACGTTGAAGTTGATAAATAAACGGCATTTCTCATTTTTTAAATGAAATTTATCATTGATTAACGACATCGTTCAATAGATCGCCATTTCTCAATGAAAAACGGCATGTCTCACGCAATCGAGATATCTACCATTGTTTAACGACATATTGCACAATACTGTGACTATCCTACATAATTTTCTAAGTATATTCATTTTAAAATTATGGCCTATGTCCTCCCAAATAAAAATTATGGCCGAAAAATTAAATTGATTATATTGTATAAAAATTAAATCAAAGCAAAGAATTGCCGAGCTTTCATTCTAAATTATACCAAAATAATCAAGTTATCCAGAATATATGTTGTAATTTTATTTATTCTGCAAAACTATACAAAAATAGTAAGGCATGATGTCAGTAAATATCTTCTTGTCGAATACATCGAGGAATCAGTGACGTAGGTTCTCCAGGAAGCTTGGACAACCACGAAACAACCCGACGCATCGATGCCCTCGTGGTGCACGACCCCTGTCGAGAGAACACAGATTGTAATCCTGCTTCATCTTATGTATGTAGATAAGGCTCCTGTGCATCTCCTTCATTGATGGAGCACTGATTTGCTCCAGCGTGAAAGCCGGATTATTCCTTCAACAATTCCAGTGTATATACATTCCTGGCATTTCGTGATCTAATAAGTCGAGGTCGATTATCTTCCACGCCACAATCGAGCAAAACATTTCGCCGTCAATTGGTATCAGTCTGAATGATTGACCATGCGGTCCCACGAGCGATTCCAAGTGAACCAGCAACCTATCAACATCAAATCTCGATTTTCATCAAGATATGCATCAACGATGCGTTGTTTGTCAATATTAGAAATTACACGGCTATGTCGCGGACATATATTGAACGTCCAGCTTAGTTATCGAGTGCAATAATGGCCGCTATTTACTTTACAAATTTCGATGTTCATCTTGACAGATTTCTACTCATGAACGATATTGCCGAATGTTTGAAGAGACAATTGCAGCTATTTCAATGTGATGTAATGTCACATGAACATGCAAAAATGACGTTAAATGAATGCCACAAACGGCCGTTAATAACTGACAGATTTATATTAACAAACGGAAAAACCTGTAGTCTAAAGATTTGAATTTGTTGATGCATTATAAGGTTATTTACAAGATTGATGAAAGAGCGGTAAATGCCTAGTGCCAACTGCTATGTTCGAGAAAATATGGTTGATAGAGACCAAAAGAATCGAATTTGAAAAATGCAAATAGTAGGTAGCAAAAAGCGTCGACCAAACATCAGTTGACGCACACTCTGTCCACGTCTTAATAACCACGAACTCGAGTAAAAGGCAGATGAAAGGTAGTAGACATGTTGCGCCGATAAGTCTTTTTCAGTGGTGTGACATACAATGGGAGAGTAGTACTTCATAGTAGATTCCTAAGACTTTTATGTCTTGTTTACTACATTTTCAGTGTTCTGATGTGTAATGCAGTGCTCTCAATCATGTACAAATAGAATGTGGTATTAATTTATCGGGTACAAATAATTGTATTGTCTAAATAGGCCATGTGTCATATAGCTGCAATTCTAACGCAAGTTATCAAATTTACAGTAAAACTCAAAATATAGAAATTGTATAATATTCGTCAGCCAGACTGCAAACTTATTATCTCTGAATTTGAAAAAATCTCAGAGTATTCAGAATCGTGCGTTTTTTGATTAATCGTGTACTGAGTCGCACGATTCGGAATCGCGCCCAACACTGCTCTTGAACAATGTAATCGCTCGTATTGAGGATGTGATTTTGCGATTTATTTTTTACGATAAAGATAATCAGATGTAGGTTATCAATCGAGTCTGTCTTCCTCGGAAGGTTCCATGGCACTCAATAGATGGTTTCTAACTCTAACCTAGCGATAGTCGCCAGGAGAGACTTTGTGGCTTAAAACAAAGTAAGTCTAAAGTTTCAACAGGTTAGCCTATTAACTACTCCCAGTCGCAATTGTGCTTCTTTAAAAAAACGTCAGTAAACATGTACATTTGTCAGGAACTTGCCTAATGCTTTCAAGAAACATTTTCATGATCTGCATCAGCTTAGGAATTAGCAGTTAGAATCAAGGGTATGTGCTTACGCTTTCAAATACACACGAAACCTAATTGAATTTTCTTGTCCACGCAGAAGCTTTGATCCATTCTGCCTGCATGTATACTGTATAGGTTAAATACTCAAAACTGAACATTCCTAATGAGTGCAGTTTGTGCGGGTACACAGAATTCAATGCAATAAAAACTTAGATGCGTTCTGCGTCAGTTGCACTAATACAATGCTGACGAAGTGCGTGTACATTGCAAGTGAAATGGGATTATCTGCTTGATGTATGTCAGTACCATGATTCATCATAGATTTCCCATCCTCCTTATTGATCGACAATCCATTATTTGCCTATGAAAATCGCAGTGCTCAATTGTTTTATCAAAATATGTATTTTAAAAAACCTGTTGGGAGCAATAATTAGAATAAAGATCGTAATGTCATTCGCAAAATTAATTATCAGAAGATTGAAGACCAGTTAATCTGATAATTATAAAGTCTAGCGTTAGTGATTATTTAGTTGAGTAATTGAATGTTTGCTCAACTATACTTGCTGAAAACTTATCTGGTCAAAGTATGTTTGATTAATGTTGCACTCGTCAGTACTCTGATATGGAATGAAAATTAAGAAGTGAAGCAAATGCAATGTTGGATGCGACTTAATCAGCCGTTTAGTGGACTCATTGATTGTATTTCAAAGGACAAATAAATATTAGACAAGCAAAGGACTGAAATGTTCTTCAAAAGATCAAGAAACCATGTCTGATTATTTCATGTTTTGTTTCACAGACTACCCTTCGAAGGTCAAATGGAATTATTATCTTGACTGCACTGGCCGAAGTCGAAGCATAAATAAATCAATATCTAATCACACATGTTTAGAAGAACTTCTTTAAACCTTCGATCTTACAATGATATATAATTAAGAATTAAGATATGAATTAAGTGATTCTTCGATTGATAATGCGATTGCTTTTGTATCTGATAGTGTGTTTAATTTTCATAGTCAACAGGTGCGTCACCAAGAAATGAATAATAATGATAATCTGAGTATTGATATTTCTTTGACTTTGGTAGGAAGGCATGATGTTATAAGAACTCTTATCCGAGCAAATTATGTGGTGATCACCAGTTTTATCTGATATTTAGAAGCTATGGGTCTGAAAACACGACACCACGTTTTGATGTGGATGTTATTTTGTTGGCCGAACGAATAATACCATCAAAATGGTCATCCTATAACAGACTATCATTCGACAGAGCACAGAAAACCATCGAAGTTTCGGATATTATAATCTCCCTGCTTATGAACTCTCCTTGCTGTTCATAAGCAAGTTGAAATTCTCTAAAGAAGCATTTCACTTCACATCGTTAACTGGTGACATTAGAAAAGATTCAAGTAGAGCACTTCGTAACTTCTGACTTCCAGAATTGGTTGGAGGCTGTCCTTAAGATAATTAGAAATCGCATTTCCTTCCTAAGTTCTAGCTTTCCATCTTTGCATTCGCACGAGGTACTAAGATCTAAGGAGTGTAAAAACTTCATCTCAAACTTTCAGAAGAATTACGTCATTACTCCGGCGGATAAGGCCGCCAGCAATTTTGTCATTGTGTGTAGGAAGTATTACCTCATTGTCCTCTTGAACGAACTAGGCTTTGACCTTAGAAGTTTCAATGCTGTTGGTAATCAGACTTACTCACCAGTAATTTCTTCCATTAATGACATAATTGCCAAACATTGCACCACCCTCAAGGATTCCTTTGGCATAACGGTTAAAGATAAGTTTATGGTTTTACCTAAACTTTTCTGGATATCTAAATTGCACAAAAATCCGTATAAAAGTAGATTCATAGCTGGTGCCAGGAACAGCACTTCCAAAGATTTGGCCATACTGGTGAACAAAGGTTTGCAATTGGTCCGGGACAAGTTTAGTAGTTATTGCCTTTCCATCAAGCATAATTCAGGTGTGAACGCCTTCTGGAGCATTAACTCTTCTGGGGAATTCCTTGACAGGATGTCGGGTTTGAATTGCCACTCCTTACAAGTATATGATTTCTCCACACTCTATACGAATCTTAATTTAGACCAGGTTATGGAGTCCTTGAAAGACTTATGTGAGTTAATTTTTAGCAGTTCCAAGAGCTTTATTTGCATTGGCTATTATAGAACCTTCTTCTCGAATAAAAAATACAGAGGGTATCACTGCTGGTCCAAAACCCAATTCCTTAATGCAATAGGTTTTATCCTGAATAACACTTTTGTCACTTTCGGGGGACTTGTCTTCAAGCAAATTCGAGGCATACTTATGGGTAGGAATTCCAGCTCGCTCTTAGCTGACCTGTTTTTGGCTTACAGGGAGTTTTATTTTGTGAGGGGGCTCCTAGCGAGTAAGAGATTTGGCTTAGCCAAACTTCTCTCTTGTACCACTAGGTATGTCGATGACATTTGTGTGTTTAACTTCAAACATTTTGATAAGATCCTTCCTGAAATCCACCCGGTAGATCTCTTGGCTAGCAGAAGCGGGGACAACAACAAATGTGTTAATTATTTGGATGTAAAAATCAGGATCGAAGATGGTGGCCATTACATCACAGAGGTTTACCATAAGGTTGATGAGTTCAGCTTCCCAGTGGTGCTGTATACTTTCCCCGAGAGTAACATGCCTTTGAACACTGGCTTAAACATCTTTGCTGCCCAACTCATCAGATTCGCTAGGATTTCATCTGATGCTTCCGCCTTCATATCAAGAGCTAAGGGCATTTTTGATATCTTTAAAGGACGGGGTTATAAGAATAATTTGCTGGTTAATTCTTGCATTAAGTTCCTTCTCCAAGAATAGGTTCCTCGTTTTTTAAGTTTGGTTGTTTTTCGCCCCGCCAGATGCCATCCATCATTGGCATGTTGGACTAAGATAACCTCTTCTAGTTTCAAGTGCGTCCTTTTGTCCTAATATATTAAAAAAAATTATTTTCGGTTAGGTTCTGCTATGTTTCCTCAGGCTTGGAGAGACCTTCCATATCGTACATTCGTTATGGTTGGCCTGGCCCCGCCATGTGGTATAGGTTGGAGGTTAGGGGCCGAAACCTTGCTTCATGCAGCCACATGGTTCCTCCCTGATGACTCCATACATAGCAAACTTAATTTTGGTTTTTTGGGTTTCTAATTTTCACCTTTTGTTATTTTTAGTTAGCCTCTCGTCAGGTCCATGACGAACTCTTGTTACAGTTCTTATTTGATAAAAATTAAATCGTTTATAAGTATTAATTTATTTCCCTTACCGTCTTCAGTTGAGTAGACTTGCCTTTATACGTATTTCAGTACCTGCTCTATACTAGAGTAGGTTACTCTATGTTGTCAGTATTAATTTATATTCATTCATTCATGACTTTTAATTACCTAATTATTTACAAGATTCTCCACTAGGGTAATTGTTTAACTTTGGCGTCTTCCGTTTCCTGGATCCTTCGAATTTTTTTGACCGTGTCGTGTCTTAATTTGATTATTAAAAATGTTGCCTTTATTCTCCATTCTCTTGTGAAATGTTGTGTGCATCGTTTTCGCAGTGAAGTGATCACCTAGATCGCTCAAGTGCGCGCTTGGTTGACATTAGATTTTCTGCTCTTTAATAGATTGTCCAGTTAAGTGCTAATTGATAGTTGTCGGACCATAGTGCTCTAAGTTTCACTTTCAAACCAGTGCCCTATAAGATCAGCGTACAGCTAACTTTTGGAAATGCATAAGCAAGTGTCTTCTGTCGAAGTGGGCCATTGAAGATGCCGTTGAAGTTTTCTATTTTCACGGAATGCCATTTACGTTTGACAACATCTATTGCATCACACATAGATTGCACTCATCTATTCAAATCCATGATATATTTGTTGCTTGTACGTCTACAATACAGACAAATTGGCTCTACAAATTGTTTCATAACTGCAAACATGAATGATCACTTTCTAAATTTCCATTTTTCTTCATACACCCGAGATGGTCTCTAACCGCTAATTTGGAATTGCAGTTAAAAATCGTGCGGTGATCGAGTTTTGTAAAAAAAATAGATTCGAAAATACGTCAAGCTAGCTACTAAAAGTATTCACATTGTTAATTTCCAATTTCTGTTTGCAAAACTACCATCTCAAATCAGCTTGAAGACAGATAAAAGTTACAGTATTGAAGATGCTAGATCTGACCATAGAGTAGGTATATTAGGTAGAGTGGTAACCCCTTCATTCATTAAATTCCCAATGTGTATACACCTTCGATTTTATTAAATGAACTCAAGGGAGATACAGGTGTTATTGTCACCAAATGTGAGATATGCAAATTTTTGCAGTTTTTCAGAAATTACAACGGAATTGAGTGATCATGATTGTAATGCAGAAGGAAATGATAATATTCTACAGATTCTCAGTGTCATGACAGCTTTGAAGATTTAATGTTTGCTAAATTAGCAATTCGATGGATTCCCGATTACTTTCATGCTCAACTTCAAGAATATTTTCTTATGCGTGATCATATCACAGGCAACCTGCCACTGGCAGAGCAATCACATAATCAAAGACAATGACTTCATTTAACTTTGAACGATGGAAGTAGGTCCACATCACTATTCAGATTCAAGAAATGAAACATGAATTTAGTGAATCATAAAATCATGCCGGTGAAAATTGAATTAAAAACTATTAAGCTCCAGCCAAGAAAGCACGAATAATATCGCGACTTTTTCATGAAGACTTTCATTATAATACAACTCATGAAATTCCCTTCATAATCAGCTTCATTTCCGCTTAGTTAGGATGCTTATTAGCAAATATTCATTCCTTTTGACATCCAACTGTTTCATACTACTTATTTAGAAGTCATCTCAGTAGTATATAAATTGGGAAATTTTGACTTTTTTCAAAAGTGCTCAAATAATTTTTGGACTCCGGGAACGTAATCTCCGTAAAAAAGCTGAATCTTTTGATACAAAAATTTTCACGATATACAGATACTTTTTTGAGTCGACACTACCTACAGGGTGATTCAGTTCAGCCCGCCGGTAATAAAATAAGTGGTCTTTGATGGTTATTCGATATCTATGTAAGTTTCTGACAACAAGAAAACGTCATCACGATATTGAATTGGCAATGAGATAATGCTGCATTGATTTCAAATTGCTACTTGCATAGATAGCTGTCTCGGGCAAGCTGTTATTAAATAGCATTTCTTCATAATTCAGTACAAAAGTCATTTCTGTCTATGCGAGATGAATTATCCTGGCTTCAGTTATGAAGAAATCGCTTATGTTGTGTCATGTTCTATTGCGTTTGATAATTGCGAAGCAGCACGAAGAGCATTCAATGAAAAATATAGAAAAGAAGCCCCACCTGTGAGAACCATTCGAGATTGGAGAATGCGGTTTAATCAAACTCTTAGTGTGCTTCCTATGAAGCATTCTGGTGGTCCTGGTAAGAGTCGACTATCTGAAGAAAAACAAAAAGAAATTGTTGAAGCGTTTGGAGACAATCCGTGTAATTCACAGCGGAAAGTTGCGGCGCAGCTCGACACGTCCCAATCATCGGTGCAAAGAGTATTATGCAATAATAAGATTAAACCATTCAAATTTAGTCGAGTGCAAGTACTGAAGGAAATGGATTTCGAGCCTCGGTTGAATTTCTGCCGCACCGTTTTGCAGATGAACAACGAAAATCCTGGCTGGTATCGAAAGATTGCATTTAGTGATGAAGCAGTTTTTCATTTAAATGGACAAGTAAATCTGCATAATTGTTTTTATTATGCAATGGAGAACCCACATAAGACATGCGCAAAGCCCCTCAAATCTCCATCAATTTGTTTTTGGGCAATGATTACTTTTGACTATGGCCTTGTTCATCAAGTCATTGATGGAACAGTAACTAGTGAAAATAATGGTGATCTTCTTCAACAAACTGTTATCCCACTCCTTCGGAGAAAGCGGACATTGATTTACCAACAAGACGGAGCTCCGGCTCATTTCAGTCACGCTGCAAGAGCACTGCTGAACAAAAATCTTCAAGATCGCTGGATTGGTAGAGGTGGTCCACGGAATTGGCCATCTCGTAGTCCTGACTTAGCGATGAACGATTTTTGGTTATGGGGATACGCCCGGGATCATATCTACAAATCTCCAAGGCCAGAATCCATACATGAGCTGAGAGATCGAATTGAAACAGTGTTGTATTCCATTGACAAGCTTACGATAAGACGCGTGTACACCAATTTCTTCAAGCGCTGTGAAGCATGTGTATCAGTACAGGGGGCTCATTTCGAACACTTGTTGTGACTTCGTGAGCAGAAAATGATTCTAACTTTGTTAATAATACATTTTTGTAAGTTTTTGGAATATATGCTAATAAATAGCAATACCTATGTCTAAACGCCATTCATTTTATTACCGGCGGGCTGAACTGAATCACCCTGTACATACACTTACTCTATGGATCTGACATTCACGGGTTCATCTCTGATGTCTGAAGTAGTAGGTTTTTGGTAAACTCGTCGTCTACGGTCAGTGATTACAACATGGGAGACAAAGGTCTTGGACGAGTGGAACACCTGTCTTGTGAGATATTCTCGCCTCAAAATCAATGTCGTTATGCACTCGTATAAACTTCAGATCTGAATTAATAATGTTGATGAAATTTCAACGTCATGTGAGCTAGTGACGACAATTGCGGTGAGTCTCAACAATACACGATCGGGCAAGGAATCGCAGCTTATATGCGAAATCATTCAATGCATACAAGCCATGACACAAATAGGCGGAGTTATACATATCATTGTCTTAAATTGTCTCAAACAAGATGTCTGTGAAAGCAGTTGTTTAAAGTTATAACCTTCTCTTGTTCATGTCACGAATGTGCTGCATGAAACAATCGCTTTTTATTTATGCTCTCAGTTATATTACAGAAACTCCAACTAACTCGCATCCATGATCATTTATCATTGATTAATTCATGCTATTGAAATTTCATCAACATGCTGATATTCAATATCTGTCATTGGTGCCTGATTCTCCATTTATTTCATTGCTTTTGAAGTGAGAATTCTCATACATTGTGGGATGGGTGCTGCGATTTATATCAATTCAATCGAAGTGATTAAATATCAAAAATTCCGAAATATTGATTATACTAATGGTCAGCGAAATTTTCATGAATATTTAGGCGTTAATCAAGATTTCGAGTCAACGTTATAAGATTCGTAGTCGGAAGTAAGCGAGCCAGCTGCTCATCAAAATCAATAGTAATTACTAATTTTTATAAATGGCTTCCGTTGGCTCATTAACTGATTTGCTGAAATAATGCCTTTTTAATTTATCAACTTTAAAGGTCAAAGTTACTTGATTTTGGATATCAGTAGAGATCACATACTCCCAAAATGTACTTAACTGAATGAACATTCCTATTAATGTACGTAAAATTCAATTTTGGAAATGAGGGTGGTATACAGGCTTTCATTTAAGTTACACAGTGCTTGTATCTAAGTATATTGTTGGTGCAAGTCTACATGTGCACTATAGTGCATGTGTAGACACTAGACACGTGTTGTAATTATACATTCACTATTTGTGCAAGCAAGAGTTCAGTTTATCGTTGGTATAAAAGTGGATATAAGATGCAGAAAATATAGTCGATCGAAACTGAATATTAACGGAAATCCAAATAATCGAATGAAAAATCGTTCGAAATCGGCACCCCAGAACATTGAGCTTAAGATCTATAAATGTCAATTAGTTTGAAGTATCGTCGAAACATGTGTGCATTTCAAGTTCCATGCTCATTGTCAGTTAAAGAGACACTCCAAATTAGGAAAATAAAATCTCTCACCAGAGTCTTCTCTGACTTTTCCAATTACAGAACGAAGGTCAATGACGAATTTTCATTAAGCGGATATAATTTCATTTTCAAAGGCAGTCCTAATCACAATTTTCGAAACTTGGAACGTTCCTTTAACTTTGCAACTTATTGAATCAATAAAGTAGATTTACAATTTAGAAATCATTAACTTTTCGCTAATCAATAATCAAGAAGAGGGTAAAAGGCGTAGAACAGATATTAAGCCGGAAGACATCAACGTTCGTGACCAGAGAGACAAAACGCAAGTCAAATTGATTGCGGAAGATGGCATAAAATTGCTTGGACGCCTGGTTGACGCCAAGAATTTGTGATAAATGATCTGGAGTGTCGCCGGGAACATTCAAAAGGTCTTTCTCAATCTTTTGTTTGATCATTTCCATGATGTTTAAGGAATTGTGGTGAGTCAATATAGACAGCAGAAGAGAATGCTTGGTTAATAAAAGGGGAACAATTTGTCGGAACTTCTCATTTCAAATTCTCTCTTGTGGATAGATAGAATTGAGATTCGAGGTCGAAATGCCTTCTGTCGAGTTGTATGAAAAGTTACACGCACTTAATATTTCATTCGCTTAACGACATCTCAAAGTAAATGACTGTGGTGACGTCTTCATGGAATCGTAAATAGCGACTGCATAATGTATGCGTATGATTGGCCTCATGGACGATTCGTGCGTCAGGACTATGAGGAGAAGGTTTTTAAAAGTTTTTTAAATGTTTCAAAAGCGTTGATTTTATAGATGGCTTCAAAAATGAGCTTATTTCATAGTGTGCTTGACCTCACATTTAAGCAAGTTTTATAAAATCATGTTATTAGACATGTTTTTAAAAGCATTTTTAAATATGCTTTTAACAATCGCGTTTTTAGTCATTATTAAAAAACGTGTTTCTCGACATGCTTTTCAAGGCGTGGTTTTAGAGGCATGCTTTAAAAAACCGGGTTTTTAAGACGTGCTTTTTTTCATTGTGTGTTTTAAACATGCCTGCAGAACTTTATATTTTAGCATGTTTTGTGAAATCGTTTTTTATACATGATTTGAAACAGTTCTACAAATGTTTTTTTAAAACGTATCTTCAACATGGTCTTAAAAGCCGTTTTGAACATGCTCTTCAATCGTGTTTTTGGCAATTACGCGCAGGCCTAGTAGAAAAACGGGTTTCTCGGCATATTTTTCAAAGCGTGTTTGTAGACATATTTTTTTTAAATCGTGCTTTTAAACATGTTTTTAAACCGATGATTCAATAAAGAGCGCTGTTAGTCATTGAGATAGGACCGTAGTTGCCATTTTGGACTTCTTGACCGAGTTGCTGATTGCCTTGGAAGCAGCATGAACATAGTACAGGAAAGCACTAGATATTTCTATAGTCTGCATCTACACGTGTACGTTGCATAGCGCAACAATAATAAAACATAGCAAAAGTAAAAGAGTCTACGATAAAAACGAAACACTGGCTGTACGATGTGACCCTAGAAAGTGGAAGCTTAGTACTGACATTATCCTTAACCATCATCTTCATACTCTCAATTGATTGAAGAAACGAGACATTCAACAAAGAGTGAGAGCACATCCTCACTAACTAATGCAAGTCACATGTGCTTGAAAAACAAGCTCCAGGGCAAGGTCTCATCTCACCATATAGAGATGAAATGACGTTCATGCGTTGTGATTTTATATAACCACATCAGGCCAGTAGCCATCTACAATGAATATGCTGGCTATTTTCGCTGCTCATAAAACTGTGACATAAGCTGATAAGAGGACCCTTCCAATAGTCTGCATAGCATTAGACTTGGACTTACGTGATTCACGTATTGGACTTAATTCATCCTGTTGTCACCTTGCGTTTTTCTTAAGTTTCTTTACAACAATGGAAGTCATACAAGTACTCGTTTTGTCATGATTCGTTCACTCATCGTAGTATGAAATCACCCACCACGATGAATTTATGGCGATATCTCACTGTGCGAGACACGTCGATAAAACGATTACATACAAACAATCTTCGCTTGGAAAAAAACAGATAATAGCTGATGATAGATGATAGAACAGATAATAGGTGCAGTTAGATTGATTGCAAACAAAAGTCATTCACCAAATGTTTTTTTAGCTGTATGTACGTTTGAAGCATGATGGAAAACTGCTAAGTTCACTAACGAAATAGATGGCGTTTTGCGTTCGTCATCTCCTCCCAAGCCTTCAAATGTGTCTGTAACTAGTTCAGTTTGATCAATCGCCACAAAACTTAAGACACTTACAGAGTAGTGTGTTTTCTATTCATTCACAACTTTTTGTTTCTTTTGTGTAGTGTTGCAAATCAAAAAGGCCAGCGTTCCGCGTCGATTCGCTTTCTTATTACTCAGGCAAACACATCACAATGATATAGACAGAAATGTATATCCGACTTTCACTTTAGGTCCCAATTATGCGAAAATATGACGTCATGTAATTTGACGCACGAGAATGGAAGGCAAGAGTGTGACGCCATACATGGGAGACTGGGAGACACAGTAATACCGCATCATAGGCGGCAAAGCCCACATGCACACACGCACCAAAGAGGCCACCACGGCTGAGAAGCCGACAAACACCTACGAGACACAGTAATACCGCATCATAGGCGGCAAAGCCCACATGCACACACGCACCAAAGAGGTCACCACGGCTGAGAAGCCGACAAACACCTACATTTTGGAAAAACATTTTAGAATTAGGTCGTGCGTGCACTAAGCGGCCAGGTCACGACAACCAAGTCGTGGCGGCCAACAGGAATAGTTAGTCATTGTTGCGGAGATGGGAAGTCGTCCACTTCCGCGCGCAAGTCGACGCGACCAATTGGTCGTGGCGGCCATCAAGATTTGCAGAGACGCACACACGGCCAGTAAAATACATTGCAGCCTATGATAGAGCGCGCACTTGGCGACCCTTCCCGCGACAGATAGATAATAAACTGCTGCAACCTCTTCCTCATTCATTTTTTTTCTCAACAAATGGCGTCGATTGGTCGCTGTCGTAGCCGCTTTCATGGTCGTACATTTTTTGGCCGCTTAGTGTGCGCACGCCCTTAGATGCTTTATTGTGAGGTGTATGTCAACTCTGCCATTTGAGGTGTCCGAATGCTTTTCTGTGTTCTTCGCGACGTCTTGACTTAGCAGAATCTCAACAATAGTTCTAGTGCTGATGAAAGGGCTGGTTCTACTGCTGATGAAAGGGCTGGGTCCTAACAGATCGTGGAATCATTTCAATTTGCAGCTGATGAGATGAGGGATAAGAAAAATAATGAAGTCTTGACGCGCTGAAAGGATATTCATCCTCCTGACCGGCGCTGTGGCCTTGTGGTAGAGTGTTCGCTCTGCGTCCGGGAGACCTTGGTCCAAACCAAAGACCTTAAAAAATAGGTACACTGCAGTCTTGCTATGCAATCGACAAAAAGGAATGAGAACGGGATGAACAGCAGCTCGACCACATGGAAGAAAGTAGTCACCTAATGTGCCTCCGAGTATAAATGGGTTTTATTTGTTTTATTTTTTTGGTCGAAGAATTATATATTTAACATCGAGTAAATAGAAATCTCCCTGGAGATGCCAGCAATATAATAAAAGTTTCTTTATCGCTAAAGCTTCCCGGGATTTCTTTTTGTATCTGAAAGATATTCCATTACATTTAAAACGTGCTTTAAATAGTAGTGCAATTGGATTCCAGTCGCAAGAATGCTGATAGGCATGTGTGAGCACTCAGACTTTCACGGATGAGTGGCAATGATTGCATGTCAACAGTTGTCAATAGACGTAAGAATTTCATTGAAAAGTCAAAGGCTGTACGTAGCTAGTCACCGTCATTTAGTGATGCATTATTTTGTGATAAGAAGAAATGAAAAACGTCTTTAAATGACAAGTTGTGGGTGGAAAGCGTCTCGTCTTGCAAGATGTCAACGTATTCAACGCCTTGAAATGTCATTGCTTGTCTGATGACCTTTCATTCTTTGATGAATAGTTGATAACGTCAAATTTATAACCAAATTATCTGCGCGACTATAATTAGAAAATGAAGATAACTGATAAAATCTGATTCACCTGTGGAATCCTCTTGATGTTCAATGCTGTCGCAAGAACTCTGACATGAGGGTCTCAAGCACTTCAAGGACCCTTGAATAGCAGCAAAAAAAACCAAGAAAAATGTTCAACTGGATTTTGGTGTTCAGAAATTCAGACTACCAGCGCTGCTTTAGTACATGTCTTCAGGAATACATCTGGAGCTCTGATCATAGAAATCGGATATCACAGCTATCGAAACCTAGAGAGTACTCTTACACTAGGGCCAATTCAGGACTTCTGTGTCTTTAGTTTGAGATAACTTCCTATGTAAGTGCCGCATAATAACATTCTTACACAGAGTAAGATCCACCCACTTGAGAGACGTCACTTGTCTGAATGTTGATGAATAGGGACCGCTAACAAAGTGTAGAACTCATGAAAGAAAATTCTAAAAAATGATCCTATGAACACAGATTTACAAATGTCATTCCCACTTATTGCATGATTGATCTTTATAACCCATTGCAATCGATCCTGAGCAGCATGATATTCCAGCATACATCTAAAAGATTCTGCAGTCGATTTTGTGATTTCATCTCCAATGGCCATTCTTGTTGTTGCTTTTCCAATTGATGATTCTACTGGGTAAGTTTTCTTTCTTGAACATAGAACATGCCTTGCTCTTCTATAAAACACTCATTTTCATTGTCCATCAGTTCATCAGATATAATAGTGCTCTACTCATTGAGCTTTTCAGGACTAACTTACGTGGGTTGGGAGAAGTAACCCCTTAAGGATCCTGTGTGCAAAGGTATTTTCATAGTCTCTGCTTAAAACACAAGGAAAATCGTTGGGGAAATAAATAATTATTCATTAGGAATCAACTCAAGTGTCAGCCGCTGAAATTCCTCCTGTGGTTTCTGGAGAAATCGGAATGCTAAAAGGAATGTTTCTTAACTAATGCCACCAGTTGTAATAATAGGGCAGGTTGCATTAGATTCCGAGTTTGTGAAGTGGTGAAATTGTGTGATGATAATGACAAAGAAATTTTCTTAAAACATGTCCAATACATCATCGCACATTTATATGGTTTCTCCACATGGATGTGTCTTTTATAAATGATGCTGAAACTGTACTTTATCAGAATTTCAGATTTCCGGTTTCTGAGGCTTATCATTTAAAGAATGAAAGTAATAAAACTATGAAATCTCATAATTGTGAACGCTGGGGCATGTTACATTGATTTAAGACTGCATATTTTGCCTTAAATTTTTTTGTCGGCTATCTTCAGTTATTTCAAATGCTTATTGAATCATGTAATTGGAGTTAAGCAAGCAATAACATAGATTTGAATGTGATTAAATTATCTTTAGTATCATCAATCTATAATTTCGATATCCACAAGTTAAATCTTCAAAGACTCGTAGAGCACCAAAGGAGACTGATTTCTCTTCAATCTTGAAATTTCAGAACAAACAGTGTTAGTCAATAGACCGACGACCATGAGAGCGTAAAAGGTAATGCATCATTTTTCGAGTCTTGTGTTACTACTTTTACTTAATTACTAATAAATTGCTGCGCTACAACTTTGGGAAATTCCATTTTTTTATACGACATTGTTAGAAAAACTCATTGATCAAAATTAATTAAAACTCAAACTTTATTTACAGGAGCTCTTGTGTTGCTAGAATAAACTTTCTTTATGTAGAACAGGCTATCGATTAATTATATAATTGGTTACAGAGAAATTTCGATTTATTCTACGCGTGGGCGTCGGACATTCTGCTTTAAATGTGTAAATACGTCGCAGAATAGACAACCATATCAATGTTTAAGCACGGAATTATTATCCCTTCGAGGCGAGTTTCACTCGAAATGTGTAGACTTCAGAATATCTCTAATCATTAGGTTTCACCCGACGAAGATTCGAACCCAGTCCTCCTGTACCTATCGAATGCTATAATACAAAGCTTTATTCATAATATTCTTAATTAAGGGCTACTGCATCCGCCCCCGGTTGCGTTTTCTCCTTTTATTAACACTGCGTTGCCCTCTCTTAAATCCTTCAGAAATTAGTAAAAAGATCGCTTGAAGTGCGACTGGGGAAAAATCGATCGAGCATTGCATTTCAGATTACATGGCCTGTAAAGTTCGTATAGTTTCTCGCTTGATTGACATATAATTCCTGAATCTGATGGCTATGCAGTTACGCATTTGTTGATTTTGCAATTAATATTCAGTGTGATGTAGAACATCTCAAATTTACACGAGTGAAATCAAAGGTCATGCTCGTTTCCTTCATAATTCACTGAAACAATTTCATAAGATGGGATTGAGATCTACTTCTAAATTTAGTAGAGGACTGTATTGACGATGTAGTGAAGGCATTGCAGGTAAATCTTCTCCTTTGAAATATGATCCTCACAATATGACAGCACAAACACGAAGAAATTATACTGATGACAATACGAAGAGAACTGACTATCCGAAGCTATTCGTTCAACTACAAGCAATGAGGACAAATTGATCAATGAAGACTAAATTTAATTACAAAAATAAATCTATTATCCACGCTTTAATCGCTTAAATATATCCATTTCATTACAGTCATCCATTTCTACTAGTACCACTTAGTTCAAGATGTCCTGCAGATTGTTTTAGGAAAGAAAATTTATCTATGTGTCTCGGTGGATTTAAATGCCCAATCTCTGGCCTTTTAGGTTATTATCAATTGATCTATCATGTGACAAGAGTCCCTTGATGAAGAATTGCCGACAAACCTATCTAAAAATACCTGATAGACGTCACTAAGCCAAAACCAACTATACATGTCAAAAATCAAGCCTATTTTCCAAACCTAGATTTTCCTTCTCAACTTGATACAAGCACTACAAAATTTATCGTTAAAAATGACACAGAAGATGCTACTTTTCGGGATTCTTTTAGGTTGGGTCACAAACTGACTGACTAAATTGGGTCACAAAACAGATAATAATCATAAAAGACAACAGTGTGTCAGTTTCGGCCATTCAGAGCCTGCAGTGACGAGTTGTTGGGCGAAACGCAGCGTCTACAACTACTAAGGAATTTACTGTTTGAAATTTTCAAGTCTGAGGACATCTTTCTACAGGCTACGAGATACTTATCGCGACCAGCTCCTGAAAACCCTTACGCGTGTTGTTATACAGACATAGCGACTTTTAGATGTTCCATTTCGATCAATATAAGCTCGATATTAATCTCAATTTTTCGCGTGGCCGAAAAGAAAATCGCGAAACAGATTTTATGGATCTGTCATATTAGATTCGATATGGATTCGACTAGTTGTTGGTTATTTGTTGAGTCACAAACGCAATGAAAAGAAGATTTTCATTTTGATTGATTTTTGTCTATGCAAGTTGACCACGAGCATTTGTTCAACTCTTATTTATTTTGCGATGTTGCTCCTCCTAACTCCTTGAACCGTCACTGAATTTCCGGTGAGATGATTCCGGAGGATGCTCTGTTGTATTCCGGCTCCATGTGTGAATTCTGTCGTGTCTGATGGCTCTCAGCTTTTGTCTCTTGCCGTCTCCTTGACTCCCAAGATATACTCCGAGATAACTCCCAAGGTGCACTTAACGTATGCAAATATGCTTAAAGCAATCGAAGAGTCCAGGCGAACATGAGACCGATAATTGCAAACCATTCATGCAATATTTTATACTTACTACTCGAATACATTTCATCATAATCAGAATTTTATGTTCCGATGCTGTTCATGGACATTATTCACTATACATGTGCCTATTGACAATAGAATGAAATGAAATAAATGATAAATCACATTGCCATGCAAAAGATGTGCAGCTAGCAGGATTCGAACCTACGGCCCCAGGTGAACTAGACCTGTGCTCTACCAACTGAGCTACAAGCAGCTTACATGCGACTTTGTCAATCGGCAGGATCAAACCTTCACCACCACAATGATGTGATATACAGGTCTAAATCTATGTAACAATGTCTCATTACGTTCCTCAGCATCAAGGGCGGTGCCGTCCGCCTGAATGAAAACAAGCTCTATAGAATTTTCAAGCTTTCACTTCAAATAGCCATGAATGAAGCTTGTAGATCAGACGCCCAGGGGTTTATCTAAGCTGTAAAAGTCATCGATGTAAATGCTGATAGCCGCATGGAACATGGATGTCTGGAGAGCTCATGGTAAAATATAATTCAGTCTTAATTGAATTGACTAACTCTTAATTGAATGTTTTTTTATGTGGCAGCAGTGATTACGGCTAATTGCGTCGCTGCCACAGTCTCGCGCATTCACAGGGATGTTTGTTTTTCGATGAAGATGGCTTCTTGTTTGGCTATCTGTTTGAGCCAACCCACCAACAAAACTGCGGCAGACGTTCGGTTCCTTTTAGCGTGCATTTAAATCGGCAACCTACAGATAAGTTGTACCCCAGGGTTCGGGCCATTGCGCAAATTCACGCACTGCGTAAATTGTCGTATATTGTGTAATAAATTTGAGCCATGCGTAAATTTTTCATGCTCTGAGTAAATTTTTTATGTACTACTGTCAATGTTTTATGTTCAATTAAACATTTCTTAATAACAGGATGTCTACAAAGTCTTAATTGTCAAAAAAGTCGTGAAACTCGAAAAACCGGTCTAAAAGTCCTAAATATCATCGAAAGTCATGTAAAGGATTTTAGAATTAGTATTGCGTTAAGTAAAATCTAAAAGCAAGGAACCTCTAAATGCTTAAATTATTTCATCAAAATAATGCAGATAGTTCATTCTCAAACCGATGAATCAAATGACTATTCAAGGAAGTGTTGGCTTATCTGTAATTTTGATGTGTGGCATTGTTGCAGCTGGAATTGTAGTATGCATTCCACCCTCCACGTGCTTGCGTTAAAGCAGTGCCTTCCTGTCTAATTCACGCTCTCAACAGATGGTCCGGTGGCCTTGTGGGTAGAGGGCATTCTTGCACGTCCTCTAGCTCCGACGTCACTGGTTCAAACTTACCCACGACTGATGAGGCCCAATAGACCGAAACATGTCTCCTGGTGGTTACATCTGCTGAGATTTGAAAAATTTATCAATTGCCAGGTTACTTGTCTGAAAATTTAATATTGACCAAAGGGCATGTTCACAATTCTCTAAGTCAAAAATGAAAGAAGTTAAAGAAGCAAATGTTTCAAAAATTTTGTCAATGAGTATATTTGAAGCTTCCGGGATTCATGCGCAATCACATGTTCTATAGGGAGGTTCTGCAAAATGCTGTAATTAATTCGTTGTGTTACGACTATTTCTCTTGCTTCTAAGTTATTGGCATTTTGCTTCTTAGCATTTGGATGTTTTTAATACGGATAACTTGATTACTGATTCCTTATCTGGACTACCTAACTTGGAAGTTACTGTATTGATGACTCTAAAAAATGTTTTTGAACAGTGCACATTTTCTTTATATTCAAATATGATATCGATAAAAATGAATTATGAAACCAGTTTTTCAGTTGCCTTCTCCTGCCCATCATACTTGTATTATACTTCTTGTTTACCTGTTGCCATGTTATCAAACGAAGCTGTGATATTAAGAAGAACGTAATTTCACTTTCTTCTCTCTTAGCTTTAACACGTTCACTATTCATGATAGCCGGCTTCATCGTTGTGCTTGATACAGGATCTACATTTGGGATGCGAATTTCAAATCCAGTCAGAATATATTTTTTTCTAAATCCGGTCGGCGGCGGATCTTCTAAATCCTGCAGAAATATAGCTAGATTTTGGGTGTATGAAAATTGCGTATGTGGATGTATTTATATGATGCCATTATTTATTATTCTTCTATTGAGCATAGTAATTTTAGAAGGAAGATTGAGTAATCTACGAATCAGTATGAAATTCATCTTTGCACGTAATAGTGATGCACCACAGAATTTGGCCAGATGCTAGATCAAATTTATCTTGCTCTTATGACTACAGGCTGATGTTCCTTTCGAAAAATACCTAAATGAGTGAACATTTGGCATGTATCATGAAATTGAGAACAGTTATTATCGATTCGTCATTGTAACTTAGTGGCTACAATATTGCAACTTGTTTTCGACTTTAAAACGAAAGTACCCTCACAAGAGTATACAAAGCAAATGCCATGTTCAATGCTTACACGTTCTGGCGAATGAATCAAGTATATGAATATAGAACTTAATACGCACAGTTTTTAATGATCGGGCTGTCTGTGTTTGGTAGGCACATGGAAGTTTAACCTTATATTCCAGCAAACATTAGTATCTCTCTCTCTCTCTCTCTCTCTCTCTCGACTCTTCTGCTCACGGATTGGTTTTTTATGCAAAATGTATTCAAGAAATTTGACGACAAGAATTAGGCGCACAACTATCAATATGCGACACATAGGAGTCATTGAAAGCGACACTTTATTACGCACAAAATTTATCAGTTAAGCTGCATGAACCGTAGTAAAACAAATCTACAGAAACTTTTCTGCAATGTGCAGCTTTAATAGTTTTTAACTACTAGGTGTAGGCCTGCTTTGAAAGAAAGGAACAAATTTGCATTAGAAAAGACAGGCCTACATTTAACAGTCACAAAGGCATTTCTAAATCAAAGGGTTATTGTATTTCTGTGTCAAGTTCTAGCTATGTACAATGGGAAAATGGGAAACACAAAGTATTTTCTGTTGCATTGTGCTGTGATGTTTATCAATCACTTATTCGTTTTAGCCAGATTCATGATTTTAACAATTATTTCTAAACTGATGGGGTACAGACAATGAAATGTTTCCCAAACTTTTTTCCGTTGACTTTGCGACTTAGAACAATGCAGCTCACAGAATAAAAAACGAAAGATTGCAAAGATTGATTGCCCAGGAATCAATCAGTCACTAAGTAAACTTACTAAAAGTGTCAGATGAAAAGTCTGAAATTTTGGCCTCAAAAAAGTCATAAAATTAAGTCTCTTGTAATCACTCTGCATTTTCAAGAACAGTTTCACACATGTTTCGTGAAATCGAAGTATATATATTTGTATTGTACGAGCATATTACGATTTTCCACTTACCGGTAGTTTCTCTCAGGTCGTAAACGTGAGTGACATTGGGACGAGTACGTTTGAATAATCCAGCGTTAATCATTACTTTCAAGAAAGGAATTTGTGAAAGATCGGATTTTCTCTTATATCGAGTCGTGCCAACTACCACGCAGTGATATCAACACATGTTCAAGTTATGTGCTATAGCAGTGACATAGACTACATTTCATGCACAATGGTTTTTCTTTCTATGCTGGTTCTTGAACAAACCTCTATGACAAATAAGTAGTCTATTTGTCAAGACTGACGGTTACAGTTATAGTATGGACAATCTGATTATGATATTTTTCTAGGTTTTATAATACGATGTATGATAGAAAATTCTCGTTGAGCCACTCCACTATTAGTATATATAAAAATTCACTTGGAATTGTAAGTTAATTTATGTTGATCTTCATTTCATGTAAAAAGTGCTACAAGTAAGAAGTTATTACATATTCATTCTAAAGAGCTCTTACAAGGTCTCATTTTTCAACAACTACATTGTATGATATCACTATGAAAATGTGCTTTTTCATTCCTTTCTCATGTACTGTTTTACAGTACTAAGCTATTTGAAATAATTTACACTTTTTTAAGATAAAATTAAATTACAGTGGGGCCTACTCTACATTTTAGATATAGTGACTTTAAGCACAACTACAATGAATTTTCTTTCCACGTAAGTGTATCCAACATTCAAAACCTTAAACTATTAGGCCTACATTTTGAACCACGTGAAGATGCTAGTCATGTAGTTAGGTGTGTTACGGGGAATATTACTGACTGATGGCGCACAGCTCTTTTGGAAGTACTGCCATTAATCAAATTTTGACCACGTAAATTAACAGCGTAAATTTTTCCCTCCTGGGTAGATATCTTCCTCTGAGCTGGCCCGACCACTGTTGAGCCCCTGTCTAGGCGTCTGATCTATTGAG
This sequence comes from Prostheceraeus crozeri, assembly GCA_907163375.1. NCBI lineage: Eukaryota > Metazoa > Platyhelminthes > Polycladida > Euryleptidae > Prostheceraeus > Prostheceraeus crozeri. The sequence continues at coordinate 26,677 of CAJQUW010005527.1, forward strand.
GTTCCATCCAAAACCTGTTCTTATGCCTCTCGAATGTATTAAGATTGTATGGAAGCTGATTCCAAGAGTTTTACAAAAGTACTTTTCTACCGATTCACTGTAGGTGTGCTGTATGCCCCAAGGTCACTCGATACCGCGTGATTGTGTTTCCTATGTTTTTATTCATGGAAAAGATCTGAAGGCTTGATTGGATACGCACTCATTCTCTACAGAGCTGCTTCTACCGAAATCTTCCAGCGGAGAATAGCATCGGAACTAATGATAACTATATTAAGGATAAGTGATAGTAAAATGTCCTTTCGACAAATGCAATGCCATAATCTGTAAATACACTGAAATTGAAAAATCGTGTGAACCTTCCAATTTTCTAGTAGACACGATTACTTTAAATGTATCTACTTTACATTTCTATTATAGTATCTATTCATACTTCACAATTTCTGCGCATATCTTTGTTTTGATGATTTGTTGAAATTCGCAATACTTCACAATATTTGAATATTTGAAATAGACTTTGTAAGTAGATCAACCGAACTGCCAGTTGACGGTTTGACAGAGCATATCCCTGGATAATTATGAAATAAAGATGAATTATCAAGAGGCGCACATCAAGAGGTCATTCGAAGCAGCATGATATATCATTGAAAGCTTTTATCTAATTTATCTATTGGTGAACCTAATAGGCAGTTAAGATAATTTCTAGCACACTTGTCGGCTAGTAATCAAATTATTTGAGATGAAGAGAAAAGGATTCATTTGCATTTCAAATGATTTTCATGTTCCCTTCTTGTAAGTTGGGATCGTGATGTGACAGAATTGATTTGTCTCATCCGTCCCAGTCTGCCAGTTCACACGCTCTAGCAGGGAAGCGAGGGGATCACATCATATTCTCTTCATCGTTTATTTGAGTTCGCGAAATGTCCAGAAATTTTTGCCTCAAATTTTCATCCTTTGATGCTCTGATGCGGAATAACTCATCCAAGTACGCACCGTGGTTCAGATGAACTGTGCCCTCGAGAGCTTCTATTGCAATCTTGTAGGTGAATGAGAGGAAGCTACTTGTGAACCCTTACATGATTATCATCAGCATCGAATGAATACCAGCGTACACGATCTGATCACACGTTATCCGACATCAAACATATCGCCTTCTTTTCTGATCACGAGATGCCTTGGATTTCAAGGGCTTTCTCATGCGATATTCACGAAATTGAAGAAGTTCCCACCACAAAGAGCGATGGCATTGCTGTTGAAAATAGAATACTGACACCATTTGTTCAGATAGCAGGGAAAAGAGGCTAAACATAATGCAGATAGAATTGCATGATGCTGTTAAGCATTTTCACATGATATACTTGTACGTGTTGCAGACAGGTATATATGTGAATCACAGAGATGAATTGCCGTATCTGCGTGTTTGGGTCTACAGGTGGCATTCATCAACAATGATGGTCAATCTTCCATTGAACGTAATGCAATTTCAAGTCTGGATTCCGACGAACTAGATCATTGACACCGCATTGAACGTACGCAGTAATTAAATTAAGTTGTGAAGAGTCGAATGGCGTGAAAAATATTTCCATTCGACGAATTTATCACGTTGGAAAATTGGAGTTACTTTTCACTTGACAGGTCTGTGTGCAATCTGACCGTTGAGTTTCTTGAGTTCGCTGATACGAGTAACATCTGCAATGCGCGCGCTTGGCCAATCGCACAAGCCAAAGAGATACAAATATCTATGTCAATCTCTGTCGCTTGCTACCATTGTATACAATAGCTGAGATAGTATTATGTCCGCTCCAGACGAACCCACACGCAAATAAATCTATCTAAGTAATTTGAATACCGTCGGAAATAGGCCAAAACGCTATCGAAAGCAAATATTGACAATTCTTTATATGGAGAAAGCTAGGTATTTGTAATCACTTAAAAATCCGTAGTTTTCCAGCTATAAAGCTATCGAGATAGAAGGAATGATTCAAAATTATTCAGCGGCAAATTGGATATCTTACTATTCAAGAAACATAATATACCCATTTTCCTACATAGTATACATTGTGTACCTGACACTTTCACACAGCAGTGTTCAACTCCTAGCTATTTACAAATACTGCACCCAAGATCGCTTGTCTTTCGTAAATAGCATGGATTAAAAACCTCCATGCAATCCTATGCAGATTCAGTGACATAGTTTAGAAAACACGATTTTCTTGAAGGTTTAAGTTAGAAGTATTTCTTCAATACGATTAGCATCTAAATCACCCTTTCTCTTTCATGTGAGTGGTCGCATTTACTCAGAAGTCCTCCTCTTTGACTAGTTGTTGTTGTTGTTGTTGTTGTTATTATTCATTTGTTTTCAATAGAAGAAGTACAATAATCACATATTAACGCAGGACAAACATCAATTGGAGCATCACATCCTAACGAGCTAGTATAGCACTCACACGTGCTAAAGCTTCGCAACATTTTTAAAGAATTTTCAACAAATATGCACCATTTCCTCTTCGTGTCTGAGGAACATTGAGGAACATTCTCTTTGATGTATATCTACATTCAATGTCTCTATCTCTAGGACTATTTTCTAAGTTAAGGCAAAGACAAGATGTCTAATGACCACGACACAGACTCCAGTCACTCAGCGAACATGTTTGAAGTTATTATTCATTCATTATTACGCGTAAGAGTTGTAATTGAGAAAAATCCCAGTTTCATGTCTGTTAAGTGCTTAGGCTAGGTAAAAAAAGTAACATGGTAGAAAATCAGCGAAAACAGATCAATGAAAATGTAGACGGTGAAGAAAGCATACTAATAATCCCTGCAAGCAGGAAAAGCTATATTTCCAGAAGATGTAGCGTCATTGGTTAGAAAGGCGATGAATCATCCTCGTCAACGTGTCGAATAAATATCATTCAAGTTTGGAGTTTGGGATCAAGCATAGGCGACTCTTATCTGTGGAGTGGAACTTAATCTCAATGATGACATGTCATACGGGTTGTCTACATTTCACAACAGACGATGCATAAAGCATTATGCAATGCCAGCACATCATGCTGGTAATGTTGATGTTGAATGGCTCTGTTAGAATAGGTGACGATGAAAAGTTAGTCGTGCAACAAGCTTATACACAGGATAGAACTTGAATTCAGAATTTTGTAATTTCGTGTACAGGAAGTTATCGTTTCAATAGCCAGCGCCACACACAATTTAAATATAACGTGATTTTGATAATTGCAACCATTTTGCTATTCCTTAATTACGAATTACAAAAGCATGTAGGATAGCTCGGTTTAGGATCGCACATCGACATGGAAGTGTAGAAGGTCCATGGTTCGAATCTGTCGGCCTTAGGAGGTTCTAAAACCTCCTCTAGAAGTTTTTAACACCATCATGAATATTAGAAAGCTGCTCTATCTGCTTGCATAGCTTCGTGCCTTTATTGGGAACGAGGAAGAAAGCGAAAATTGATTTGTAATGTTGCAATTTGATCATTGTTCATCATTAATCTTCTTCAAGGTATTTATAAAAAAAGAAAAGCGGCATTGAATTTTCCAACGTTTAGTTCATTTCCTAATCGTTTCTTGGTGTTGCTCAAGTCATCTGTAATCTGAGCTTCGCAATATTGGTGTTCTTTTCACATCAGATCTCAAAGTTTCCTTTCATTGCAACGATGTAGCCTCAAAGAGAATGGCCCGAGCTTATTTGGTCTTGCTTTGTTTTCGACTAATCAATCATTTCATCTCATGAAGGCATATATTACATACGGTATGTTCGACCATTAGTCGAGGATTGTTCTCAGGTATGGAGTCCTTATCGCATTAAGGATATTGAAGTCGTCGAAAAGGTACAAAATGCTACACCAAAAATGTGTGTCGACTAACCAACTTAACTTTCTCTGATTTCAAATCCCGCCTTTCTATAATAGGCAGTGAATCTCTTGAATCGAGATGGATCTTTTTGGACTTAGTATTGGTATATAAATTGATCAATAACGAGGTCGACTTGCCCTTCGATAATTTCATCCAGTTCTCCGATACTATCACGCGAGGACATTCTTACAAACTGAATGCGCTCGGAACTCCACATTATGACTGCAGACGTTATTTTTTTCAATCACCGGCAATTTGGAACTGTCTACCGGACACCGTGGTTAAGGCTGAATCAGTTTCGATGTTTAAAAAAAGACTTCGAGTGTACGATTATTCATCACATTGTGAAGTATGTAAATAATGTATTTTTTTGTTGGTTCGGGTTAAGCGTAAGTGTTGCGCTTGCAACCTGTGTCACCTGCTGTATTTCTATACCATAAAAATTCATTCATCCTCAATCATATGTATCTTGATGATGAGCGAAACGATTGAAAATTTTTGTCGCTTTATTTTTCTAAAACTGCTGCGATTACATTCCTTTTTGAATCAATTATCATTTCCAATCCTGCTTGGGAGCATGACAACTGTCATAGCGTCATTAGCTCTCGTTGAATGCTGAGAATTTATAAGGGCATACTCATCACGTCAATCGGCAGATTTCAGACTAAGAAATCTTCTAATATCTAATAAAGTATGTATCAGCGGTGCTGGGCGTGAATATTAAAATGCCGATCGAATGGTCTTTTCGAGAATTGATATTCGAGCGGATTTCAAATTTTTACATTTTATCCAATTATTGGTTGGTTTTTCGTTGTTTTTGATTTTTGGTTCTCAATCAATGATCAGCAAATTGTCATTACTTTTAACAAAGTTATTTTCTTATTCTGCGACTTATTTCAATACAACATTTTTTCTGAAATAATGCAATTTTTTACAATAATACATTCTGCCCTGAGGTTGCGGTCATTGTGACTGAAATATCGGCTGTTGCCTTACGACCTCGTCGACTACCGTTTTCTTTGAGTACACGCACATATCTTACGAAAAACTACCTGATCACAATAATACTTTTTATTCACGCCATGTGACCACTGTAAGATGACATTCAAGTGTTATTTGAGTTAATTTATCTCATGTTCAACGTTAAGAGGTCCATTTTGTTGAAGTAAATTCGGAATTTTATTTTCATAATTTCGTTACCTAAAATTCAACAACAATGGGCGAATTTATGGATTTATCAAGTTGGTTCATTTTACACTTAGATTTCATTTATGTCAATCCTATAGGAAGGCAGCCTACATTATAATGTGAATACAAATAGTCTTATTTCGAAATGTCTAGAGCTTTGCTACCAATATTTGTGCTTCCCATTGTTAAATTGGTTTATTTTACACTTATAATCCACGTCAGTTAAAGCAAATGTGCAATAAGTTATTGCGAGAATGCAAATAATCTTTGTCCGAAACGTGCGCTCTACATTGAGCTTGCTGACAGCTCGAATACTATGAGCGGTACTGTCCATGCCAGGGTGTCCACTGTACTTGAAATTCACGTATGTACGTGAATTGTACGTGAATTTTGAAAATTATGAAAATGTACGTGAATTTTGGGAAAATGCGAAGGTGTACGTGAATTGTACGTGAATTTCAGCTCAGTTGCGCAGATAGTGGTATTTACTGCTATTTAGTCCTACTTGACATCCACTGATTCTTGTTACATGTGCTAAATTTTTTTTCTTCCGCTGTTGCACCAACTCTGACTTGGTTCTACAAAATAGTATGTTACAAGAAAGAAAGTCATAAACATGTAGATATGTTCATATAATATAGCCGCTACTGACAACGGGTCTGGGTTCAGACAATGAAAATTTGTGAAATTCTGCTAAGCAGCGTCTTGACATCTTTGTGTCCTGAATTATTTTGTGCTTTTTGTAATAGATGTATACATGTGTATTGTGCAGTCATATGCTAGGGCTTTTTGTCTCTATAAGGCCCATATATGGATGTACATGCATATGTGGCTACGCAAAATTGTCAATGCTTGGCCAAGGCCAGCAAACAATTGGGTCGGTTGACTCAAACGTTCTTTCTATGACGTGTTGTATTACCTACAGATAGAAATGCATGCATGGTGAAAAATGGTGAGACTGTGTCGTTCCAGCTCATACTTATGTGCACAACGGAAGCGCTGACTATTGGAAGACTTTTAGATTGATTGGTTTTTTGCTATGGTGAACTCAGTCTATTGTTTCTATCCTGATGTTTTTAAAAGAAATAAAAAGTTATCTCCTTGAATATGCACACTAATATTCTTAGTTTTAATCTGCTTCTAGAAATCTAAAAACACACCCCATTATTATTACCCTTGACCCTTGAATTATGTTGTATTTAGAGATTATTGAGTGACCAAAAATACTATTTATTTGTGAAATGATGGCTTCAAAACAGCATCGAATGCACTTATATTATTATGTGTGCAGTGTGTATACAAGATAGTTCTGAAGAACTATCTTTCTACTGTAAAGATCTCATTACTGCATTTCTTTGAGCAGTTGCTGCGGGTAGTGTTTTTGAATGATTTTGACTCAACCAACTGTCGCTTGCCGGGCAAGTAGGCCTGAAATAGTGGTACGTGAATTCTTTGTCATGTACGTGAATTTTTTTCTCAGATAGGGTGGACACCCTGCCATGCTGTCCCCTTGTTTATTGGCAAAACTTAGGCATTTCTGTATACTTTATTTTCATTCAGGTGTGAATTACAGACCGTGAAATGCAATTCGCTAATCCGATGTTTAACATGAGATTCGCTCAGGATTCGCGCTGCATAAACACTCATAATATCATGTCAATTAGCGCCCTTATCATGAGACAAGAAATTTTTTGTCTTATTCTTGAGATATAAAAAGTATAAAGTGCAATACTACGTAGTTGACCAAGCGGCGAGAGAGGTTAGCCTTTTTCCAAGTGCAATACTAGTCCGACCATCAGCACGCGTTTCTGCGGGCAACGAGTCTGACTTGCACAGAATTAGGTACACCCCGTGGCTACTTCGAATGCCGAGTTCTACCTGATTCCTCACCTTGTCGAACAGGATCAAAGAAAACCACATGTAAAACCAATGAGAAGCAGATGTAAAAACAAGTAGTCGTTAAACTAACATTTTATGTGCTTTCTCAGATTAAATGAAAAGTGTCAAGGATAGAGGCAAATTTTGGCATGAAATGTCTTAAGGTCATGTAATAATGTGCTCGTATACCTCTGTCCACGAGACTGTCCATTGAGATTTAGCATGCATTTGAAATTCGGTCGATAGAATTTCGATAAAATTTTACCCTCAAATTTTCTGCATTTTTGTATATTCTTGCATACATTACCCATCAGAATTTGTTATTAGCATGATTATAACACATACATGTGATGGGAAATGACCTGACAGCATTCCATGCTGAAGACTATCATTCTAGATTTAGCATCTTTCACTTATACCTGGAAAACACAGGCAATGCCAATTCACCGAAAACTCCAGTCTACATCCGTCTTGATTTACAGGGTGCTACTTTTGATGCTGTCTGACAAGTAAAGAGAAAAGGCATGACTCAGGAGATGTGCAGATTCGTAGTAGCCATAAGGGTCCATCATCCTATGACTTTTCAGCCTCGTTCCCTGGAGAAAGTCGTGTTGCAGAACGAACTATAATAGAGGAAGCACGTCTTGATCGACAAATTACCCGAATAATTCTGATCGTTCCTTCTGATGTCCTAAATAGCTCAGCCGAATATTAAGATCACCGTGTCATTAACAAATCAGCTGTATAAGGGAATGGAACTCGGTTAGCACGCTGTATCAGCATCTTATGCAAGTCAGAAATTCTCAATCCCATTCTCTGATCCTGCCAATTGACATGGTTGCATGTAAACCTCTCTTAGCTCAACTCTTTCGTAGGCATCGTATTAACATCTTTTTCATGGTAATTTGATCCATCGTCTATTTGATTCCATTCCATTGCTAATTTCTTACAGTCTACTTACCGGAGTTTCTCAAATGAAGCCGTGTTCTTCATGATGCTGTGCAGCTCCAGTCTAGTCTACATGCATTTAAACGCGGGTTGTTTCATTTCATTATTTAATGGACATTTTCTAGTTATCATTGCAACTTGCCATCGTTTGTATGAATCACATCCACTGCACAATTCATACCTCTAATCCAACAAATTGTAGACTGTGAGAATTCATTAATTCCATGATGAAATCATTCATGCTTGTGCAGTTTTACTTCCAAAATCATGCGCCATGGAGACGACATTGAAAATCAAATGGAAGCCTCTCAGTCGGCGTGAGAAAATTAGCTAAATGTCAAAATATAACGAAAGTTCTCAATTTTAAGATCGAATTTATCACGTCATATGCTAAATTTCCCCATTAGATAATGGAAAAGTGTAAATTTGGATAAATATAATCAAAAGTCATCCAATGAGTATCGTGAATTTTGATTTGCAGCTAATATTCCACGGCAGATAACTGACATCATCATCATTCTGGTGAATTATGAAAAGTAGGCTGTGCTGCTGTATTAAACATAATCAAAAATTTCGGAGTAGTTTCAGGTGAGGCGCTGTAGATCGATTCTGGCAAGTTTAAAATTTCATTTCAGTACCTGAACCTCAAAGTTCATTCATTCCTTTGTGCAGCAATCTTAGTTTACTTTATGTCGTTGACTGAGATTCCTAGAGGATTCTCATTTTCTTTCAAATAATATAATTCAATATTTCATGGTTAAGAGGAATAGTTGGAGGTAAAAAAACCTCGCAATGATCACATGTTTAATTTCGTTGATATAGTCAAACCATGCTGAATAAAGCTCAAGTAGTGATTTTTGAAAATAGATGAAAACTGCGCCTACACTGTCACTATCTTAATTATATATCGTGTAGTAGAATCTCAGTAACTGCTCTCCCTAAAGACTGAATGCACCAGATGCCAGACTCGTGTTTTAAATGTAATTGAAATTTCAATAGTAATTATAGTCAATTACATAATCTGATGAGTAACTTGTAATTGTAATCAATTACATTTTTAGCCATGTAATTGACAGGTAATTGCAATTACTTTACAGTCAATAGTATTAAATGTTCATGCAGCGCTTAGCTCAAGTTACCTTGTCGGTAGCGCGTTGTCATACTTAGACATTTAGCTACCCAGTGTGCAACTGCAATTAATTTTAGTTTACTTTTAATTTTTTTGAAAAGGCTCTTCCACGAAATGTATGGTCAAAATCAAAATCAAGCACCGGTCTTATGATTTCCCCACGGAATCCATTTTGCTGATTTGAAAGTACAAATCAGAAAACTGGCATAATTTACCCGTCGGAAGAAGAAAGGTAGATGAATTCTTCTAGAACCCCGGTTAAAATATTAAATTCAATTTGAATTTTAAAATATGTGTAAGTGCAAATTGAATATAGTCTTCTAAAAGTCAGAAGGCCTCGATTTCTCAGTATAGTATATTCAGTTTAAAAGCAGATACGCATGCTAGCGAAAACACTTAGGGAAAGAAGAAAAGGCTGTAGCTTGATATCAACGCTTTAGTATTCCGAGCAATAATCGCAATCAACCTTAGAATGTCCGCAAAAAAATGAATGTGGTAGGAAAACGTGTAGTGTTTCAATTGCAAAGTAATTGAAATGTAATCGTAAAAAGTCGAAGTAATTTGTCATTGTAATCAATTACATTTCATTAGCAATTGACACAAGTACATTATGTCAAATGCATTGTGATGAATGCTAAACTGTTCATCTTTTCACTTGGGATTCACTTTTTGTAGCATTCTACGTAGGCTACAAATCTATCTATCTATCTGTAAAGTCGGGTAATATCGACAGTTAAGCCACTTTTCCAAAATGATGCTTTAGAACTTCCATGCGTGCACTAAATTGCACCAATAACTAGTAACTCTCAAAGGTACAATAGAAGCTTGGTGGAACGCTTCTAATTGCCTCATCCCGAAAGATATCGAAGCGTGAAGTGAGTCGCCGAATTCTGCAATATGTTGCCCAATCAGTGCAACTCAGTCTGCTCCGTCACGCGCCATCTGACAGCTAAGAGATTGGCTATTCCATACCATAGGGGGTGTAGTTTGACTGAACCTCGTCACAGTCTTTAGTTGTTTTAAGCTACATTGTCACATGGAGTCGATGTAGAAATGTCGGGTAATATCGATGCCACTGTCGGTAAGTACCAAACAGTATTATTTCAGCAAGATACTGACTAAATAGCCAGTATTTTATTATTATTGTTTATTGTCTCACATATTATCACCGTCACAAGATTTCAATGTATCCCTATATGAATTATTAAGTCTATTTAGACTATGCGTGGAAAATATCGGGGAATATCGATAGTTGAAAACAGTTTTAGGGCTCTCACGGTTGCATTTCTCGGTTTGATATGAACTATCATATCCAAAAAATCTCTTCTTACTCGAATCCGTTCATCCATTCATTTAATTTCTGATTTTAGGTGAATTGTGAGGTGCGCAGCCTATAATAATATTCGCATAATATCGACTCATTTCAGGGCGACATCAACAGTTCCCTAAACAGCGTCAAAAAAGGATAAGTAAAATAAACAAAAGACATTGTATATCATTTGAATCGACATTTTACACATCTGTTGTCTCTCGATTGTCTGTAAATGCGAAACTTCATCACTCTCCGCTGCGTTACACGCTGTTTTACACGCTTGCGTTGCATACTTGAAAAATGTGCAGACTGCTCTCAGTCATGAAATCCCGCCTTCTCAGTCAAAGAAGCAACAAATGTCTTAAGTTTCGTTTCATAGAAAATATAATGTCTTTAGTCTGCTATACCTGGCAAATTTTGACTCTTCGTTTTGGGACTGTCGATATTACCCGACAAAGTGTAACATCATCATATTTTACACACCTTGGTTTTCACCTAGTAAGAGAAGATTAGTTGGCAGCATCAGATGAAATCCTGGAGAACCTGATGAGTTGGGCAGCAAAGATGTTTAAACCAGTGTTCAAAGGCATATTACTTTCTGGAAAGTATATAGCACCACTGGGAAGCTGAACTCGTCAACCTTATGGTAGAACTCCGTGGTGTATAGAACACTGTCTTGGATCTTGATTTTAACATCAAGAGAATCGTGAGAGTTCATTGACACACGTGATAATACTTCCATTATTCGTCTGTCATCCGACCATGAATTTTGATGCATGCTTGTATGTGTTTAGACTGTTCACCGACTTAGAAGAGAAATACAATACCCATTATCAGGGTGTCTACTGAGTGCTCTATGTGCACTATTTGGCGTTATGTGCTCTAGAGAACACTATTTGTGCTATAATCAGAGTCAAGTGCTCTATTTCTGACTTTGTTTTGAAAATACTTTTTTGATTTGTTATTTAATGAAAAACATTGCATGACTTTCTCAGATTTTGTTAAAGTTGCAAATGATTCATGTAAACGTACTATAATTCGATTGATTCTTGAATATATTCATACCACCGTTATTGGCATATATTTGAATAGATTATGAAAATATAACGTAAAAAATATAAATTTTCGAACTGGACTTTAATTTTGTTGACTGCTACATATCAAATTTTGCTCCAAAAAAGGTGATGTTAGTCGTTAGCATTATTCTTGAAATTCGTCACGTATGACATTTTTGCCTTTATGTACCTTGGTATCAGTCAACTTACCGTATTTCTTTGAATATGAGACGCCCTTGAATAAGGGACGCCCTCGAATAAGAGACGCATCCGTGAGAGGAAAAAATTTAATAAGAGACGCATGTACAAAAAATAGACTGCTATAGACATATTACATGCAGGCTATTGTAATGTGGTAGCTACATCCGCCTGAGCGATTATTAGGCCTACTTATCTTAGTAAAATAAGTTAGTCTACTAGTAAATACCGGGTATCATGACCAATATTGTATAATATATAAGGCTTCTTGTTGTTGTACATGCAGTACATGCATGTTGTACATATGTACATACAGGCCTACTTAAGGTTACTTCATCTACCATTTCAGGAGGCATTATACGTTAGCTTCCTTTGCATTTGTAGTCATGCACCGGAGTCATGTAAATTTCTGCGCTTGATGAAAAGTGAAATCAAGATGAAAAACATAGACAAACATCTGCTGAACATGGGATCCTGCGGACTTCATGTTGTGCACGGGGCAGTGCAATTCGGATTCGAAAGTAAAGATGCGCCTACTTGGGACCTCTTTGAATTTCTTCGTGGTATTTATTATTTATTTAGTGATTCAACCGCCCGACGTGGAGAATTCAGTGCTGTTACAGGATCGGACGTTTTCCCTTTGAAATTCTGTTCAACTCGCTGGACAGAAAATGTACCCGTCGCAAGGAGGGCCCTCATGTTGATAGACTACTTACAAAAGTATGTGACCGCGGTTAGCAACAAAGAGACACTATTAGCGGCCTAGAAACAAAATTGAGGACTCCTGCCTCGAAGTCATACCGTAGCGTTGTCAGCGCAATGCAGAACAATACTACGATATTGACTGCTCGTCTTCATTTCTTTGTGCATCTTTCAGAGGATGTCAGAGAATTTTTGACCAAATTTCAATCAAAAATGCCACTTGCACCTCACTTGTTCGGTGAGGTATCATCATTGTTTCGTGAATTATTATCCAAATTCATCAGAAAAGATACGATCGATGCTGCGGTGAGTGGCTCAGATCTTCTGAGCATCAAGGTCGAAGATCCGGACAACTGGACCACACTCGATGATCTAGAAATCGGCGAAGGTGCACGGAGATCACTTCAGAGCAAAAAGGTGAAACCCAATGAAGCCATTGCTTTCCGAAAAGAATGTAGGGCAATTCTGATCCTCACATTAAAGAAAATATCGGAACGTTCTCCCCTCAAATATCAGTTTACGGAATTCTTGTCAGGATTCAATCCTCGATTATTTCATCTGACTGATAGAACACGTCGACTTGCTCGCAGTGCGCTCACCACCTTGAGCAAATGTAATATCATTACGATACTTTATTGTGACAGAGTGAATGCTGAATGGCGGAACTTTGTACTGGACGAAAACATTCTCGAAAGATCATCAAAGTATAAACCATTTAAGGATCGTCTCGACGATTTCTACACCAACGTCTTGGATGAGGAAACTTATCCAACTTTGTCAACCATCCAACCGTGATTCAGAAGGTTCTCATTCTCTCACACGGGAATGCGGCTGTTGAACGGGGTTTTAGTGGTAATGCTTTACTTCTGAAAGAGAATCTTCATACTGAATCCCTCGTCTTGTTACGGCATGCCCAAGACGGAATTCGACGAGCTGGTGGAACAACGGAGGTAGAATTTAGCGAGAAATTTCTTCTCTCCTGTCGAATGGCAAGTAATCGTCGTCGATTGGCGCTAGAACGAAAGAGAAAAGAACAAACGGAGAAGAAGAAATTCAATGAAGAACAGCAAAGACAACGAGAAGTCTAGAGGCGAAAAAGAGAGCTCTTGATGAAGAAAGAGCAATGGTAGTCTCAGAATTAGATGCGAAGAGAAAGAAGCTCATGTAAAGTGTATTTGAGAATTCGTGGACCATTACTTTTCTTTCTATTCACCGTCACAACCTTTAAATATTTTCTGAATTTTTAAAAATAGAACCTTACGACATTCATATATAATTACACATCATTCATTCATGTATAATTCCCCCAACTGAATATCTACATTGTATATACACCTCATAACGAGAAATGAGGAGAGCCTGTCTCAGTTAAAAGGGATATGAAATATAACCAGAATTATTAGTACACTTGTACACTGATGACATAGCCTGTACGCAAATGTCCTCGTCGTTACTGTCTTAATTAATTTCCCTTTCAATTGGGGCCGGATCTCTCCATTTTTTTTATAATAATTAACAATAGCACTGACTTTCATATAATTATTTTCTACCAAACCGTAATTAAGGTTTCGCTGCATTATATAGTTTGAACATGATTCCAGCCCTATCACGAAATCATCGAGTGAAAATCGTTAGCCCTGAATTATGATATTTAGAACATTAAAAGACTGCAAAGCCGTATTCAGACATCGATCAATTAAAAAATTTAGTTAGGTTAACGTTAATCAGTTTTGAAAAAGTAATCATAGGTTTCTCGTTATCGATAGGTGCTTCAAAGCCGGTCGAATTATTCTAAATTAATGTATGTCATGCGTGCACCTTAACACTGCGTCGTGATTTTAAAGAATATGGTTTCAGTTTTATTTAGAGGTTCCATGTCATTGTTAATCTCAGAGTAGAGGTTCCAATGTTAATCTCATTGTAGCCCCTTCAATTATATTTGTGATGACTATGAGCTATTCCAGTTACAATCTTTATGGTTTTGTTGGCTATCATTTTTGTCTTCTAGATTGCTCTCATCATATATGAATTGTTATTGTAATTTGTTTCAAATGGATTGTTTTATAGATTTTTATTTCATGTTTCAGCCGTTTTATCAGTTATGGTTTTTGTATTAGCTTTCTAGCAGTGATAATAATCATTTCTTTCCCTAAACAAGATATTTTTTTGTGTCCTAATAAACGGGACAAATAAATGTCAAGTAGACCTACCGTAAGGAAGGTAATCATACGCGTAGAATTGCGTTCATCACACAGCTAGATTTTGATCGTTCTCGGGCTCTATTGCGTTCAAAAAATGTGCTCTATTTTGCATAAAAATGTGTTCTATTTTGCCCAAAATTGTGCTCTAAAGTGCTCTAACACCACCTTGAAATTCCAGTAGACACCCTGATTATATTCTTCCTGCATTTGGATGCATTACGATTGACATTCAATGGTCTTCGAAACAGTACATCCTCACTTGCAATTTAGAACCACCGTAGAATTTTAGAAAACACTTATATCAGTCAGGACCTCGATCTGTATCACGTAATTGACCAGGTATTGGGATAAATCACGCTTTGCATAAAACAACTCCTTTTTGTCTAATTTCCAGGAAAAAAGCGTTTTTTGATTTCGAAGTTGAACCTAGACGCTACTCGTAGACTTATGAAGGCGTAGAAATCCGAAGCCCAAAGTATTTTAACAGACTTAGCGACCAAGCCATTGAATTCTTACGGACGTTTCGACAAAAATGAGCAATTTGTAGCTTCTGATCAATGTCAAGGAGTATGGTCTCCGTGGCACAGTGGTTAAGTGCTAGGCTTAGCAATCCTTTGGTCCAGAGGTCGAACCCCGAAAGTGTCATCGGAAGTCGGCAGGAAGGGCATCCGGACTGAAAGCAACCCAACGCTCCAGAAAAGTCTGACTATGTTAGCGCCGTCTAAGCCCCCGGTATGGGGGAGTAGTGACGTTAAAGCTCCGTTCATTCATGGAAATGTGTCCAATCTGAAAGTGATAATGTTAATGAAGGCAATAAAGACCACGCCTTTAATTCATGATATGTTTTATTATATCTTGTTAATCAAAGATAGTGCTGAAATGTATGTCTGATCGTGAGCTGTATTCATGTCTAGGAGCTCACGAGTAGATGATTTTCCTGTTTCTTCGAATCAGAACTTCAAAGCTTCGACTCTTCTCTCATTCAACCTAAGTTGTTCATTATTTATTTATCTGAAAAGGTATTGAATTTCACAGTGAAATGATTTCATCTCCGACTGAAACTTTTCAACATTTACGTTGTATTTGATACAAAGAGCGTTGAGAGTTTAGCTGGCTTTATTCAGTGTTCAGGATAAAGTTTTATCTTCAGCTAGTTTTTCTTCCTTTCCTTACTGCTGTCCTTCGTCTTGTGTTTTCTATTCAATGATCAGTATTTCAGTTTCAATCACTTCTGCCTTTCGACTATGTTTGTAGTTTCCCAATGCTGTCTTTCACACTCAGTAGTTCTCGCTACAAGAGGCAAGCCTGCTGCTCATTTGTATCGGCGCAACTTCACGCTGTATTTAATCTTTAGACAGCCGCGTAACAGCATGGAAACTTTCTAGGCTATTGGATAATCTAGCGCATGAAGATAGGATTCATATACCTCTCCGCATCGCCTATAAGGTTGTTTATAATAAATATGCACTTTCACCCGCTACTCCCATTCAGCTTTCTACTTCATTATCAAGATCTAGGAGTCTATTCGCTCTTGCAAGTACTTCACAATGAGCAGAACCTCTCTGTCTTTGTTAGACATAATTGTCGAATAAGCTGGTGGTTTGAGAGAAATGTACTTGAAGCACAGCTGTCAACAGAACCAGTAGTGATCTGGAGAGAAAATGCACATTGTTTCCAATGCTGAGATAGTGCAGCGTTGTTGCCAGAAGTTCATAAATAGATTCTCTAATGTCATACAGTCTTCAATTAGGTGTTCTATCAATAAATAGCTCAAACATTTGCTGTCAAAACATTGAATGGAAAAATTAATTGACAATTGAATTGATTTGTGGTTATTTTGCAATAGCTAATTAATTCAACAAGTGATAGGTATCGCACTCTAGGATTCGTCGAGACCAAAAATCGAGACGAAGCCTTGAGTGCGATAACTACCTTATTGTTTGTCAGCGTAGCGTAGACGAATTGACGGTTTCAGCACGCTGTCATACTTTGATGCTTTGATCAACCATTTAGAAAATGATTTGCAGATAAGGCTTTATTCATCTTATCATTACTGACCTTCAACAGGGAAAAGAATTATTGCTCGGAGGACGATAAATGATTCTCATCGTGCAATAAATATTATCGAAGAATTTATCACTACATGGCTGTTGAAATTTCTTATCGCATTGTGGCTGTATGCCATGTATTCGTTGTATGCCGACGTTAATTTCAGGACATAGAAATAGAACAATTGATGTTTACAATTGCTAAATTATGGAGTTATTCTGAAACACTTGCCAAATATTTTGGTAAACAACGCTATAACGCGCTATGATAGCTTTCACCGTGAGATTTCTAAAATGAAACTTTTGACAAGCCGTAGAAATCGAATTATTATCAAGGGTAATTTTCTACCAATATTGTCCAAAAGTGACCACTGTGACACTCAGTCTAATTGAAATAGCGTCATTTCATGCGCCCTATTATTTTTCCTATTGAACGACAGTAATGATAAGATGAATAGATTGAAGCGTGATCTGCAAATAATTTTCTAGATGGTTTATGAAAGCATCAAAGTATGACGGCGTGCTGAAACCGTGCAATTAGTCTCCGCCGCGTTGTCAATCATTAAGGAAGTTGTCGCACTCTAATCTTCGTCTCGATCTTCGGTCTCGACGAATCGTAGAGTGCAATAATTATCAATTGTCGAATGTTTCATTATAGAAATCTCAAGGTGAGCGCCATCTTAGCGTCATCATAGCATTGTTTATCGAAATATTTGACAAGTGTTTCAGAATAACTCCATAATTTGACATTGTATGTTAACATTGACATTATTATCAATTCAATCAATCAATATTGACATTAATATTTAACGTTGTACAGATTGTTTCATAAAAAATGGATCACCCTTAAACATCGCCTCAACTTCAACTTTGTCTAACTCCGCCAAACTTGAACGAATTTCTCTGAAATTTGGAAGATATGTCAGTTGTGCTTATTAATATCATTGTTGAAAATTTCAAGCATGAATATTGAGTTGTTTTCCTTTTATAGATAAAAAAGTAGTAGATAATTTGATCTTCATTTAGCAATGTTACACAAAATCATACCTCACTCTTATAAAATTACATTTGTATCCTTTGTTATGTAATATGTTGTTCTACAAGCCAAAAGCTATCAAGCAAAACAAAAATAAAGAAAATCGGTCAATCAGAGCCACTATAGCACCATTATTCATCAACAATAATGTAACTGCTGCATGTGATTAACTGGACTTCATGTTCCATAGCTTCCTGACTTCGTTGCGGTTATGTTGGCAGCACTCCTGATTGCTTTCAGCTAGAAATCTATCTCTTACCGGTTGAAAACAATACAAACCACAAATGAACAACAACGAGATCGCATTCACAAAAGGCAAAGTGTCAGCCTTGCTAGAACTAGAGTTTTCTTTGCGAGCTACAAGCAAGCGACTAAATGTCCCTTACACAAATGTGCATCGATGGCATAATGATGATTTTCGACTCTGTCGTAAAGAGGGCTCTGGCCGTCCACGCAAAACATCCAAACGTAGAGACCGCCTAATTTTGAGATTTGTTAAAGTTGATCCAAGTCTCTCGTTAACTGAGATGGTTGCACTAGTCTCGTCTATTTCTAAGTCCACTATTCGTAAGAGACTTATTGAGTCGAATTTCAAGAGCTGTAAGAGGCCCTCTCAGATCGAATTATCAGATCAGCATACAAAAAGACGTCTCAGATGGGCAATGAGTCATTGTCACTGGCGAAATCAATGGGATCGGGTTGTCTGGTCTGATGAGGCATCAGTCCGTCTGAAGGATAGTGATGGTCGATTGAGATTATGGAGAAAATCTGATCAGGAAATTCCGAGACATTTACATCGTCCCCGGGTACAAGGTGTTGCGACTCTACTGATTTGGGCTGGCATTTGGACCAATGGCCGCTCTGAACTTCACATACAGCAAGGAACCATGAATTTTGGAACCATGAATGTTTTACGAATGAACATTGGCCAAATGACAGATCAACTTGGTGATCCATCGACTTGGTTATTTATGGATGATAATGCTACGTGTCACAGGACTGTATCATAGCCGTTACTGTATCATAGCATATCAGATTATATAAGGACATTTAAATATATTAGGGACATGAAATAACATGAAAAATGCTTTCTGTATCATACTTATGTTTTATTTAGTCAAATTTTAGGATGATCCACTTTTTATGAAACGGACTGTATGTTCTATTTCTATGTTCTGAAATAAACGTCTGCATACAACGAATACATTGCATACAACCACAGTGCAATAAGAAATTTCAACAGCCATGTAGTGATAAATTCTTCGATAATATTTATTGCACAATGAGGGTCTTTAATCGTCCTTCCAGCAATAATGCTTGTTTTAATGCTCATCTCTTCATGAATATTCTGATGATGCCATGCAGCAGCATAATTTTATCATCAATTCTTGGAAGGATTTAACTCAAAAGATAGGTTTCTCACTTAAATTTTTGAATTTAATTATATTTGCACTTGGGACATTAATGGAAATCCGAAGCTCACCACTCAACGTTTACTGATGAATTTACATTGTTTGAGCAGCACTAAGAATCCTTGTTCTTTTAATGAACTCGCTTTGAAACATGTGTTCCTTTAGGGAACAGTATGCATGAAAAGTTCAAACATAGCTCATATAACTAATTATATACAGTGTATAACGGATTTCACATTTAAGTTAATGACCATGTTCATATTTATGTATACATAAGTATGAACATGGTCACCAACTTAAATGTGAAATCCGTTATACACTGTATATGATTAGTTATATTCGGATTCGGTGGCTAAATCCTGCCAAATCAGAGTCCAGCAAAGTTCATCTCAATTTTTCACCAATGTCAATGAAGGATTGATATGTCCAATATATCAATGCAATGCACGATGCACCGAGTTCCAAACCAGCATAGTCATGGCAGATTTTTAGAGAGTCATAGAGTAAGATTTATTGCTTTTCTTTATTGACAGATGTTATCTATGTGATAACAGGCTTCGTGACCAGCAAAGTTGGGAAATCCAGTTGCTTTATAGAGCAAACTACATGTAGTTTGAAAACTGTCCGCTGATAGTATGTCTTATTTTGTACTTAACCTCGTCTATTTTTCACCAGTCGTCCGATTTTTGAGGTACATATGATTCAGGGCAAGAGGAACATTTCGTCTCTATGAACCATAGAACGAATCTCAAAAAGACAAAATCTAGTCAGCGTATCAAAATTAACTCAACTGGAAATTGAGAAAATTCATTATTTATTAAGCGATTATCGGAGTTTGGTACGCTGACCAGATTTGGTCTATGGTTGAGATGAGAAATGTTCCCCTTTCCCCTCATGAAGCGTCTATGCCTCAAACATTAAGTCAATCGGGTGTCTCGTTCGAAAGTTGCACGAATTAAGTGCAAAAATCCCGATTCCGTGAATGCTTTGAGGGGCCTCATTAAAGAAGTTTGAGTACTGCCGATGAATCACATGGTATACTGATGCATAAAGGAGTCTTTCCTTGCTGACTAGATATACACTGCTGTTCTGTTTCCTCTTCCAGGACCTGTTGCAATCTTTCCAGGACCTACTTTCAGCAAGAGCTCTGATTTGGGAGATGTAGTATACTACATTGTTAAAACAAACCACGTATTATATGCCTAAGAGTTCCTGACAAAAGACAGTCGGACAAGTTCGTCTTGCAGCCTTAGCAAGTGGGGCTGTTTGCAATGTTTAATTCAGCAGTTGTAGATCGGAACGGTCAAAAACTCGACCGAGTTCTCAGTCATGTTGCCAACAGAAAGCTCAACTTTTCAACTTAAAGGTAAAAGCGATTCGACTTGGAAGCTTGAGTAAAATCACGTTGACACCGCCATCGATGCTAAAAGTGTGCAGCTGACCGAACTTCGTTTCCAAGCAAGATTTCAATACAGAATTTCTTCCATTGCATCGCTCAGGGTTCTTGTTTCTTCAGTTTTCGGTGAATCGGCAAAAGAAGAGACACTTCTCGTTTCACCGATATATCTCATTGATTAAATTAGCAAATTATGACAACGGCTATTTTTGATTCTTGTCATTCATGTGTGATCCCAGTTGAAATGTGCTCGTGCGTCACAGAAAAATACGCAAAAATAGATTAAAGAAGTATGTATTGCACAGCATCAGCATCGCTATGATATTTCCTCGCACTCAAAAGAGATTTGTTGGCTCTCACATCATTATTTGTGAATGAAATTGAATTGTCAGGCCCAGACCAGATGACGCTCAACATTATGTGTGAATATGACCTGAAGGATTGAGAATCAACTTGAACTGATCGATTAGTTAGGAGTTTGCGTTGCTTTTATGATAAGTTGTGGAATAGACCTTGTCGTGAGTTGAAGTTAACTGTGCATGTGTCTCTTATTTAATTCATGTGTACATGCTATCCGTGTCATTCTCTGCTGCAATAAACGCTTGTCATGTAGCAAAGTCTTTCTCGCGCGTCACAGACCTTAATGAAATTCAATGTCTAGTTATGATCAAGGAGCTGTGTTAAGAACGTCAGAAGAGAATTGGCAGTTGTGGGAACCTACTCGAAATCTGAAAGTGCTTGTTACAGAAGTTCTGAGTGGTCATTTTAAGTTCTACACGAGTAATCCTTATTTTCTAACAGCTTTATTCAGCCGATATGTAGAAATTTTGACATTCTGATCATCAGGATGACGCATTCTTATGATTCGCATGTGCACCGATTTTCCCCTTATTATATTGCTGTCATGCGTCTGATCTACATTTGCGAGATATTCAATCCAATTAACGTCAAGAAGATTGGAAAATTATGAAGAGAAGCAACTTCAACTCTAAGGCTCATCATTACTATCATTAATCACTTTTTCAGTGCTATTCGTTCGTATGTGCAAGTCAACTATTTGATGAACGGATATTAGTTGTGAATATTGTTAACAGATATCCGTTGAAGTTGTAAGAATGCTTCCTCGATTTGCTTTTCTTATAACCCTCGTCTAATTCTCCTTCGCTGCGAAACGACCTCTCTTCTCGAAGACACTAGTGATGTCGACTCGTCTTTCACTATACATTTTTTCACACAAATTTCATCTCAATGTTTCGAGTCTGAATTGGCAAATCATTTTCTTTCGAACACGAACGAACCGGTGAAAGCAACTTTGAGTAACTAATGCTGAGTATTATTTTTTAATCAAAGTTTGTTTGATCGACTTTCGTCTCAGCCCTCATTCAACGATGGATGATATACTTACTTCGTCATCTATGACATTTGACAAGTAATTGTAACTGATATTATTTCAGATTTCTATTAGGTGTTTAGCAGGTTGGTCAACATACAAAAATAGAAACTATGATTTATTACGGTAAGACAGAACATGATTCTCGTAACCCAAAAAGGCAAGAAAATGTAGAAATCCGATGCACCATAGAGTACGTAGATTAGGTAGAGTGGCAACTCCGTATTCACTTAATCCCCAATGTGTATGCACTTTCGATTTTATTTAATTAACTCGTGTTGAATAGAATTGGGTATCGTTACCGAATGTGAGATATGCAAATTTTTGCAGTTTTGAAGAAATTACCACGGAATTGAGTGATCATGATAGTAGTGTAGAAGGAATAATAGTATTTTACAGATCCTTCGTGTCATGATAGCCCTGGAGAGGTGATGTTTGTTAAATTAGCATTAATTAGCTATTACTTTCATTCTCAACTCAGGATTATTTTCTTAAGCGTGATCACATCACAGGCAACCTGCCACTGGCAGAGCAAAATCACATAATCAAAGACAATGATTTCAAAAAAATTTGAAAGATGTAGATGGGTCCACATCACAATTCAGATTAAAGAAACATAAATTTGGCGAATCATAAAATCATGCCGATGAAAATTGAATTAAAAGCTTGAAATTTCAGTGAAGAAAGCAAAATAAGATCTCGACTTTTTCATGAAGACTTGCATTATAATGCGGCTCATGAAATTCCCTTGCAAATTAGCTTAATTTCTGCTTAGTTAAGTTGCTTGTTAGCAAATATTCATTCCTTTTGATATCCAACTTGTTTCATACTACTGATAAAAGGGATTATGTCGGTAGTATATAAGTTTGCAAAATTTTGACTTTTAAAACTGCTAAAATAATTTTCTGGATCACAGGAGCGTTATCTCCGCAATAAACAGAATCTTTTCATATAAAAATTTTCACTGTATACAGATACTTTTTTTGAGTCGACCCTCTACCTATATATACTGTATGCGATGCACTATAATAATAAGGGATAAGAGCAGCCATGGACATTGTGGGAGGATTTTTGATTTTTGCCTTCCATCATATTTTTACATTTGAGATCCAATCTTCAGCAGAGACAGCACACAACCAACGCACCATTTTAGTGCTGTTGACTTCAGTTAGTAATGCTCAATATGTAAATGGTGATCGTTAATGTTTCTTGACGCCTGTCAACCCTTCATCTTTGTTTTTGATATTTTCGGAGTAATGGCAGTGAGTAAGAACAGGCTCATTTCACACTGAAGCCGTAAACGAATTATTTAAATCACTGAGATTTTTGCATAGGTTCGAGGTTTTGAATGTTGACAATTTCTTTTATTTCCTTCAATCAAATGCCGATTGTAGCTCTGGGAGACATGCATTATAGTCGCAGTCTGTAGTTCTATAGGCAGACCTGGAAATCGCGGGAGTTAAGTCCCCGATTCCGCTATCGCGGAATGAATTTTGACTTCTAATCCGCGATTTTGATTGAAAATCAGAAATTTTGAAGATAATTTAGTCCACTTAATTTAATATTTTAAGAACATCTCTTTTAGCTTTTACTCAATTACCTGCTAAAATAATCTTTTAGATGTCTGATATTCCTTGAAAGATTACAAAAATGAATTGCATTGTAATTAGGCCCTTAGATTTGTCCTTCTCTTGGATTAGCAAATTAAATTGAAAATATCTGTTTTAGTATTTGATCGGTAGCGATAGTATAACCTAAATGCTACTGCGTTTCTTAAATTTCTTTGATGTGAATGATTTATTCTCATACGCCTTCATATGCGTCGGAATATGTTGAAGGCGCATCTTCAAGTTCTCGAGCCCCTGTCATCGTGACGTGTATAGCACTTGCATTCGAATCATTATCACGATCTAAGTAGGCACACATGGGCAGCCATATCATTCATTTCAACTTAGCAAACAAGAGTAGATCTATAGGCCTATGATATGCACATTGCATGCCTTCTCAGCTAAAAACATATGTAAAAATTAAACGTTTGGCCTACAGTAAGCACTATAATCATTACACTTCTTCATTTACTTGAAAAGGGTATCAGATATAGTAACTTCCCGATCGCGATCGCGGAATCGTGGACTTGCAGCATGAAACGTCGCGATTGCGGACCCTTGATGTTTGGATCGCGTACTAAATTCTGTCTATAGGATGACATGCTGCATGAAACCTTAACGCTGTAGACAAACAGTATACAGTTGTCCTGAAGTCTCTGTGAAAATGATGACAAAGAGCTGATGCCATTTTAATATGTATTAAATGAACTCTTATAGAACATTCTATATCACGAGTTATCAGATAATGATATGAGTATGCGTAATAATAATATATTACGAGTTATTATTGTTATTATTTATTATTGAAGAACTTTTCTGGTCAAGAAAGCGGGACTTCTAACGCGACCAGCTGAACGACTAAAAAGTCTTGGGAGACAATGCTTTTGCAAGAGTGACCACTAGCAAATGGTTCAGTCGCAGTCGGTTCCCAGAGGACCGAAAGTCATTGGTTGACGAATAAGAGAATAAAAGTCATTGGATGACAGTGGCGTATGCAACAATCTCAGTTACGAACGCTACAGGAGAACGAGCTTTCATTGCTCTAAATATCTCAAAAAATTGCGATCGACCATGGGAGAAGATCAATTAAATGTAGTAGCGCATCTTTATGACAACATGGACTTCAGATCAATCGCACAGATTCTACAGTATAGATCGGACACCCCTGAATACCAAGTCCATTTCTGTTTCATTTGTAACCCGCAGATTTGAATTATAATTTGGACTTGTATGGAACTGCCAAAATTTTGAAAATTTTCGCCTAACTGTTTTTTTAATTTTTTTTGTACAGTGCTATATTTAACTACGTAAGATGCTATCAGTATAAAATAAATGTTTAATATCATTATTAGTCATAATAGGATTAATCATCTTAATTCAATTCAATTCAGGAGAGTAAATTAGAAATAGTTTACTACTGCATAATAGACCATAGTTTCGAATGAATATAATTTGTGCGCCGCCCTCCACTTGGAGGAATTTTTGGATGATTTTTGAATTGTGTTTTTGTATCAAAGACACATCTGCAGTCTGGATAGGAGAGCCAAAGGTCACGAACTTTTGGTGCGCCTCTCGTATTTAACCCACTTCATGAGAATCACGTTGCTGTTAAATCAATCAATGTCAATCTAACTAAAAGGTTAACTCATTTTGTGTCGATTCTAATGTCAATCATTTTTAGTAGGATACGATTTCCTGCGATTATTTCTTGCTCAAGATGGTCATCAATTCCTAATTTCATTTCAGATTTCACCCTTTCCTGCTCATCTGACCAGTCGCTAATATGAGGTCCATACTCAAGCGCCAGACAATCATACGTCTCATCTTTGTCATACTTGTCTACCTCGTCGTCTTCAATATTCACACATCTTTGATGGGACTGAACCGTGCCGCAGACTGTCCGACGCTTCCAGGTGCTCAGTACCCGTGGAAGCAAGCAGCAGCTGTGGATGGCGGGTCTGAGCTGCGCTACGTCGAGCAGCAAGCCAAACTTCAGAGGAAACTGTCGCCGGCTAAAGAGCTTCCACAGGACCCAAGACTCATCTTCCATAAACATCCATTGCCGCCAGGCATGCAAACGGATTTCGTGAGGAACTATGGACGATTAGATAACAGACTGTTTGATGTACAGGGGAAATTCTCTTTCGATCCAACCAAATATCCACCGGGGAAGTTGCCAATCTTTCCCGACGAACTGATAAACAAGGATGACGACCGAATTTGGAACCAGATGCGATATGTGCCGAAACAGGTAAGGAAATGTGTCTTTTTACCCTGCCTTTCTCTGATAAACTTCTCATTTATCGCCTAAGTTTCACTACCCTCACTTGACACAACCCAGGCACATGACAGGCATGGTTCATGATATCAGATAGGATGTGAGCACACACACACACCTTATCCTCATGCATGGCTCATGCCAACCTTGGAAAATCAGCAGATTTTGCCGCGAAATTTTGGTATGGTGACGTCGAGGTGAAAAAGGAAGTAATTAAACTTTGGGCACTATTCCTCCCCCCCACATTTTCCAATGTTTCCAAATTCATCGAATTTTGTCAAACTTAGTCACATTGGATTTAGAATAGACTTGATCCGTGATTGAGTGATAGCACAACACCGCTGAGAAGTCTTACTTGACCGCTTGGATGATGGATTGGTCCCTTGGATACTCAGAATACAGGATACAGCTGTGCTGTGATCATGAACTTCGTGGAATTGTTGTCTACACTGCAGCTACAGTGAACGGCAAAGCAACTGCTGTGAACTTTCTGCAAACCAGAGGAATTCTACACACTCAACGCTTTTGCAACGGTAGTGAGACTGCACTTAGGAGCAAAAGAAGATCGCTGACGATGTAGCACTCGAGGCTGTCAGAATAGACAGGGGGTAAGAATAGAAGTACCAAACTTTGTTTATACTCGGAAGCACATCAGTCGTGCATCTTTGTTCCCTGTGGCCGAGTTTTACTTGTTCCATGTCATTCTTTCGGGCTGAGTGCTTAGCAAGAACGCAGAGTGTACCAACTTTTAAGTCTTGGGGTGCGTTTACACCTGCAATTTCATTGCTGACACTTTTTGATCCATGATGAGTCTGAAAAGAACGGACAAACAATTGAAGTAAAGGGATGCCTCGGTATTTCTACTCTTTCCCCCACACTTTTGGTGTTGACACCTGAGAGTTTTGCATCGTCTCTCGATGCACAATCTTCTCTTGCTCCTAGGTGCAGTCTCACTACTGTCGCAAAAGCGTTGAGTGTGTAAAATGAGGTTATAGAACATTTACAGTCTCAGAGCTAGACAACTGCTCGTCATTTGTGTGCAGACAACAATCCCATGAAGTTCATGATCACAGTTGTACCTTGTATTCTAACTGAGTATCCATGACACCAATCCTTCATCCCAGGGTTCAAATATCACTCAGCGACTATTCTACATCCAATGTGACTAAGTTTGACGAAATTTGATGAATTTGAAAAAGTTAGAAAATGTGGGTGGGAGAATAGAAGTACCGATGCCTTCAAAAACAGTGCCTCGTGAGTCACCAGACAATGGCACTTAAGTAAAAGGCCGATAAAGAGAAATGCATTGATCTCATCAGCTTATTATCCTCTGAGTGTCAGTAAAAAGTGACAGTTAAAATTGAACAGGGCGCAACTCCACCTGACACGTTTTACTAACACCCAGAGGATGATAGGCTGATGAGATCAATGTATTTCTCTTTTTTCATCACCTTAATAACAGTTTTTGTCACTTTTTTGTGATCCCAACACGATCTAGGGACGTCATGTTTTTGTAAATTGTTGGGTTTGGTCACAGAATTAAATATTTTGTTTATCTGCTTCGAAGTGCGTGGAGATCAATCTAATTCTGTGGGTTTGGTAGATGAATTAAATAAATGATAAGTTTTAAGGCAGGGCAATGAATTCATCTCCGACAGAGATACCTTCAGCCGGATGTCCAGTCCAGATTTAATGGTTGTGAATGTTTGATTGTTGGTCGAATGATTTAGCGCCCATCACACCATTTCTATTAATTCATCATGAGAGTGGCTATTGCTATCATTGTTTCGTCACTACTGTATTCCTAGTTCACTCTTCATCAGAACATCCTGATCTCTGAATCAGTCTTCCGGCAAAAGTGTTTCAAATATTTAGAGATTTTCCCGTCGGAGATTCTCCATTAATTTCGACAAATGCTTTAATCAGCACACAATATTATACAACATTTAATGGATTAATGGAGATCATTTGGACATTTGGAAATAAGCAAGGGAAATTTTGCATTCTATATCATTGATACTGGATAAGAATGAACGCTACTTCAGACGAAAGATTTATTAATTCGATAAAGCACGAACACGCTGCGTGGTTGTTAGCAGATGGAGATAGACTAGAGAAGATTTTCATGTGAGATAGAGCCTCTGGATCTCTAGAACAAGGAATCAATCGATGCTTTCAATTGATAGGCAGGAAAACAAACGACTTTTCTAAATTCAAAATAAATCGTAATATTGAAGTAATAATTCACACAAAAAGCAATCGTCTGCGTTCATTGGATTTCTAATAAAGGTCCTTTCTTATGATGGTGTCGCTCCGGATCCAGCCTATCGTCACCTGGGCTAATCTGTCAAACTACACATTCATCAAATATTTCTTGGTCAGTCCTCCAACATCTGCCTTCATTAGTGGGTTTTTGAGCAGCTCCGACTACATTAGTAAATACAACGCTGCTCTCTACTTCTCAGTATCTTGAGCGTTTCTATCTCCCACGCCTTAGGAGGCACTCAAAGCACTGAGAAATAGAGTAGATTTTGATATTGAAATATGGTTGGATACACCCAGTCTCGATCTCTGCATCTGCTGCCTGCTGTGATATCCAGTGCAGTCACTCAATTACATGAACTATGATAACCATTTGAAGTTGAAGATTGAGGGCGATATTAGTGTATTCCTAACATGAGTTCACTCCCAGCAGTGCACAAATAAATAAAATCTCCTTAGTGAAGTTGCTTAGTGACATGGAGTGTTGCAATGTACGATGTGATTTGCAAGATAGTATTCTACTTTGTTAGATGATCTCATTGAAATGAATGTTATAACGTCATTCAGTAAATGTATCAATTAATTAATTGACTGATAGAAAAACAATTTCCTACTAAGATTAATTGTTGTCATCAATGAGTGTGCTTTGTGTTGTGGAGCTTGTCACATCATGCATGACGGATCTAGAGCAGATTACTAACTATTCACATAATTATTGCGAAGAAGACTATTGACGCATTCTGACTCCTTCACATAATGTGATGAATTTAGATGATTGTTGATAAGATAGTGAGAACCGGTGCACCGACAATTTTAAAAAGCTGTACTTAGGCACCTATGGAGGTATAGCCGAAATAAATTAGTATAGGCACACTAGTGTCGTGTGATTGACAATTTAAACTTATAATCTTGAAGGTAGGGTCTCTACATGATCATATTTGCCAGAATCCAGTGCAAATTTCATGAAGCACTAGGAAAATTCTAATAGTGCCAAAGAATTTGAAACAGACTTACATAGGCATTCTTTAATTTCACTTTGCCAATGCCTGCAAGCGACTCTTATCATACTTAACCCATGCGTGTCTATGATAACTCTAATGGAAATACTCGTTAAAACAGGATGGAAACAGAAATTACATGTATATGTGCTAGAATTCAACATAAAATGGTAAAAGATTGCAATGACTAAATTGCCAAGTCAGTGACAGACGAAGCGTCGGGTATATAATTGATTGTTATTTATATTTTTCGAACAACATGCATGAAAGTTAACAAGCAATATTCTAAAAGGTGATAAAAAGCTGTAAAAATCGTGAAAAGAAAGAAGTAAAGCAAAAAAAGAAACAGTCAAGGATTATTGATTCCTTTAACATCAAATGAATGTCAAAGGTCAATATAGCAAAGGAAGAGTGCGTTTTTGATTCTTTTTTCAAAATATCTGAACTCATCAGGAAATGTAGAAATTAGATTCGAAGCAGTGTCACCGCAGTCCACAAATTGGTGCAGCAAGGTCATTACTCAGATTGGAGCTGTCTCTCTGTGATGTGGTAATGTCTTTCGGATGGATCACTGGCAGCTGGAACGCTAAGATAGTCTGCATCTTAGCAGGAGGAGCAACAGCAGGGTTCGAAGTCTCTTCGTCTCCATTTCCTTCTGTCCAATGCGTCCTTTTTCGTCAGGCCTATCCGACGATATATCCTCTTCCACTTGCGTCTTCCACATTTTCTTGGGTCGTCCTCTCTTTCTTTCATCCCCAACGTCAAAATTCAGCGCTCTCCTCAAAACATGGCCATACCATCTCACTCCATTTGCCCTTACTTAACTATCAACACCCTCATTCAACCCAAGCAAGCGCATCAGCTCTTCAGTGTTCCTCCTATCCATAATCTTGACAAAACACACAGTCCTCACCATCGCCCTCTCCGTTCGTCTCAGAATAGCCAGTTCAGTTCTCTCAAAGTCCATGTTTCGCTTCTATACATCATGCAAGGTCTTACACAGCTGCGATAGATTTTGTCCTTCATCTTCAACTTGAACTTCTTTGATTATCAAACAGTTTCATTTTCATGACATAGAAATTGATATTTTGAATCGAAATTGTAAACACAATTGAATAATGTTCACCTAGTTGGATTAATTGTGCTATATGCTCAACATATTATTCTCTCTAATTTGTTATGACTAAGATAGCAGATGAAATGAATTAATTGTTATTGAAACCATCCAGTAAAATATCAATTTGATCAAAATTGGCACATTTCGGTGCTGCGGCCCAAGAACCGGTGCACCGTGCACAGCCCTACTTTTAATATATCCTCCACTCATTTCAATTTTGAAAATGCCATTGTTAAATATCGAAGCTACCAGCGTTGTCTGCTTTCCCGGGAAGCAATTGTAATCAACATTGGACTATCCGCACGGCAGAAGCGCATAGAGTTACGCCGGTATGGATGGGGTTGAACCATGTTCTAGCCATTTTCAAGGGAATTGAAACACTCCGTTCAAGAGATGGATAGTGTACTTAAAATATTGATTTAGATGTAAACTCTCATCATGTTGTTTGAAGATGCTCTCATATGGACTATAAATATCCAAGGAAATACGGTAGTTGCCTGCGATGCATTAAATTGAATTAGACCGAACTAAGAAATGCGTTTGCATGGGAATAGCATTCTCGCGTATAATTCTCATGCGATGATGAAAATCATCCCAGCAGCCATTTATAATAGAATATAATGCTTACTAATTTAAATTATTAATTGAAGTAGTCCCAATGAGGACTGATGGCGTTCTTCAAGTGTGCAAATGCAATACT
Source organism: Prostheceraeus crozeri (assembly GCA_907163375.1). Taxonomy (NCBI): domain Eukaryota; kingdom Metazoa; phylum Platyhelminthes; order Polycladida; family Euryleptidae; genus Prostheceraeus; species Prostheceraeus crozeri. The sequence goes on from CAJQUW010005527.1 coordinate 57,398, forward strand.
GCTGTAGCTATTGGCTTAATCAGTTCTTAAAAGAACTCAATGGAGCTTTCTCGTGTCAACAAATCATTAAAATTGATCGGGTTTTGTCCCAATATCTGGTAAAAATGGAAATCTTAAGACTTGTAACACTACTCATTCTTACTGTTAATGCACTAATACCATAGAATACTGCCTGCCGCATGCACGCTCAAAACAGACGTCTAATATACTGTACCGACTACAGATGCTGGTAGTGAACGCTGCCAGTGAATGCTGAAAGTGGATAATGGGGGCAAACAATAGAACTACAATGACACTCGACTACGCCGAAAGAAATGAAACTGTACACACTATACCTAAGACCACACATGGAAAATACTATTTCTTCACTTGAATTTGTTATCGCCAGTTTCTCAATCCGTCTATAATACTTAATGGAATCCAACATTTCTTCATTTGTTCTTCATTTGAAATACAATACATCCACCACTACTTCAGCTACCGATTAAGGGATATAAAACATTATACTGCAGTATATAACACATTCCTGACAATTCTCATGTGACACAGGTCAAGATTGCATATCATACATAGTGAAGGCGAGATGATCGCTAGCCAGAACAACCAAATATGCAACAATGATGCGTTGTCAACGGCTGCGCTGTCAATAAATTCATTGACGCAGAGTGGCAACTATATTTATACCTCTGACATTTCAACAAAAAGTTGACATTTATTGAATAGCGTCGCGGGGGAGAGATGACAGATGAAATAGTAATTGATTTTTTTCACACAGTTTTTATCCTGTATGAAACAAAAATGAGGGCCTATTTCACTGAAAAATCAGAGATGATAGTAGCCGAGGATGGCAAACAATATGATACAATTTTTGGGAAGAAATAGCGCTGCCAGATTCCATAATTCTCAAGTACCACTTTCCTAATCAACACTGGATAAGTGGATATATACAATGCTTGGTCAGCATGTCGCTTCCAGTTGTTGGGGGGGAGGGGGAGGGGAACTAAGCCTCCGAACCCCTGAATCAAACAGCATACAGTTAGAGCATTCATTTACGACGGTCAGAATCCGGAGAATGAACGACATCAGGCTATAAGTCGCTACCTTTTATGTTGTTGATGCGACTTTCTGAGCTGTTGTACTATCCTTCATTCAAGAAATGTGGTGCTTACATACATGTAAGTGGGTTGACTTCAATTTTCACGACTTCAGCATTGTCGAGAATCTTAAATAATTCATTATCGCAACACTTCAAATTTACTTGTTTGAGATCATAAATGTTAATTTTCAGCCCATACAGAATTTCAATGACCATCTTACCAAGTGTTAAGCTTTCATTGTTTGTCTTGTCTGTCACCTCATCAGGTGCTGTTTGAAATGATTCTACGGTTTCTTAGGACCGTGCCCCTTTTCATCAACAAAACAATTACCAGATCATTGTCGTCACGGACATCACATTGGAGAGAATAGTTATGACATCTCAGTCTGGCCAGCAGAGGTCGCTCACACTTTCTACAAACACCTCTGTTTCGTCAAGTAAGCTGCCTGAAGTTTTGTACGTAAAATAACAGAACCTGTGGAGGATGATTAAGATTTGTCGATAATGGACAAATTTCGAAACCTATAAGCACCTCGGAATAGCAGATTTGAAAGCGCCAACTTTGACATGAGAATTCAGCACTTACTCTCCGTGGTCTCAGTGGCACAGTGGTTAAGTGCTTGGCATAGGGATCCCTTGATCCAGAGGGCGAGCCACGAAAGTGTCATTGGAAGTCGGCAGGAAGGGCATCCGGACTAAAAGTAGCACAATGCTCTAGAAAAGTGACTCTGTCAGCACCGTCCAAGCCCCCAGTATGGGGGAGTAGTGACTTTAAAGCTTCATACACCCACTAAATTCGTTCGTAACCAAAATAACATCATTTGTATTTGAATAATGTTAAGAAATACTAAAGCTGAAAAGAAGGTATCGATAGAATCACTGTAATCACAGAAGATTCTGATAGTTGACTTTGTGTTCCATCAGTAGATTGAACATGGTGAAGAATTTGAGAAACACAAGAAGTATCTATCCAATGTACTTTTCTTTTTTTAGATGCGAAATGAGATAAGTTAACACGAAGCGAGGAATATCAGTTTGATTGATCTGCTTGCTCTTGGTTAGATATATTTAGCTACATTCGATTATCTTTAGACTAGTGATGATTTCGACCGAGAAAGTCTTTGTGTAATGCTCTATGTTTTATCATGTGTTTGACGTATTTGAAGATTCATTATTCATCTTATGAATTGAAGCAAAAATAGCAATAGAAATGTCAATGAAGCCGTGGTTATGCAATTGGACTTTCATGTTGCCTTTGTGCGACTTCCGTCAGCTGCTACGTGTAATAAAGAAATTACCCATCGAAAAGGAATGTCATTACGCAACATTTCTGTAGTAAATTCAGAAAGAGCTGTATGGTAGGCTGAAATGGTTAATCAACTTTTCGAATATTCAAAAGGAAGTAAATTCATGTTCCTTACTAGGTCCGTAATATCAGCCAGCACATCATTTGGTTGGGTAACGCTTCAGCTTTCCCGTCGTCTTAGAAACCAGATATCCATTCACAGCTGTTGCGACCTAGATTGTGCTAGTTCAGAGAAGGAATCGAACCAAAGGCATTGTTCATAAAGAGACAACACGTCAACCACTTAGCTATCATGTGTATTGCCCCTCTAACGTCTGACTTCGTCAGGAGCGTCCAAGCCCCAATGTATTGATGTTGAAGCTTCATAATGCAATGCAACTGTAATGGAGATTCATGAACACATGCGGATATATTTCCATGACTGAGTAATGAAACAGCAGACTGAAATCCAATAGACCACAATTTTGAAGATTGATTTTAAATGCTGAGCGCGGTAGCTGATATGAAGATAATTTCTTGGCAAGATGCCTTTCGTCCAATAGATGTAACCATAGACTTACCAGATTTCTAGAGACTCTAACCGGGACATTTTCACCCTCTGAGAGGTAAAACCGGGAAGCCCTACATTAATGAGAAGCTTATATATACTCACATCATTACTTCTTTTCAAAAGAAGAATGAATGTTGAAATTGTTTAAACGTAATTTTTTAGAAATTACAACTCACAAACTATCATTTCAATTCATTTGTTTGAAGTGCATTTTTCGTTGGATCGTACTTTTCTCAGAATAGAGTTATTTTTTTCAATTTTGTTGTGGAATTCTTTGCAACTTAAATCAATATTAAATGTGATGTATAAAATATTATACATTTGATATATCAAAATTGAATATTTAACACAATAATAAGGCAAATTCAGATGAAAAAAATCAAAATTTTAAGTATTTCATTTCATCAAAAACTGACCGGGACAATAGTGGCAACCAGCCGGGACCCCGGGACACACAAGTAAAACCGGGACTGTCCCGGTCAAACCGGGACGTCTGGTAAGTCTATGTAACCATATTATAAATGAACATGTTGTTAATTCAGATATATTGAAATTGCAGCATTCCAACCAACAGCGAAACAGTGAGGTGTACATTAATCATAGAGAAGATTTAAGTTATCTTGATATGTAACATAGAGGATGTGATTTAAAAATTCAATATTTTCTCGATTTTCTTGGTTTGTCAGTTTTAGAGTTCGAGCCATTCGATGGCTCATATTCATTGTCGAAATGGGAACTTTTCTCGCCATTTCATCATGATTATGAAAGGGACAATCATTAAATCATTCCGATAATTGAACAGAAACTGTCCACCCAATTCCAGTCGTTTATCAATGACAAATAGATTATAAAGAAGAGAAATTGATGACGATTTGAAGACACCATAGATGAATAAATCATGGAAATTTCATGGAAAAGTTGCTGATTTCCGACTTCATGGCGCCGCTTGGTGTCTGCTCTTGTTATTGAGTAAATATTTGTTTGTTTAAATGAAGTCATCAGAGACTCGTACATCAAGTTTTATGACTGAGAGGCTTTCTAAGTCTGATGCCAGTGATACAGGAGAGGAGACAGAGCTGCGTTGAAGTGTTTCTTGTAGATCGTGTACATGAGATGATTTGTCATTGATACCCAGCTGATATTGATGCATCCGCAATATTTTCTCTTACTCCTTTATTGTCTCTGTGGTGTCCGTGGCAGATTGGTTAAGTACTTGGCCAAGCGATCTTTCAGTCCAGAGGTCGAGCCCCGACAGTGTCATTGGAAGTCGTCAGGAAGGGCATCTGGAGCAAAAAGTGTCACAACGCGCCAGATTAACGTCTAACTATGTGAGCACCGTTCAAGCTTTTCCATCAACGTCCAAGTAAGGGGGATCAGTGGCGTTAAGTCATAATTTTCTTATTTTTTTGTGCCACCATCTCTTTCTCTGACCATGGTGCTAGCTATTGCCACTTCACAACTTAATACTCTCTTTTCTCACCAGGCGAAGGCCATGCCTCCGACGCATGCAGCAAGACACTCCTGATGCAGGCGTTGCATACCTAACCCCTGGGCTTCTTCTTGTCGCTTCTTATACGAGCTGTTGCAGCCTGACACCAAACTACCAGGGACATCTATGATTAATATAAGATATCTAAGGGACCTTCAACTCCCTTGATTAATGACGGTTGTTTGTGCACACCTGGATAAAGCCATGAAACAAGTTGTAAACAACTATCCATTATCCTCATGCAGGGAATCTGTTGAAAGAACATTCTGAACCCAATCAAGATGATACTAAAGAATTACAAAACTCCACAAGAATAAGCAACTGTCAAAACTGCAATATCAACTGCTGGCGATTGAAATTTGCTCACCTATGACACTTAGCATCAATGGCTATTGGTTTGGATTCTGTACATTTTATACATGCTTTGCGAAGATCGATTCAGTAGTGTTTCTTCGGAGAATTCCAAGTGCGCCTGCTCATAATGAGTGGTTGCCTATGTCAATATATTTTATCGCTTATGACACATCTCGTGATTATAGAGCATCACCTGTGAGACCCCCAAATTATAATCAAAACTCCGACGAACAAACATCATGTGATTATGATGTCAGTGATTCATAAAATGCGAAGATCATTGAATAAAAAGCAAACCAAGCGATCGCTTCATTGCTCTTTAATTCCCGAATAAAATCCACCAGTGGTCCAAATGATTATGCAGGAGGAGGTTTTAGATAAGACAATGGGAAAATCAATGAATATAGAAAGTCACAATTTATTTGAAATCACCATCGATGATATGCTTATATGTGTACATGTACACTGCACAGATTCCTCCGACAATTTCTCTGCAAGACTGGGCCGGGCGTATTAATTTAATTAGTTTGTAGAGCAATCAATTCAGCTGGATTCTGATGTAATTTTACAATAATGAAATGAATTGTTCACCACTTGTTTCATGGTTTTATCCAGATACACACTATCGTCATTAATAAAGTCTGCCAAAGTCACTGGCCTCCAGTTAAGCATATGGTATGGGAGTTGAACGTCCCTTAGATATCTTAAATCATAGATGTCCCTGAAATTACCTAGTCTATCGCCCAGATGACAGAAGTCATCGACAACTTCAATGAAGTCTTCGCCTAGTTTAATCTCACTGATCTTTACTTGAGACACGGTAAGCTCTCACTTGCATCGCCATTGCTTGAAATTTACGTCTTCATGTAGAATGGTCGAATTCGTGCACCTCTTGTGAAGCCACAACTTGGGGCCTCTACACTTGATCGCGTTACTTCCAACTCCTTTCCTGTACACACACAAAACTTTTTAACTTTCCGACACAGACTATTACGCCTGTGGCCTCCAGATTTGTCTTCCAGCATGTGTAATGGTCTGCTAGGTATTCAGCAGACTAATATATCTGCTTATGATCTCTTTCCTTCTGTATCGAAGCAGATGAGCAAGTAATTACTTCCAAAAATATCTCGCTCAATCAATTTGGCTAGAAATTACAGCATCGTGATTTTTACGTGTTCCAGTCACACTTTCATCAATAACTTTTAGAAGCTAAACGCTGAGTGTAGTGAATGATGCTCATTGCTAATTGGTTTATGTTAGGAGTTGTTTAATTGTTGGATTTTTTATCACTTTTCCCATTGATGAAGAAAAGTCGAGAAAGAATATTGTTATAATGCATTTCCACCTGGATACAACCCTGTAAGCACAGAGCTGGAAGCAGACCTGGGCCGAGCTTGGACCTGAAAAATTCTGTAAACACCGGGCCAGGCCGGAAAGTACCTGGGTAGATATTTTTTATGTCTTTAATGTCTTATGTGTTTGAATGGTTTATCAACATGATTCTTAAGCAATAAGATGAAATGAACACCGTCATATTGACTTATTCAAATAGGCTGCATTGCTTTCGTTTTCCCTGTTTTTATAAACTTAAGTATAACTTACCAGCTTATTGTGCATCAGCTATCGATCCAATTTATTTGTGATAGACAAATGCGTTAAACGTGTACAATATTTATAGCAAATGTAACTATCAATTTACTTCCAGATGATACATGGGCCTTACAGCATGCGATCATGTGATCAATAATTAGCTTTTCAGAATGATTCACAAGGCGAACTCTCAACAAACATAAATTGATATTTTCATTAAAGATGGTTAAGTGTACTAAACGATAAATTCTCACCCGGGCTGGAGGCATGCGGGCCCGGGCCGATAAAAGCGGTCCGGTTTCAGCTCTATGCATATTAGTGATCGTTTACATTTCCACTATCAAGCCTCAGCGCGAGAACTTGGGAAACAATTGAGCACGTTTACTTTTGATTCTTTTTGTACACGTATGTTCAAACACTATCTTGATTCATGGACGTTATATTAGCACCAGCCTACAGTGCTCTGTGCACTTCATGCGTGAGATTGAAGCACAGATTCTGAATGGTTCCATGACATTATAGAGAGATCAGCGAATTGAGCGAAAACTGTCTCAACTGTCAAAACTGTCGAAAACTGATGTAAATTTCTTCAAATAGTTACATTTGTATTTGGGTCATTCCACGACGATTCACCCAATGACACTTATTCTCCGATTTTGCTGATTTTCGGACATGTGTTTGCTATGCATTAGAAAACACCAAATCTACACCAATTGATTACTTCAGAAAACAGGAAGACAAATGGGTCCTGAAAATTTTTCAGAAGCTTTGCTACTAAAAATTACAATGTCGACTGATGAAGTATATCCAGTCCAATAAAACTTCGAAAGTCATATGTTGGTTTTGTTGTAATATATCAAAGTTTCACATATATTATCAATCAAAGAGAATAACTTCCTATTGTACATCAACTTAACGTTTTCAAGTACTATTGTACATTAAATGCTACTTCTCAATACTACTTACATAACGTTGACATCACATATTGAAAAAGTGTGCAAAATCAAAATTGGCCAATTTGTACCATTTTATTATATCGGTTGGAAACAGGCATTTTTTTGAAACTCACGTCTTGTGAACGCTTGATGTAGCTTCCTGTATTCTGGTTGCCCCTTAAGATCACAGATGTGAGCCACACTGATGTACAGCAACACAATTAGTATAGTTAATACGGGTAGCAATAATATAGAAAGATGTGAGATAAGTTCAATTTTTTTGTACTTTTTCGCTGACCCTATTTTTTCACCATCTTTGGAGCCATGTAGCTCCTTTCTACTTGCCAGTTACCCATTGAAATTCATGCAAGAATTCCTTTATACCGAGCTTATGCTGCATGCAAAGTTTGGTTGAGTAACGAAAATACAGAAAAAATTTGCAGCTGTGTGAAAATTCAAATTATAAGAATTTTGAATATTTTGGAAAAAATCAAATTTCTAAAAATAGCTGTAGATCCCGTGATATTCAAAATTGGAAGTTGATGTTTCAGATTTGGTGTTATCTAAGACAGTAAGCATATGTCCGAAAATTATGTAAATCGTCGTGGAGTGACCCATTTATAGCTTTACATTTTCATTTTTTTACCGAAGTGAAAAACTACATGAATTTTCGACTCTTCTGAAGAAAACATTTTTCATTTTCGACTGATTTAATCAACATGTTAGCGAATCATTTCTTTGTCATTTTCATTTAATTTCATTGCATTAGGTAAAGAATTATTTCTTCGTGTGGAATGGAAAATTTAATTCTTGGCTGGCTTAACAGTGAACTATGAATCTAACCCAAAGACATCAAAGTGACGACGTCCCCATGGAAATACTCCCCTCACTAATCTACGTCGACGACTGGCATTTGCAGTTCGTGGAATTCAACTCCATGCGCGAGTGAAGGTGGATTGAGAACTGTCTTGTTTGATGATGTGATAATGTTGGTCATTATTAAGGCAGTGCAATGAAGAAGAGACAGGTGAGAGGACGAATTTGGAAAGCGAAGGAGACGAATTCATCCATAATAGATAAGAACAGGACAATTGATGACCTCATCTAGGACAGAGGAGAAATTACGTCTGCCATCATGTGCGAGTTTTCTCATCGTCTTATGAAATATTTCTCATCGGATATCAAGCCTCAATCTAATGGAATGTCTTATGGCTGAGATCTTGAAATTTGACAACATTCACCATAGATAATGTCCTCGTGACCTCCGGTGCACAGTGGGAAGGATGACCTCCGCTGCACAGTGGGCAGGATGACCTCCACTGCGGAGTGCGTAGAATGACCTCCGCTGTACAGTGGACAGGATGACCTCCGCTGTACAGTGGGCAGGATGACCTCCGCTGCGGAGTGCGTAGGATGATTTCCGGTGCGGAGTGTGTAGGATGACCTTCGGTGCACAGTGGGCAGGATGACCTCCGGTTCAGAGTGTGTAGGATGACCTCCGCTGCGGAGTGTGTAGGATGACCTCCGCTGCGGAGTGTGTAGGATGACCTCCGCTGCGGAGTGTGTAGGATGACCTCCGCTGCGGAGTGCGTAGGATGACCTCCGCTGCGGAGCGTGTAGGATGACCTCCACTGCGGAGTGCGTAGGTTAACCCCTCTGCACAGTGGGCAGGATGACCTCCGCTGCGGAGTGCGTAGAATGACCTCCGCTGTACAGTGGACAGGATGACCTCCGCTGCGGAGTGCGTAGGATGATTTCCGGTGCGGAGTGTGTAGGATGACCTTCGGTGCACAGTGGGCAGGATGACCTCCGGTTCAGAGTGAGTAGGATGACCTCCGCTGCACAGTGTGTCGGATGACCTCTGCTGAACGATGCGCAGGATGACCTCCGGTGCACAGTATGTCGGATGACCTCCGGTGGACAGTGTGTCGGATGACCTCCGCTGAACGATGCGCAGGATGACCTCTGCTACAGAGTTGGTGATTTACAGACTTCAGTCTGAAGTTTGCTGTTGGACAATGTTGCATCTGCATAAAACATAGAAATTGACAGTAAAAGGAATGAAAGCTACACCTCATTCAACCAATCATCGCACTAATTAATTGGGTTATCAATATTCAGATCAAAGTCGACACAGTTTCTTTAGAAGCGGATTAGCTTTTGAAAGGATCCTAATATGAAGAAAGTTAAGCTGAATACGCAAAAGTCAGCCTAGGTGCCGGGATTCCGTAAACTCTCGCAGGTGAGATCAATAACTTGGTATTATTGCGTGACTTTAGAGACACTCTGTATTAGTCTTATCGAATTAGAATGCGCAATGTCTGGGTCCTGACTTCAATCAACATTTTCATCAAAACCAAATAATATGCATGCGTTTCTATGACTGAACGATTATGGGTAACTCCGGCTTGAAAGAATGTCATTCGCAATCTCAAATGACTGAACAAAGCAACTCATGATGCTAGGTATGGAATAGTGATTTGATAACTGATAAGTTTTGATAGCAGATTAAATAGGATCTATCTACTACTTGAAATATCTAGGAAATGAGAGGCCAGAATTGCGCAGATACGATATTGAACAACTTTTATTCTTGAACTGATATGATATTGATTTTTGTCTTGTTAGATAAATAAATAAATTAGACGACGTCGACAATCTGTATTAAGCGTGCTTGTATATTCACTTTGCCTAATTACTTGATTGCAACTTTGTGGAGTTCGTGTTTCACTAATTTCTGAAGATCTACGAAGCAACGAAATATTGAGTAACAGGAACTTTAATTAAAGTCTTTTACATCATCGTTGTTCCAGTAAGTAGTCGACAACCACTCATTAACCGAAAGTCAAGCCTTGACGACGTTCTCAATGGTACAAAAGTGCTGGTACTTTGTTGATAATTAGTGCAATAAGAGAAACGTAATAGTTCCATCATTTCATCTACTCTCCAACGTGATGTACAAAGTCGCAAATTTAAAGATCAAAAGATGTTTGTATTAGTTCATGAAATTGATCGTGATAATATAGTGAATACAGTTTTATAAAGGCCTATTTATTGTGTATGAAAAAGACATTAATTACGGGTCGAGCAGCTGGAGATGAGCGGGCCGGGATTGGGCCTGAACATCTCCGATGCAGCGGGCCTTGACCGCGCCTGGACCACGCCCATTTACAAGTCTGACTGGACGTCGTAATCATCATGATAATTAACGGAAGTGAACGTGATAATCAATCACATTAATGAACAAACTCCTGATTGAACGATTGTTATCACGCTCCGGAGCACTTTAATCAATCACATTCAAAATCTTCCTATAATGATTAATCGCTCCGAATTGATTTAGTTCATTGCTGACCTCAACTTCGGTGCAACTTTCCATCCTTCAATGCTATTCATTCAGTTTTACTGTCGTTTGCTCTGTTGAACCATCAAACAAATTGAATTCTTCTGAATTTTGGGGTTGCCGAGCGATTCAAGCATTGAATTAACGCTTTCAATCGCCATTGTTAAAGCTGGAGATAAGAGTTATGAATAGACAGAAAAGCCTCCGTGCAGTGGTTGCGATGAGGCCAGTGCCTGCTGATGACTGGTGCGCCACTGTCTGATACCCAATCTCATGCAACCTCAAGAGTACTAGGGGTATTCGAATGGTAGTGAAAATATGAGAATGCTGAGTCGGGCAATTATTAATCTGTTGTTTGCTTTCAAAGTATGGAATGCCAGTTTTACTGAAGAAAAGTAAAAAGAGAAGTCAAACTAATGCGCAATTCTAATTCAAATTCATTCCTTTGATATAATTTATTTTGCTTTGCTCCTTTTGTTTTATGATGAATATTTTTACTTCGCTTAGTGGTGTTTGTGGAGCAGCTGTAGGTGTTTGTTTGTTTTCAATTGTGCAACTTGTAAGTATCTGATCTATTTTACGAGTAATTCTCAATCATGAAAAGCTGCACTAATTTCATTTCTAGAGAGAACTGTGTAATTTAATGGACATAGTAGGCATATCAATAATCCGACGGATTGGTGGATCTTTCGTCCTCAATTATGACAATTACGGTTTCTCAGTTGCAAGAACTATACTCAATAATAGAAACATCATTTTTACGACTATCAAACGGAAATATTTAGCTTTGTCCAATCTGTAAATATGCATGCACCTCTCAATCCACGGTAATGCTACTTCTTGTTCTTTAATGACAAAAATCCTCCAGCTCACTTTTAAGTAAGCATATATACTTAGAATGATGTATTACTAAATACATTTTAGACATGAACGACGTTCACCATCATAACAAGAGTAATAAAGATATATAATGTTTATTTGTTCATTTAGAATATCCAGGTGCACCTTCAGGCCATATGAGCATCGATACATTGTGAAGTTCAAACAATCATAGTCTGTGGATGCTACACCTCTTCAAATAATGTAAATGCGGACTGTGATCATTCGCTTCCAGGTCTTATTTTTGGGAATATTCTTTTGCTGGTCATTATTTTTTTTAGAGATTGGAAAGAGTGCTATATATTTCTGCTACTATCCGTATCTATCATCAGGCAGTGAAAATGATTTAAAGAAAAAAATTGATATTCACATGAAGAGATACATAAAAATGATATACAAAACTCGGGCAAGAGAAGAGAAGGAACCGTGCGGCAGGTAGTAAAGGGTTACATAGTATCAATAGCATTTATAGTCAATGACCTGACAGGAAGAAAAAAGGAAGAAATACGAAGTGAATTAAAAATCTGATTGCTGTGGAATAATAAAGTCAATGAATGAGGTAATCTCTATGTAATGGATAGGAGCATAGACTTCTAAATTTAGAAATCTATGGATAGAGGATGGCTACGCGATTCTCTGGGTTATACAGAGGGAAATTATTTGATGAATCCCGAGGGTCCGAGGGATATATCAAATAATTTCACGAGCTATGTCCTAGAGAATCGTATAGCTATCCTCTATCCTTAGAAGTCTATGCTCTGTCCGTTACTAAACATAGAAGTAGATAATAGTACACTTGTCAGTGACCGCAGCTCTCTGCCACCTCTTAATCCGCAATTTATTGAAAGCAGGTATAGCAATGTGCGGTTTAAAGTCTTTGGATTCCTGCAGCCTAAATATCCGCGATTCCACAAGTTGTCCTCTTGATTGGCATCGATTGCAGAAGCCCGCTTTCTCTGTTTGTTGACCCCTCGCTCAGATGTTTCCTTCATAGCGGAGTCGAGGCCACGACGAGCGCCAGAAAATTCAGTACTTTTCCATAGATTCCATGACTTGTTCAAGAAGTTGCTTAGATAGTAAGAAATACCACTGAACAAACACCGCAAAGAGTCACTAGGATATCGGTCGCCATTTCTCTTTCTGGCTTCGAAGAAGAAGAACCGTAAGGCATCATTCAAAGTGCCTTTTGTCATCACTTCAAGTGTCGCTTCCCCATCGTCTGACAGAAGGAGCAAATCAGTCGAATTTGATTCTAGAATTCTCTTGTTACGTTCTTTTATCCAAGAGTTAAAGGTGTTCCTTGCCCAATTAGCGCTCAGTCTTGTTTTCACTGGTATTTGCTTTGTTATAGAATTCTGGATCTCATTACTGGTCATTGGCTCTCCGTGTCTGAAGTCTATATTGAAATCTTCACTAAGTAATTCATCCAATTCATAATTGAAATCATCGATAACATTGTGGAACGAATTCATTGTACCACAACTTAAGAGGTAAGGATCATAGAATTGTCCCTTATCGTAAAGCATGAATTAAAAATTGAAAAGTATTACAGGGCAAATTCTTGTAAAGAGGGATTTTATCACTGATATCTAGAGTCCTACTTCATGGGTAATAATCTGGCATACTTTATAACGGATAGAGGATGGCTGTACGATATCTCAAGGACATAGCTCGTGAAATTACTTGATGAATCCCTCGGGCTAAAACCCTCGGGATTTATCAATTAATTTCCGTCTCTATATCCCAGAGAATCGTACAGCCATCCTCTATCCATTACGAATCGTATAGCTATCCTCTATCCTTAGAAGTCTATGCTCTATCCGTTATAAACATAGAAGTAGATAATAGTACATAATTCTATGGTATTGTTAATTTCTATGGTTATAAAGTATGCCAGATTATTAGAACCACAGGAACCTGTACCAAGATTTTCCCTGGGAACGAATTTTATGAAATATAGAAGGGATTCTGAAATACGATTCTACAACTACGTAATAATCTGATATGCTTTATGACTATGTAATTACCAATTACAAATAAATTCTATCAATTTACTTGGCTCTTTCCAATCTCTAAAAAATAAACACTTCCATGTCTGTCGAGTACATGTCATTGCAGGACTCAGTGACATTATGTAAATTTATTGACCTGCACAGAAGCAGAAGGGATATTCAGATTATATAGATATTCGGTGAATATGGCTGTCAGATGAACATTGTAATCGGATGTCATGGGTCATATATTGATATTCAGAATGATTTGTAGATCACAACATTGTCTGACATATTTATGAGGTTTTGATGAAGTTGCACCTGTCTTTTAATGAAATCGCGATCATGGATCAGACAATCAGTTATGTTCACATTAAATGTATTTCTCAATGTCATGCTATTGTATGAAACAGATGTGAATGCAAAATGCTTGCAAGCGAAGTTAATTCACTATCTGAGATACACAATCGTGTCGATACCCTTATATCATTGTTTGTGTCTAGATAGCGACATGTTCCAGGATGCCGGTGTTTCCTTGAAACGTAGTTCAGGCAGAGGTTAACTCATAGTATGTTTTTCTTTTTTAATATATTCAGTAGAAAATTACATTGATGTTCGTAAAAAATGGAAAAAGAAAGAGAATCCACAAACAGCAAGCACTCGACAGTTAACCGCTGTTTTAATCTTCTGTTAATCTTCTTCTGTTTTAAGTGTATTTTAATTCTTCATATTTTTAACCGAAATATAGAAAACTTTGATAACATTATTTCAATAATAAATGGGAATTAAATTATGAGAAATTAGTTTTTCTATGCACAAATTGTAAAATGATTGCAAATCAAGATACAATGTATTTTTCGCCGTACCGGCCTGATCACTTGAATGTTTCTTGTATTTTAAAGTTCGAATCAAACATCACGCTTTGACAATGCATCATATAGACCTACCTACATGTAATGTAGTACTGTGCAGAATAAATAGACCTCTCAAGTGCCATTAAGATCATTTTTAAGATCCATTTTTTCTGCACAGCACTGTAAATAGATTCTATCGATTCTTCCGTTTTGAATATGAACTGCCACGAAATTGTTTAATGTTTATTTTTCACAGGTTTTCGCGAAACTTCACTACACAGCAAAATGTGAAACAGTCTCCTTATGTTATCTCATAATCATATCATCCACTTATCACATCAATCAACAGCGACAGGCATTCCTAAGGCACTTGGACACTGAGGAGCTTCTACACAAACTTTTAAAAGTTGCACATCACTAAAAAATCTATCTTGTAGGATTCATTTTTGAAAAGGCAAGGAAATGAAATCCAGAATATCACAAATCTGGTCTTAAAGCTGCAAGGTAATGGGGGTTGGGGTAGGCCTATATCTGCGCGTATTCTCAGGGATTTCACTTAGGAAACATAAAGCTGATGTTGTTGCTATTTTACAAGATATCATTATTCATTTATTAGAGATGCTGGTGCTGTATTGTCAGATAGTGATCTAATCGGCTGATTATATTCTCCAAGACCATCTGAACATGAAAATTAGGCTTGAACACGGGCATTTACTTAGTTTGTAAGCTCACTTATCGAAAGTGTATTCGCCTCCAAGACCACTGAAAAGCTATAAAGCTATTACAGTAGAAAGGATTTGCTAAATTTCGTTTGCCATCACCCTGTTTGTTAATTCAATGTGCAGAAGTACTCAAAATGCTGTATTAGGACCAGTCTGGTGCAGCCTTCAATTCTAAAAAAATCTTTTGCGTGAATTTGCCAGAAAGTGGAGTGTTTTGAAATCAAGTTAAAGCATCCCAAAAGACGGATCGTTCGACGATTCTGGAAGATCGTTTTATATAATGAGAAAGCGTCTTTACAAATTAAATATTTATTTCTCTTAGAACAAAGGGTGCAACATCGACCGGCTTCAATTGGGTGAGAAACGAATCAGAAATGAAGGCATTTGTCTTCAAAGAATTAAAAAGTTGAGGAACTCAGATTCATAAGTCAGTTGATGTCAGGTTGGCCACATGAGATCAACATGCAGCTTGTTTTGCGACGATCTATTGTTGATCCCAAATTGTTATGGGTGATCCATAGACTAACTCTGTGACCTTTTCATATATCAATAACTAACAATAGTTTGATACATGTTGATTGCTCATTGATGTCAAAGTGTATATGATTTCCTGACAAAGATTGTGGCAAGTAGCCTATCTGACTGTCATCCAATCGATGTTGCTCATGCAAATGCTGTTCAAAGAGTAATAATCATTAATTTGATTTAAAAGGACGTTTTCCAGGCTTGCCGTGGGAATTGATTTTGAATTCCCATTCCCACGGGATTTTTCAGTATTTCCCATCAGAATTCCCATGGCTCATTACTCTTCCTATATACGGTTTATGGTTCTCTTCTTTCGGACTACAAGTCGATTAACGGATTTTCGTAATTGAACTGATGAGATTAAGCGCTTTTAGTTGACCTATCTTTTGGATGAAAAAGTATTGGCATATCAATCTTTCTTATTTTGTAATTTCCAAAAATTGCAAGTTTTTACTAATTATCAAAAATATCTATCATTTTGTTTCAGGGATTAGTCAATCAATAAAGACGACTTCATCGAAATAGTCTTCGATTACATACACATATTCGCATGTCTATTCACTCTGATTCACTTCATGCGGTGCCGTACTTGTGATGAACATGGCAAACTTCTAGCTTATCGCAATATCATATTTAAGTTTACAATACAAGTACAATGCCTGTATACAAGCAATGAAGTCAATACTTCGCCTACGCATATTTCTATGACATCAACAGAAAACTACTACTGATTTATGAATATGTGATAATACGCTCGCTCGCATCCCATGTATTTAGGTACGGTGTAATTCCAATTCTATCTAACTTTGATGATAAAGCCACAAATGCAAAAAGACAAATTTATATTCGAGAAACAAACGCTCAATGAAAATTTGTCCAAGGATTGACAAACGTTGCTGCTATAAAGGCATCAAACATTAAAATATATCAATGGATTGATGAAAGCTACATATTATAAAAACTCTCCAATGTAGGCCCTATTATGTATAAAGGCCTACGAATGACAGTACTACAATCTAAGAATAGCAGATCTTCACAATAAATTATCAATGAACTAACAACCGTTACTTTGAGACCCGCGTGATGCCGAATGAAGACCATCGATGGATTAACAAGCATCACTTTGAAAGCCATCAAGGCAAAAGCAAATACTCAAGAAAATATCAATGGATTAACAAACAAAATGCGGGTATAAAAACAAAACAATCATGAGAATAGCAGATACTGAAGTAAAATATCAATGGATTAACAAACGCAAAACGCTACCATGCGGCAATGAAGGCTATCAAGAGAATAGCTGATGCTCTAGAAAAATGTCAATGGATTAACAAACGTTGTTATGAAATATATCAAATGAATAACAAATGTTCATGCAAACCTAGGAACTGAATTATAATACAGTCTCTAACTTACAAGCATATTTTGTGTAAATCATAGCGCTGAGCTTGTCAGGCTTGAACCTTTTTCGAAGCTTTGATAAGAGAATCCCCGCCTCGCTGAATAGTCTTTCTACAGAAGCCGATGACACTGGGGTGGAAAAAAGAATTTTTGCACACTTTGACAAAAGTCTCATTTGTGGTCCTTTCTCTTTCCAAAAATTCTTGGTCGGATGTCTGGAGGCCACACGAATGGTCTCAAAAAGCAACATTTCTGTTTCAAGTTGTTCATGAAGCGAAGTCTTCATGCGCTTTGGGCGTGGAGCAAACAATGTCTCAAACGGATCGCTGGATGTCGAGGGCTCACGTTCCTGGTTATCACCGACTTTGTCCGTGATATATGCATTGAATCAAACAGCTGATTAAAATAGTTCACAGCACTCGATTTGAATCCTTGCATCTCCTGCTCCCATTCATTCATGAACACCTGCAATTCTCGGGTCTTTTTGCTGGAATATCTAAGAGTTTTCACCATATCCAAAGCCGTGTTGCAGACATCAATGCCTGACAAATAACAAGCCGCTTTTGCAAATGATGTACCACAATATGGCCACAGCTTCTTTCTCATCTGGTTTCGTAGAAGGCAGTAAGTCTCCCGAGCGATGGCAGGCACTTCTTCACTAATCTGCATTTGGAACAAGTGAATATCCAAAGTAAGATAGTTCAGGTAAGATAGATGAGAAGTTGGCTCATCAACCTCAACTCTGTCAAAGAAACACTTGACGGCTTCCATAATATCCAACAGAGATTTCAGTGAAGGTAAAGGTGGCAAATTGTCAGATGCATGACAGTCTTCTTCTGACATAAATACAGTGTAGTTGTCTACCGCAGATCGAAGTCGAGAATGTTGAAAGCGCCATGGGCGAGTCGTGCTTTTATCAGGAATAGCACGCTTCAGTCGCTTCGCATTTTGGTCGCCTACATTATAGAAAGATTCCACAGAAGTCAGATTAGACAGCATGCCACTTAGTAATTCTGGTGGAGACTTCTCGAAAACGTCTTTGACACAAGTCGACAAGGCATGTTCGGTACAATCAATTCTACCACCCAAGTTCAGCGTCGTTGGATAACGGCCGTCGAACGCTGCGACCATTTTCGGTTCGTTGTCACTAACTATAAAGATGGGTTGAGAGAGCTCACCCTGTTTTTCATCATCCGGTGACTTAATGCATTCTTCGGGAATTTTGAAAGTGAACGA
This sequence comes from Prostheceraeus crozeri, assembly GCA_907163375.1. Classification (NCBI taxonomy): domain Eukaryota; kingdom Metazoa; phylum Platyhelminthes; order Polycladida; family Euryleptidae; genus Prostheceraeus; species Prostheceraeus crozeri. Next base: position 75,666 of record CAJQUW010005527.1, read on the forward strand.
AGCGTCGTGTGGTACATCATCCAAATCACAAATCTTAAGTGGATAACTGAACTAACGCCAATCTTTATCGAGTCCACAAGCAACAATAGCAAAATAAGAAAGTCGATGTTCATGTCTTCCAGACCAAAAATCAATCATGCATGATACACCAGCATCCGGATCGTTGAGACTGTTTCTAAAATGATGTTGCAACTTCGCATCTAATTGCTCTCCCTCAGTCATTAACTCCGATGAAATGTAAGTTCGTCCGATGGAATAGTCATTGATCTTGTTGTTTCTGTGCGTTACCGAAGAAGCGAAGTTTGCGCAAGAAGATGCAATTTGAGCCATGGCGTTGATGGACACAGTCGGATGGGCACAAACAAGCTTCACTACATGCTGCTGCCATTGTTCTTTTGCTTCTTTCGGAAGAGGAGGCTTGCTTGTTGATGGAGCACACTGAAGACTTCGGTGAATGGTGAGTTGATTGGACGTCGACGTCGCCGGTGCGCAGTTTTTCTCGAGATGGCGCTTTATTGCACTGACCCCACTCTGGTTGACCCACTGTCCTCTTGTCTTCTTAAACCAAAGAAACAATTTCTTACAGGCATCACAATAAAGGAAAGGGTCCAACAATGGTTTCTTGTCGTCTCCTGAGCTCTCGGCAACCGGTGATATGTCCACTTTATCCTCGAATCAAGATTGGCACTACCACTGGTTAATGACTTCGGTGGCGGAACAAAAGATACACGAGCAGCAGAAATGTGCTGCTGCAGAGTTTTTTTTGTCTACTTCGAAGAACTTGTTCGAAGACATCGCAGCGACGACCTGCCTGAGAGTGGGAACTGAAGTTGCAGACGATTACAATTACATCATATAGCTCGGTTCCTCTTCGGTCTGCAGCCTAATGAATCATCGCCAAGCGTCAATCAGGGGAAAAGAATGTTTTGAGAGCTCACATTCCCTCACTTGAATTGTCAAAAGTTGCGTAAGTGAAATTGATCATGCAGCGCACCGGGCGAGAGAATCGGTCGGTTACTGACATGGATACTGATTCTCCTCCCGTCGGTTGACGATGCGAATTGACAGACAGCCTCAACAGATAATTACATAATCCAGGTTCTCTCTCTCTCTCTCTCATTCAAGACCGATATTAGTCTTCTTATAAGATTGATAAGCCAAGAAAAGAATTGTTATGATGATGGTTACCGACCCGTGTTTCGTCACCCTGACAGAATCATGCTTTTTTCAGACAAGGACAGCCTGCTTACTGTAGACACACCTGTACAATGTACATGTATAAATGTTGTATTTTCACTTCAATCTGTGCGTCATTCATGAGCGGCTTCGCCTAGTCATCAAGTAAGATGAGTGCAACTACAGCCTGCATTCTCGCTTTCTCACAACCTTTGCAAACCAAAAAAGAGTTGATACTTTCAAATAAGATTTAAATTGATCTTATTTTGGTGATCAAAATTTTCATTTAATTCCCATGGGGTTCCCATGACCTGAAGCAAGATTCCCATCTCATGGGAATTCCCATTCCCACGGCAAGCCTGACGTTTTCTCATTATCTTAATTACAAACAGGCAGTGTAAAGCCAGTAAGCCACTCATTGTTTACATCAATACCAGCAGAGCCCTAGGCATGAAGATTTAGATAAGCTCGTGGCAGGATGTTCATGCCTATTTACAATGATGACAGCGGTGCAACAAATGATGTTAACCTGCAGGAATCAAAGTTAATGACAGACAATCAAATCCACTAGATTTATGTCATGCGTGTCAGAAACTGCTTATTCCCATTTTTTCTTGAATTATTGCCTCAGTCCTCGAATCAATCTTTCGATAAACAGTGACATGAAGAAGCAGGAGAGCAGTATCACACAGTGTGATTTCTATCAATTATTTGAATCATCTGGACGAAAATCTATCTAGGTTCTCATTGAGTACAATTCAGCAATATTCTATATGTCGCTCACGATGACTTTACGTGCAAGATCTACATTTTCTGTACGCTGACGAAATTATGTGAGAGATGGTAGGTTGCTCTATTATATGCGCGTCATATAAATACAAAGACTTGTTGGTATTTTTCAGTCGAGATTTTTTCATGTTTTCATGTATACAAATCATGCAAAAAGCCTTTCTTCATTATATAATGGTAGTAGTGGATGCTTTCATCAAAGATGATTCGTCATTCTTTGAAATGGAAATCCCAAAAAGAGGTGTAATTGAAAAAATTAAAACATTTCTTTTCATATTGAAAAATGCTCGAAAAGGAAATCTCATGAATTTTAATCCAATAATTGATTTTTTAGAATTAAATTTTCATGATTTTCTCAATCTTCCCTTTTGTTTAACGCTTCCCATAACCAAGGTCGGAATTGCTGTCCTAGTTAAAATTGTAGAATCTATCCACTCCTATCCCGACAAACAAATGCATTCCGCAAAGGCACAGGTAGCACTTTTACGAGCTGTGTATAATCTCTGAACCGTAAACATCTCAGTATTCTAGTTAATCGTGTGTCGTGTTCATGAATAAAAGCTTAGAATGCGCCTTCCAATTGATACGAGCAATTTTCCGATCACTAATAAATCAGTTATCCTTCAACGTTAACAACGTGCTCACATGTGAAGCACGAGTTTAATCGAGAATGGTATAACCGAATTGTCGCCACAGTTTTCTCTCAAACTGACATAACTTCCTCTATGTATGAATTGTATGAATCATAGATATAGAACCGCGTGACCAATGATTTCTGAAACCGTTTCTAAACTATCGACAGGCAGAATTTCATTGTCTAAGTGGTTTGTCGGTTTGTAAAGACTCACAACGCTCAATTTCAAAAAAAAATTGCTGCATTTGGGAAGAAATCCATGATTAGGTAGGAACCATTCTTTGCCAACTTGCCCGAATGTTCTCTATCTTTCTGTTGTGTTTTCTATCCTTTTTATAGCTGACTTCATGATTAACTTCAGTTGCTACTGTTGTGATAGAGAGAATGGATTTCTATGACATAAAATGATCAACAAGAGCACGTTTTTAAATGTTTTCTCTTTAGACATCGCAATCCAAGAACTTTTCTGCGTGGATATCAGCAGTTCAGACGGATCTTCTAATCTTTGAAGATCAATCATTTGATGAATCTTTGTTCATCTTACCGCTATGTATCAGGGAACAAAGTTAAAAGACCTCGATTTTTAAAACTCATTCATTTTTGGATCTAATTGTTGAGATAGAATTTCTGCAATTGCATAGAAATCGGGTCAATGTGCTGCATCACACTTGCAAAGAAGTCGCACTTGTCATAGCTGTCAATCTCACAACTGTGGATGCAAGTGAATTAGCACACGTTGGGCTGTGACTTTGTTGCTGTGCGACATTCCTTTCTGTCTCGTAGTGCCAATAATAGATTCATTTGATTGCTGTCATTTATTGATTCAATGCAAGATGCTTTTCTGATGAGAATTTAGACATGTTTTAAAATTTAAGGAAAGGCCTTTTGAGCCACTGATAACTCAATATTTCTATTCTGTGTTTGCTAATTCATTTTCAAAGTATCTAGATCTATCACACGCACACATGTCAATGAAATAGCGTATATAAATGAGCTTGTTTGACATTGAGCTCTCCAGAAGATTGACAAGTTCACTTCCCCGCAGTATAACTAGGAAAAACGCTCTCCTCGAAGAATTTCATTGAAAGATCTCAAAGGTTGCAAAGTTTTGGGAAAATGTACTTCATCAATTTTCTTGAAACTTCAGTTCGTGAGAAGTTTCATAATTTTGAAGAAATTTCTGTGGAATGAGGTGACTTTGGGAGGTATCCAATGTTCTGTCTTTACATTTGGGGGAAATTCTTTCATCGCACAAGAATTGGAAATATTTTGATCACTTGCAAGAGAAATCCGCGAAGTCAATCATTCCAAATGAGTTTATCCATCGTTCTTATTTGAGTATCAGCATTCTTTCAGTGCCACAATTATTTGCGAATATCCTAGTCGACTTCCGCAAAATCGAACAGCTCTACCACAGAATCGAACTGTTTCCGCACTTTAGAGTAAATGACATTAATAGCTCCTCAACTGCCAATTTCAACTTCGGACGGAAAGGGAAGAGAAGGAAATGACAGCGGAATCGGTCGGTTTCTATCAACACGCCGAACTCAAGACTGAAAACTTACATGATGAGGCAGTGTTCGGTGACATGTAATGAATTTGTCTGATCAATGATATCCAGCGACATCAGGTTATGTAGAAATTGAGAAATACAATCGTTGATGTACCTGGACTTTAGTGAACACCCCGAACTTAATGAACAATTTAACGTCACTACTCTCTCATACAGAAGGCTCGGGCGGTGCTGACATAGTCAGAATTTTATCTGGAGGTTGTGATCTTTTAGTCCGATGCCCTTCCTGACGATTTCCAATGACACTTTCGGGGCTCGACCTCTGGACCAGAAGAGCGCTAGGCCAAGCACATTTACCATTGTGCCACGGAGACCAATAAGACTGAAGACTTAACTTATCAAGGTACCGAACTGCCTTTAATTATAGATACAAAGTCGTGTTGTCTTCGTTGCACAATGGTTAAGTGATTGGCCTAGCGATCTTTTGGTCGAGTGGTCGAACCCCGAAAGTGTCTTTGGAAGTCGGCAGGAATGGCATACGAACTAAAGGATCACATCGCTCCAGATAAAATTCTGACTATTTCAGCGCCGTCCAAGTCCTCAGTGTGGGAAAGAAGTGACGTTCAACCGTCACACAAAGCACTGGTTTCGACATCTTAGGATTATATCACACACGCAATGCCGGCGCTGGTTCAAAACTGTACGTAAATTATCAGTCAGTCCACCCATTCGGGTCAAGAATCCGCCACCGAATAATGTGCTGGAAACATGGATTGATATTCCTAGAAATGAATTCGTAGAACTTGGAAGCTTTTCTACTTGATTTCGATTAACTCTCCCTCATGCCCCAATTTCTACGCAATGTTCCCGGATCTTCGCTAATTTCTATCGTGTCCTTTCTCGAGGTTCCCCTCCCTTTCATCTACATATATGTGGGCACTTCAGCATGGTAGTTACTTGCTACACCCCGACACTGAAGCAATTATACAAGCGGAGTGCATCATTAAACAATTCTTGAAAGTGTTGAAATTTTCCCATTTTTATTTCGAATTCGATATGTATCGAAACTAATCCTGTCAGGCAACATGCTGCGAGCAATGCGGCATGCTCTGATGAATGATATTCCCGTGAATAAAGCAATGCCCACTTCCTCTCTCGGTTCGCCATTCCTTTCTTTACTTTGCCAATGATCATTCTCATTCCTTGCTCTCCTCAGGGCAAGCGATCTTTGTGCTCAATACACATGGTCCGGGTCTCACCATAGCTAATACCTTTCCTACACACATGCTGCGTGCTTGCAATAATGAACTCTTGTGGATTATTAAGCTGAATCTGCACCATGCCTAGGTAATTTGTAGTCATTCGTTTACTCAAAACTTTTTGTCTACAGTCAATCAATTTGCCATAGATTTCTAGAGTTTTGTAATAGAAAATAGCGAATGGTAATTTTCAGTGGCATTCTTTTAATCAAGAAATGTAAATAAAATAAGTGAATCATGGTATATACTCCAAAGCACATTACGCGGCCGACTTTTAAATTTGTCCGAGTTATATTCACCTAACTCTCAATGTGTTCAGCTGAGTGTTTACCGAGAATGCAGAGTGCACCTATTTCAAATGTCTTAGGTTTGACCCAATCAAGGTTTGAACCCAGGTCTCCCGGACGCGGAGTGAACATTCTACCGCAAGGTCACTGCACAGGTTGTAAGTAAGAGGAACCATTCTTTAATTTTCATGTTTTTCATTTCAATTGCAAATGGTGATCAGAGGTTTCATCGCCATTCAATTGACATCTGATGATTTCGCTCTCATTGATCTTAATGGAATGTAATATTGCATTGTTGGAAATCATTTCATCATCACCCTACATTTCATTCTTATCTCAGTCTAAATAGCAAAAAATTCTCAAAGCCAAGTATATTTATAGATCTATACTATAAGTATATCAAGATATACATATCCTCAAGTACATTTTCAGAAGCATGCAGTTTGATTTTTAAATATTTTCAAACTTTAATAAGTTTATCCCCAAGTCTGTTTCATTGACAATGTGGTTACACTGCATGAATCTTCAAGATTGAATAATTATCAATGAGTCAATGTTTGCATTTTCCGGTTGACAGTGATGATCGGTGACATCATCCGGTTTGAGATTAGTGCTTCAGGTTCACTACAGAGGTCAGGCATTTCTTCTTCCTTCTACACAGCCTTTCATGTTAACGCCACACCACCGAAGTTAAGTCTGCATGACACTGTTTCAATGTCAGGGATAATGAAATCAGTGTTGCCATTCAATTGATTTTGATCGATAACTTCAGCAATCAATTAGTTGCAAAAACATCATGTTTAGGGTATAATGGAAGGTCAAGATGATTGGAATGATGCGCATTTATTGTTTCTACTCCTGTAATTGACAAATTCTCAAATAATTTGAATGTATATATACATGCGCATTCAAGTAATTGAATCCCAAGTACATTTCGCCGTACATGTCTGCTAATATTCAAACTAAAGATGTCATTGTGCTTCTAATCCCCCCCCCCTCATTTCTGTTGTTAACACCCGGGAGTGCTGCATCCTTAACGCTCTTCACTTGCTTCTAAGGGCAGTCTCACTACGGAAAAGTGTTCAGTGTGTACAATTCCTCTTATGTAGCTTGTAGAACATTTACAGCCTCAGAATTAGACAGCTGCTCGTAATTTGTCTGCAGACAACAATCCCACGAAGTTCATGATCACAGCTGTATTTTGTATTCTAAATGTGTATCCAAGGGACCAATCCTTCATCCCAGGGTTCAAGTGAGACTTCGGAGTGGTGCTGCAGTATCACTCAGTGACAGATCAAGTCTATTCTAAAGCCAATGTGACTAAGTTTGACGAAATTCGATGAATTTGGAAACATTAGAAAATGTCGGGGGAAACCAATAGAAGTATCGATGTCATTTCTATGCATGTAGTTTGGAAGCATTAATCGTCAATCTGCCCGAAATTCGTTATCACAAACTTCTGCGCTTTCGGATATCGACATTCTCAACAAAGATAATAATAAAGCTACAGCTTTTCGACTTTTTCATTTCCATCTCCTGATGTTATTGATTTTCGACTTACAAATCCCAAGTTTCCATTCTAAACACCGGACACAGTCATGGTAGACTTTCTCTGAATACTGAGGAAAAGAGCTCGCTAAGTGAGAAATCAATGAGGAAATCAATAATTTGTCTGATGACTGAGAAGCTTTATCGTCACTGCTCCCCCACTGGAGGCTTGGACTGCACTAACAAAGTCAGACTTTAGCTGGACCCGTCCTGCCGACCTCCAGTGACACTTTCGGGACCTCAAGACCGGAGGATCGCTAGGCCAATCACCTAACCACTGTGCCACGGAGACCACTCGGAAGAAACTTCCGAATATTTCCATTAATTGAATATCAATCAGATAGTGGTAACCAATTTGACTAGTAAATGAGCTGATATGCTGATTGATGATCCCATCTGTTTTTGCGCTTGTCAGTTTCACGGATTTACATATAACCATTTACAAGCTGGGTAGCATCATAAATTAAGTGGAAGGGGACAGAATTCATCCCATCGTTCTGATGACATTCAGATAACATGTGACAATTGCAGATGTCGATGTCCACGCATTATCCTTTTTAGATGTTTCCAGTGGCACTTGTCAGAAAGCCTGAAGAGTGGAGGATAGTACAGATGTCATCAGAGAAGAAGATTATTGTATTTGTTTATAAGTGATCCTTCAATGATGCCATGTGCATCGGTAGCACATTCAAGATTTAATTGTATTGTTTGTGTGATAGCACCTACAATCAGTGGTAGTCGTTGAAGCGTGAATTCGCACCATTATGTTGTGTGTGTGAATTTGCAAGAAAACTGCCAGTTAATTCAGAAGAGAATAATATAAGAGCCATTCAAACTATGTGAGTGTGAAAATATTATCTTAGTAGTCAGGAAAAACATGCCGCGCTTAAGTGAATAGTTTCATGAATGCGCTTTTATTTTATTTTACGTTTTCTTTTTCTTTTGTAGACGGTAGGATAGCTCAGCTGGTTTGTTAAGAAGTGAAGGCTAGGACTCGACTTCACTTTGGTGAGGTGCCACTTTCATTGGTGGAAGCAGGGCCAGTGCAAAATCCGAGCTGACCTTGCCCGTGTGTAGGACGAGGCGGGTCAATTTTTTTCGAAGTCGGGCGGGTAGGATTGACAGAGCTTGATCTATCTCAAAATTTTTTACAGAGTTTTCATTGCAAGTAGCATATTTTTACGTCTGTGCTGATACTGCTCATATCAAATGTGGGTTACACGATGACCAAATGATGCTATTTGATATTTCAGATAACGGCACAGTTTACATTCTTGCGCTTCTTCTCTAGTGATAAAATGCAAGTGGTATGCGAATTGAAAATGAGCAATTACGTAAGCGTGCTTTCATGGTCGCTATCCACGATTTAGCAAGCATTTTGCATCTCAGCAGTGTTTGATATATTAATTACACGCATGGCTACGGTGGTCCTGGAATGCTCTGAAATGTGAATATTTCATTTCAGAAATTAGTGCGCCTTGGCAGGTATCATCGCACTCACTAGAGATTGTTGCCATGGCCTGAAGAGATGCCAGTGTAAGGATCCCTAACTTGCTAGTATGGCTCTCTGCTTGAAGGGAATGGGGTAAATTTCAAAAACCATTCGCTTAATATTTTCGTCATTTCTCAGCCTTTTTGATATAAAGCTTTGATTCAATAAGTCAGATTTGCTTTAACGTCACTACTCCCCCATTCTGGGTACTTGGACGGTGCTTACATAGTCAGACTTTAATCCTGAGCGTTGTGACCTTTCAGTCCGGATGCCCTTCCTGTCGACTTCCAATGACACTTTCGGGGCTCGACCTGCGGACTGATTTACCGACTGAAGGATCGCTAGGCCAAGCACCTAACCCCTGTGTCACGGAGACCACAATTTGATGAGGAGTATTATCAATATTGGCTAACAATAATTCAATCACACAATTTGCATTCCCAATCTCCATTGCATTCTTGTCTCATCTATAACACGAATTGTATGGACATTTCATGAATTTTTGCGTCTTGAGAATTCTGTATCTAAAATCAGCAATTGCCTGTTGGCGATGAGCTACCAAAACCAATAATGTTGCGACGTATTTGTATTGACCGAATTTTTGGCCTGTAGTTCACCAACCATTACGATATCAACATTTTGCATCATATAGTGTCACTCTAACATTCGTTGGTTTACTACCCGCAGAAAATTCTGTTATGTCAGATAAATTGTAAAGTAAAGCATTATAAAGTAACTCAAGAGTAATTCTGGCTATTTGCAGAATGACTAGTCAGGACCACTTCCAAGCAAGAATATTCCACAATTGTTTTCAACTATAAGCTTGTACTTTCTTGCGTCTATAAACTCTATTGTTTCTTTATCAACTAGAAAATAGTACTTAACATAGAATGAAATATACCGATATGTACAAAAAGTGCTCTTCAAATTCGGTTTCCATAAGACGAGTGTGTTGATGAGCTGTGTCTCGTCCTTGCTATCAATAAAGTCAAATCGTCATGGAGATGGATTGTGTAGTGATTTGTACACTCTTTGGATATCAGACATTTTGATACTTTGAATGTTACTTTGATCTGTGGAATGCGATTCGTGGAAGACGGAAAAGGATTCCCCGAATTTGTTCTTGACATTTTATTTTCTTAATAAACGGAAATTCTAAAGCAAATGGATTGACTGCTAGTTCCACTGTTCAATTACTGATTTAACGAAAAATGCCTGAATCTCATACTTTCGGAAAATCAAATTACAAAATACCTGCCTGTTTTGAATTCTTGAGCTAAGTTAGCACCGCTCGCTTTGTGTTCAACAGCAATCACATTTTTCAATCATGCCAATTATTTCTGTCATGTTTGCAGTTTAAATGAGAAATCTGTTAATTCACAATTGACTGACACAGACCACTAATTTTAAAAACGACTGATTAATTCTGAAATTGTTAGAAGCCCGTTAATTGTGCAAATCAACTATGTAGTTATTTCTCCCACCGCGGTATCGGCAGAGCTCCATACGAAGCGAGTTGATTCGCATAACGATATTCAACTCTTAGTCGAATTTTGTACTTAATAGCTTTTTGCTAATTCACTTGGGGTCTCCGTGGCACAGTGGGTCAGTGCCTGCCCTATCGGTCTAGAGGTTGATTAGAAAGGAAGGGCAAGCGTGCTAATAGTATCATAACGCTCAAGAGAAGTCTGACTGACCATGCCAGACCGTCCAAGCCTGGACGGAGAAGTGCTGTTGGAGCATCACAACTCCACGAGCGGACTTCGCATTTTTGCGACAACATTATAAGCTAACTGCTTTTATTAAGGCCTTACTGAGAATCGACAGCTTCCTCTTCAGGCTTATTTTTTGCAGACTGATCGTATCAAGCATGAGATGAATAAACCAGCAATTCATTGAGAAAGGAGATAATGTGGAAGTTTGCGGTGATTTTTCCACTGTTTTCAAGCCTCTGTTATCAGTGGGGTTTTGGAAGCTTTGGATGTCATAAACTTATTGAACTAGTCAGCGTATAACGGTGCGTGATAACTGGTGCGAGCTTCAGGTTTCAGCTTCGACCGGCAAGCTATGGAGATGAAAAGGAGAGCACGTCTTTTCATCATGTAAATTTCTTTCTTCTTCATGTAACTGATCAGATCGCTGATACATAGAGTAGAATAGAATAATGTATATACATGTATATTTACCAAATGAAAATCAAAAATTTCAAGTATCAAGATAGTATACAGGTCATGAAGGAACAGTAGAAATGAGATCAGTCAACTCATTGATTACCAACGTTGACATGATAACAAAACAATTTTGTATTAAAGATGTTCTACAAAATTGAACTTTTAGTCTCTTAGAGTCATAACACGGTACAATGGAGCATAATCTTGACATTTGTAAAACAACGATCGGAACTCCACCAAACGTTCTTCATGAAAAGTTGACGAAAAGTTTCTACAATTACATTGGAATGGGCATATCAATGTACGCGCTCGCTTAAATAGGCGATGGATAAAATTGAAAGATTCAGTGTCTAATATGAAATGATCATGGCGAGATATGAGTCATTGGCACAAGACATAGCCTCGTTATTCATTGAAGCTGAAATAATTCAATAAAATTTACACAACAAAAGTTTAACGTAGATATGGGAAGTTTAAGCATTGATGTGCTGATCAATATTTCAGGATAGGGAGTGACTGCAAGTCGTATTGGAATTGTGTGTCAAACTTCAGTCGTGGTTGCGAGAAATAATGTGATATGAAAGCCTAGTTGGTTGAGGACTGCGCTTTGGCAGGGAGGTGCAGAAGATCTAGGGCACCAGTCTATGTGCTTGCTTACTTTTTACGTCCTTAACTGCACCATAATTGACGTCACGGCTTTTCAACTGCAATGTTGTGGATTGCATTTCTCCATGCACCACGATCGAGTCGCAGATGGTAGAGGTCCTTGTCCGCAATGTGGATCCACTCCTTCGACTGCTAATCGGAGGCCTCCTCGCACGTTCTGAACCATGTGCTTTGTGGAGCGTGATGTTCTTTGACTAGGCACACGCTCCAGGCGATTTGACCCGTTATCCCTAGGGCTTGGCGCAGCTCGGACATCGATTTCCGCTCGCTTGATTAGGTGGAACAAATCCATCGTATCATCACATCCTCGTTCCTTTCGTTGACATCTTAAGTCTTAACGGCCCACTTTTCCAATGCATGCAGCAACTCACTTCTGACGCAGGTTTGGTAAATGCATCATCTTCGTCGGATAGAGATGCTGCGTCATGCCGACTTGCATCAAAGAATCCTCCTGCATGTTACCAAGGTAGCAGAATGATGCGTCGACTTCCAGATTGTTCCTGTTGATGGCAGAACCATTGATGTGGTCAGGAAACTCTGTACAGTCGCTCACACTGGATATTACTGAACAAGTTGAGAATAATTTTGGTGAATAATGATTATCCAGCAATGGAGATCTTCATGGATATCCGTATTCACGTAATGTCTGCTTGACGGTACACCGATAACACTAAACGAAATTGATATTCGAAGAAGTTATTTAATTCTTTATTTTACTGTGAAATGCTTAAAAGGGAGAGATCGACGAAATATCGAAACTCAGACGTTTTATCGCAAGAGTCATGTGGCAACGACTCAGTGAATGATTGTCTTCATTGGCAGTTGTAGGTTGTTCTAAATTCAGCAGGTATGTATTGCCTTTGTCACTCGTTAAAAATGTCGTCTATATTCGCGGATTTCGGTCATAGCTAGCTGTGACAAAGCATTACTCAACAGAAACTTGTGGAATTGAATAGAAAAAGGGTGAGATTCTCAGAGACGGGAGAGACAGAAGCTCGGTTTTCGTTAATGCTGATGGCTGCTGCTGCGATGGAGGAAGGGAGAATTCCGATTCCGAGTGAACCGTGAATTGTGATTCGTTTTTATTCGACGTTTCTACAGACTGTTGATTCATTTACTCCGATGCTCTGTTGATTGTGTTGAAATGTATGCCGGTCGATTTGAATATCAAAAGAACTATGCATATCAAATAGGAATTGCAATACTGCATCACTGATGAATATCATGAAAATCAATGTAATTTTTTGACAGAATTCATTAAAAATCTTTCAATGTTTTCATTTCAACTTTCATTTAATTGTTCATATCATCCCGAAATATTGATTCATGGAATGTGTCATTAATTGTACTACCAGCCCAAAAATTCAAGACATATTTAACATCAGATCGCAAAACAAACTGATTGAGCAAATAAAAAGTTGATCTACGAGCACATGCATCTTAGTGGTCATAGAAATTGATAAGAACTAAAACTTATAGAATGGAAGTAAGGCTGATGCATTACACAACGCCGCACGCATTTTCACGTATACGAGTATACACTTGTCAACGGTTGAATCATTTGGTTAGAATCAGTCACATGTGCAATTCTGAACTTTTCATTGGTGGTTCATGCCTCAATTTAGTTCCTGGATGTTCCGCGGCCTTGTGTCAATTTCCACTATAGTCAACTTCAGATAAACAATCTATTTCTATGCTAGTGGTCAATTAGCTTAGACGAATAAATGCGCAAGAGTTAAGTTATTTGACGTTGGTATTTTACAAATATCATTCTAATCCGTTATGTAGAAAGTGGGTGCTCTCAACTTGACAAAAGATCGATTTGCACTGATAATTTATTGACAGAAGCTCGATTATATTGCGTTGAGAGTATCTTCCATTGAACTTAATTCTATGAAAAGGTTCATGACACAGCGATCCTTACAATTATTTGAGTTAGTCTAATTGAATAGTGCTCTAATTTCAACTTTCTTGTGAATTATCACAAGATCTGTTTGTGTCTGATATGCGCACGTAGGTCAAGTAGGTTTGTTAGAGCTTGTTAAGTTTGTTGTTGTTCTATTTCCCTCAAGGACAAACCGGAATGATCTCACCGGAATTTTCTGTTATATTCTCTGATTTCATGCGATCAACAGAGTGATCAATGATATGTTAAGAAGCGGGTGACAAGTATGAGATCAAACGTTGCCTTCATGCACTTCAAATTACTTGAGTGTACGTAGTTTGTGCTTAAGTTTGCACGATGTGTCTGTTAGCCACACCAATGCACTCCAACCACACTCCTAACTGCTTGGTTCGACTTTCCCAAGTGTTTAGGAAACATGGAATTGTTGTAATTTGCAAACTTACCGCAGTACAGAAAGGTATCAACCAACCTTAGCATGAGCAGTTCGCTTCCTTATTATTTACAGGAATTTCATCCATTTATTTATTGTAATGAAGACCTGACTCGAATTAATTAAGTAGCAATTGTTGAAATTTAAATTTTGGTGCTAATCAAAACATACACCTAAAATTGTTGGATACAAAGGTCGCAATTTATTAGCAACTGAAATGACATTTGATTGATTAAAAGGAATTAGCGTCAAACTGCCTAACTATACGATACTACTGAATTAACATCAGAAGTTGAAGTTGAATTGAGACCTGCTGGCAGAGTCATAAATATGTCATTTTCCGGAACGATTTTTGCATCAATTTTCTCAGATGGCATTCTTGCAATGCCAGGCATGATGTCACCTTTAGGAATCAAGCCATCCTTCCGCTTCGTTAAGACTGCTTTCTATTTTTACAATGAACATCGATCTTTGTATCTTTAAATGTCAGCGTCGAATGATGCATTCTGTAAATCAATGCGAATGTTATACACGATTGTTCAACTTTTCAAATGATAATTTAAACAGGATGGCAGCTGATCACGCTAATTTTGCTGGTTCCTGGGAATCCTCATTGAAAAGTAGCGAAATGGCCAATTAGCCCTTAAATAGGCCGGTATCACGATTTAGTGATTTTTTTCCTCTAAATTTGATGAGCATGATTTCTTGACTTCAACTCCTAGGGTAATGTAACCATTATGAAGACCGCAATTTCTGTTTACTCTCTTCGAATCTTAATTGAAGTAGCCAAGTAAAGATAAGCCTAAATGTTTGTCGCATAATATCTGGATGAGCTATTCATGACTCATTAAATTTGTTTCGATTCCCGATGACTCTTTTCAATGATATATGTTGGGAGATAATATTGTGTCGTTGAAGCGTCTCTTATAGAGAAATCACTTCTGATGAAGTTGTGCAAATAACTAGCAGTACATCTGAATATAGCAATTCATGGCTACTAACATCGAAGTCATGTACATGACTGTGTTGACTCTAATTCGCACACACTAGTGTAAACTCCTAGTATACAGGGGTCGGCAAAAAATCATTTTTGTGTTTCTTAACGTACCTGTAATTTCGTAATAGACTCATAATATAACATATTGTTGAACTTCTGTTGATATGTAATTAAATTGCGAGTCATATATACTGAAGGATCATATCGAAATGATCGTTTATCTTCACGCGATCAACTTCCTAAGTTGTCAGATTTTTATATGAGCACAACTTCGTAAGTAATAAAAAATCTGCTTTATTTCTGAAATAGGAAAATGATTAGTTTAGATAAATTAACAAGACAGATATTTAGTTTTATAAATTTATTTCTATTTGTCTTATTTTGGACAGGGATATACTTCAGCTCCTTTACTTGCTGCAGGTGTTAAAAATTATGTGCTGAAGTTCTCGACGTATCGAGCGTTTGCCTGTCTTTTCGTGCCTGCTTTTATATAAAAATTAAGTAACAAGATTCAGTGAATTCAAAAGTTCGTATTTTCCAACTTGCGATTAATGCTAGAATGAATTGTTTTGTGTCTGACCTCCACTAAGCTGGTCTCTAAATTGACTGGAATTGTCAAAATCTTCAATGTCCATCGAATTCTACTATGTTTCCGTTGTATGTGTTCAGCAAGTGCGCCATCGTTATTGTCCGTAATTTAGCTATGCATTAATGTGGAAAAGGGAAGGCAACAATGCATCTAGTAATGATAATATTTGTATCTATGCATGTGGAAGACATTTTATAAATTTCAGTTAGCGTGTTTGCATGTGTATTCACAGCATTACTGCCCAGCCCATTTCAATTACACACAATATTATTTCTTGCGCTCACGCGCCCTCGAATGTCCTACATTATTGACCTCAAAAATGCACTAGTGTTTAAATGATCTATTGGTCTGAACAATATAAAATTCATAGCACAGCATAGAAGTAGATAATAGTAGTAGTAGTAGTAGTAGGTAGCAAGAAGCGTCGCCCAACTAATGGTCGACGCATGTCACTCACTCTGCCCCCGCCTTAGTCACCAAAATCTTCCAAGTCAAGCAAGAGTCGAGCTGATGGCACCAGATATATTTCGCCACGTAAGGCTTCGTCTGTGGTGTTATACAAACTGAATACACAATCGGATAGATGGACAATTCATACGAGACTCAGGCTGACAGAGAAATGTTCACAATGCTTCGTGTGTTTCTTGATTATGACGTAGTCATCGCATATGACAGACAAGGTGCAGTATTGCTTTTGACATAGATATGCAAGAGACACAAGCGATTAACATGAATGCAACAATAAAGAATGAAAATGATAAAATGACAATGAAATATAATAACACAGTCAGTGACTCAACAGTAAAAGTTTGTAAAACTAAAATACAATGACTAGCAAAATGCCATATAAATAAAGTGCACCAACGGAGAGATGTGAGCATGAAGAACAATAGAAGAAGAACCATAAAAAACATGAAGACAAAAAATTATGCCAAAGATTGAAGAGTCTGGCGGTTGCACATGTACGAGTACATGCTACATCAAAAGTGGTTAAAAGTAAATGCAAATATGTACGAATTAAATGAGACATAACAGCGACAGTATAAGGGATAACAAATCATAAAAATGATTAAATGTCGAAGGCAAATGTAAATACAAATCAATTAAGTGACGAGGGCAACGATTTGGTTTATCGCACGACATACGGCATGAATGTGCTTACCGCAAAAGAAGTAGATGATAAATCAAACTAAATACATTCGAAAATGTGAATCAAAGTTGGAATAAATATAAATAATTAAAAGTTGACCGATCATCATAATCATCACTAAGACAACAAGATCTCAAATTTCGGGTCAGTCCGATAAGAAAAACAAACATTTACATCGGAAACTGTACGGCAGACTTCACGGATGAAAGAGTGTTTAAACTTGCGGTGCAGCTACCTGGAAAAGTCGGTAAGTGGAGTGTCGAGGTGTGATGGCTGCTTGAGCGATTAAGCCTGGAGGACGAGCAGTACCCAGGCGTTTAATCCAACGAGCTTTCTTTGGCTAGTCTTTGATGATCGGGGAAGGATCGTCAATGGCGGTGAATGTCAAACTGGATACCGAGTGCACCGAACTGAAGTGAGAAACAAGTGGTGATGAATTAGTGGACGTTGGCAATGTCTCGTAGATGCTGTCCGATTCTCTGCTGCAGAGGGTTGGATGTCTGGCCTACATACCTTGCTGGGCAGTCTTTGCATTCAATCAGATAGATACAATGTGTGGAAGAGCAGGTAAGATTGAAAGTGACGGGGAAAAGGTCATTCGGTGATCTCCCGGTCAGAGTAAATTTCGTAGCGGCATTGAGAACAAACTCCACAACGTCGTCCGTTACAACGTTTGTATCCTGGTTGCCAACTAGGGATCAACCAGTGATATTCATCACTCGCCTTGTCATTCGTCGTATTACAGTTTGGTGGTACCTTGGGATCTCCATATCGACATACTCATGGCAGGTATTGGCAAAGTCCTCCTCGGTTGACGAATATGTAGCCCATCTAAGTAGCTGTGAATAGACCACGCCGTTATATACGTGAGGAGCGTGATGCGATTTCCGTGGCAGAAGATTGTGAGCGGCAGTGTCCTTGAAGAAAACACGGTGGCAAAGTTTGGTATTATCAATGGGAGAATGATAGATAGTCAAATCCAGGAAGCTAATGTGGTCGCTGTGGTGAGTCATCTCAACCTGGATGTTGGGGTCTCGAGCATTGAGGTGTTGGTGAAAACTGGACAATGACTCTTCCCGTGGGCCACACTGCAAAGATGTCATCTTGGTATCGGACCCAGATCGTTAGCAGTAGAGTTGAGATGAGAGTGCTTCGCTTTCCCATTGGCCCATGTAGATGTTTAGCAAAGGAAACCACCAAATGCCTTGCCCATAGCCACGCCGGAGACTTGGAGAAAGAAGTCATCGTAGAAGCGGAAATCATTGCGTTCTAAACATAGTCGAAGTAGTTGGAGAACCTGCTCATCAGGACGTGAGGAATCTGGTGTACGATTGAAGGCCTCTTGAACCCGCCGTACACCTTCGCCGATTGGGATATTAGTGTACAAGGCTTTCACATCGAAAGAACAAAGAATACTGTCAGCTGGAATAATTTGACGTCGGAGTATGCAATGAGATGGCGCGTTGTCGAGTAAAAAAACTCGGTAGATGGGTTTGTGCCAGTGGAAAGAGGTAAAACTACGAAGCGTGCGACGTTACTCATTTCGGTATTTACATCTGACACGATCGGTCTACCTGGAGGAATATTCGGAGATGGCCATGAAGACTTGTGGAGCTTGGGGAGTAAGTGAATTGTCGCTCATTAGGATTCTGCGGTACTGAGAGGAACTTGAGCTCTTTCCTCGTGATGAAATTACTTGAGACAAGGTTGGAGAGTACGTTGGTAAGTAAAGGAGCACTATCTTGGAGTGGTTCGTCAATGCTGTGGTAAAACACTTCATCAGATAGCTGTCTCAGACCCTCAGTGATGTAGTCAGTCCTATCCATAAGGACCCATCTACCGCCTTTGTCCGCTTGGCGAATGACAATATCTTGGTTGGACTTCAGAGCTTGTAGGCAATGTTTTTCACTATCAGATAAATTGTCATCGGAGAAGCAGGAGTGGTCATTGAAGAGACATCCACGCGCAGCAGACAGTATTCTCTGTGAAAGTGAGTGTATATGAGATGGGACAAAGGCCCGTGGGGGCCATCTCGTGGACAGAACTTTCCAAAGCGACAGACACTGAAGTTGTGACAATTCAGAGTGGTTGATCTCCAGTGAAGCTTTCGGACAAACTCCACCACCCCATGGAAGGCTTGAGCGTGATTGCATTGCGTGGGAGTAGGTATGACCTTTGGAGGATGAGATTAAAAGTTGAAGAAGTGGGTAGGAAGTTAAGCACTTTGAGGATAAGTTGACTGTTGAGCTGAGGAGGTGGGGCGTAAGCCTCCCATAAGTCAGTTTAAATGATCAAGAATTTTGTTGTACACTGAAGCCTTGGTAGCTGGAGACCAGTCGTTGTTGGAGCACACAAAAGGAGAAGGAGCTGATAGGATGATGCTGCTGGATGGATGTTTGTTCTTGCAAGCGAAGAAAGTTCATGAGTCGAAGCACGCTCGGAAGGAGACAAGCTGCCCGGCATGCCTGTAAGATGACGAATAGCGTGGCGGACGGGAATAACACGTGGCACCGAGCTAAAGTACTTTTCAGGCTGGTAAAGTTTGTGACAACACGATTGGCCTTGTCAAGAAGGCTGAGGCATAGAAAGACATGAGAAATTGTGTGATCATGTTGTTCAGAGTTGAGGCGGCTGCGGAGTGTGGACAGTCGACCGTTGGAAGGAGTAATCAGGCGGCAACGAGGATCATCAATGCCTGACAAATTGGAATCTCCTAGAATGAGGCAGGTTCGGAGTTGGTGAGTTTGCCTTTTTGAGGAAGTAGGAGCCGTAGATGAAGGGTCAGCTGATTCCGTCGAGGAGAGGATTTCATTTGATTGACATGTCGAGCTTGATGGAGTGGCACAGGATGCAACTGCTGGAGCGGATTCGATCGGAGAAGAATGCTCACTGTCGTTCGTCATTGAAGGTGACGGCATTGACGAGTTATCTCGATTGACATGGGATGCGTAGATAGCAGGAACCACTCCATTAAGAGACGGGGTTTCATGAGAAGTCTCAGAGGTTACCTGTTGAGCCACGACGTCTTCTGTGAGAGAACTTGAGTTAAGCTGCACAGAATTTGCAGAAGCGGGTTGAGAGACAGCTTGGTTATTCGTGGAACGGTTGTTCGATATCAGGGTATCAACCGGGCCGCCAGGAATGGTAGTAGTAGTCATAGAGTAGGGATATATAGGTAGAGTGTCGACTCAAAGAAGTATCTGTATACAGTGAAAATTTTACATGAAAATATTCAGTTTTAGATTACGTTCGTGTGGTCCAGAAAATTATTTGAGCAGTTTTGAAAAAGCTAAATTTTTACCAATTTAAATACTACCGAGAAGACGTCCTCATGTAAGTAGTATGAAACAAGTTGGATATCAAAAGGAATGAATATTTGCTAATAAGAATCCTAGCTACACGGAATTTAAACTGATCATCAAAGGAATTTCATGATCCGTATTATAATGAAAGTCTTCATGAGAAAGCTTATTCGTGCTTTCTTGGCTGAAATTTCAAGTTTTTAATTCAATTTTCACCGGCATGATTTCATGATTCAATAAATTCATGTTTCATTTCTTGAATCTGAATAGTGATGTGGACCTACTTCCATCGTTCAAAGTTAAATGAAGTCGTTGTCTTTGATTATGTGATTTTGCTCTACCAGTGAGTGGTATGTTGCCCATGAAATGATCACGCTTAAGAAAATATTCCTGAGGTTGAGCATGAAAATAATAGGATCCCATCGCATTGCTAATTTAACAAACTTCAAATCTCCGAGGCTGTCATGACACTGAGAATCTGCAAAATACCATCATTCCTTCTGCATTACAATCATGATCATTCAATTCCGTTGTAATTTCTTCAAAACTACAAATGCATATCTCACATTTGGTAACAATTACCAACTACATCCCCCTCAAGAAAATGTTTACACATTGGGGATTTAATAAATGCGGAGACTCTACCTAATCTACTTACTCCATGGTAGCAGTAGTATTCTATGAATTTCTATGTAGCACCGTGGGGAAGAAAATTGATAAATGCGATGATGGGTTTCACGAACTTTGCAATTATTGTGTTTTATATTTCTTCTATATTTGAGAGCGTTGTAAAGGGTCATGCTTGGTTTACTCACTGTAGGTAATTTACACTTTATAATAAGTTTTCGTACTTTTCTGTCTGTTCAATCGTTGGTAGTATTCAATTTTAAGTGATCATTCTTTTATCGTCAACTGTTTCTTTTCTGCTCGTGTTTTACTTTTTATTTTCCTAGTCAGACCGGCGAAATCCTTTGTCCCTAAATTTCTTGTGCAGCTTATTTTCGGATTTAGCTTGTAATTGATTATTACTGCTGCGTCTTTTGCATCGTTAGTGCTGTTCTTCAGGTTATCAAAAATAATTATTAAGGTAATTAATCGATTGCTAAAGTTATCATTTAGAAAAGTGACACTAACTGACATCTGTTGCAATTAGATTTATTTCCAAATACATGTACAAGCCAGCATTGTATATGAAAATATTCGGATTTTTTATGTTGAATTTTATTTTTCCAATTCCTGCTAGGGATTATAGCCATATATCAATTTTCAACCACTTTCACAGACATCGTTTATCCTTTCAGAAATATTTGTCATTTTATCATTCTCATGCTGAATTGTTTCAATTTTCCATCAAAAGTTTTCCCTCAAATTTCACCTCGCAGTGGGACACAATCACTTGTTCCGTGCATGTTAATAATAGATTTGTAATCTTAGTTATCACAGCGTCCTTAGATGTCACCTTTCAGAATCTTGTAGACTTCCTCCATGACATAGTTGAATATTTCATCACATTACTGTTATCATGAAAGCGATGATGGTCAGGTGAACGATCACATCAACAAATAATGACAGGTACCGACATTGCGGGTGAGTTATGATGAAGATATGTACACATGCAACCAGTGACCATTATCGGAGACAATGAAATGCGCAGATGCTGTAAGTGGCACTGACAATAGAAATAGTAAGATGATGCGATAGATAAAAGGTTGAACACAATGATAACTACCATCAACAGCAATCTCTTCTTGGAATACAAAATGGCATACACAATGAAGTACACACACAGAGCGGGAGCCGTCTTTCATTTTTGCCTGTGCTTCTCCCGCGGACTGTTTCATTTTAAGTTGGTAATCACTTGAATTCCGAGATTCACTCAGGATGATTTTCTGCACAGAATTGTGGCATATGAGCATGTAATCTCATGGAGATAGCCACCAACTAATTGCAGTTTTTATGAGTGCAGCTACTACTTATCAAACCATGATTATGACTTGCGACCATAAAGGAAATTCCCAGGTTATTAATAACTTATTCCGCCCATAGAATGTTTTGTTGGTGGTTTCCGTAACTTAGTGCTTGGCCCAACGATCTGTCGGTCCAGAGGTCGAGCCCCGAAAGTGTCACTGGAAGTCGGCAGGAAGAGCATCCGGGCTAAAAGTACCACAAGGCTCCATAAAAATCTGTTTATGTCACCACCGTCCAAGCCCCCAGTATGGGGGAGAAGTGACGTTAAAGCTTTAAATTTACGTGTATCTCATGTCTCACAAATCCATCGCTAGAATTATTAGGTAGAAAATTATGCGTTTGTGTCAAGAGAGTTCACCTACTGACATTCGGCGTGATACACATGATTGCAAACTGAGCTCATTGAACTCGAATAGGCATAAAAAATGAAGCTTTAACGTTACTTCTTCCCCATACTGGGGACTTGGACGGTGCTGACATAGTCAGACTTTCGTCTGGAGCGTTGTAGTACTTTTAGTCCGGATGCCCTTCCTGCCGACTTTCAATGACACTTTCGGAGCTCGACCTCTGTACCGAAAGATCGCTAGGCCAAGCACTAGACCACCGTGCCACGGCATCAGTGCAGTATAAAAGAAGTGTCACGTTTATGAAGACGTCAAGGAAAATCATCCGCCCGGGCACTGCTGGGTTCGGTCAAGTTCTCAAACGTCAATGTACACACAATGCAGCACCGGGTTTTCCCGTTCGTTTTCCACGAGGGTTTTACAAAATGAGATGGTTCTGTACTTCTTGGTCAACTGAATCATGCAGGATACTTCAGTGGTACTTCAGTGAGAGGTCCCATACTGGAATAGACGATTGAGGCAAATGTGTTTATGAGTGATTATTGACCTGGTCAGTAAATGTGATCATGAAGCAGTAATAAAGGTGGCCTATGTATTGCTAGACGTCATCATATTGTGCAAAGATTCCTAAAGCAGGATTTTGAATCAATTTTCTACTCACGCAGTGATCTCCGTGGCACAGTGGTTAAGTGCTAGGCCTAGCGATCTTTTGGTCCAGAGGTCGAGCCCCGAAGATGTCATTGGAAGTCGGCAGGAAGGGCATCCGCACTTAAAGTACTGCAGCGCTCCATAAGTCTGACTATGTCAGCACCGTCCAAGCCACAAGTATGGGGAGTAGTGACGTTAAAAAAAGCAATGACTTTTTTACGTCCACACTGTGGAACAAATCACTCGCATAGCAAAATAAAACCATCAAAACTTCTTTTAAGCTCTCTTCTTTCTTTTTACATCATAAGTTGTGATGTTTTTAATATTTTTCTTACGTGTAAACTGTAAACTGCAGACTTTTGGGCGTGTGTAATTACCTAACGAATATTTTTGTCGAGTAGAAAATAAATAATGATAGCTTATGTGCTTCTAGCCGTTTTCGTTGTGCCAACGTTTCATTTGACCAGGTTGATAAATGTGTATCTCAAACGGAATAAAATACAAACCTGCAGTGAAACGAAGCAGATGTGACCATTTTATATTCAACAAGTTAATCACCACGGGGCAACCTTTTAAGGGATTTTCATTCCAGCTCAGCAGTAGGTCATTTTAGAAGCCACGGGTTATTCAATGAAACGAGTTTTTCATATTTTCCGTTAATTTCATCGAAAATACGTGTAATTGATTAGTCCAAATAGAAAATAGAAACGTCTTATAGCGCATCACATAGGGCGTTAGTGGATGTATTCAAGTGATGTCTTTCACCATTGATGTAATGAACACATGATGTAATGCATTTAAGCAATTGCGCAATATTCAACGGATATCACTGTAAAACAGCAAATTTTCGGAAACGAGAATCTTTCTCAGGATTCTCTTACTTCGGAAATTATAGTCCGGCATCCAGAACGAGTTTCTGCAGGGAAAGAGGCTGAAAGGGAGACTTTCACAGCATGATGTACGTCATATGCCTACTACAAATCGGCACGTCTGCCGAGTTCTAGTGAGTTCCTCTTCTTTTCTGACAAGATCAAAGAAAAACACATGTAAATCCAATGGGATGCAGATTGCAGCTTTTGGCTTAAGTGAAATTTTGCATGTTTTCTCTGATTAAATTAAAAGTGCTAAGCCCAGAGCCATAATGTTTGGCATGGAATCTCTTCAGGTCATTTCCTATGATGTGCATCTGCTATTATCATGCATCTAATCGGCCATGTATGTGAGAATGTGGTTCAATGTGGATAAAGTAGCTCAAAATGTTTGTGTTTGCCGACATTAAGAGACTCGCCAAATCTAAATGCGTTTCGCTATATAGACAGGGGTGCATGAACATGAAAGGAAATGACCTGAAGATATTCCATGCCAAACATTATGGCTCTGGGCTTAGTACTTTTCGTTTAATCAGAGAAAACATACAAAATTTCATTTTAGCCAAAAGCTGCAATCTGCGTCCCGTTGGATTTACATGTAATTTTCTTTGATCGTGTCTGACAAGAAGAGGAACTCACTAGAACTCGGCAGACGTGCCGATTCGAAGTAGGCATAGGGTGTACATCATTCTGTGAAAGTCTCACTTTCGGCCTCGTTCCCTGCAGAAACTCGTTCTGGCTGCCGGACTATTATATACAACCGACCATCACAAAAATAAGTTGCCTTGAATTAGTCCACGCATCTTCAGTCCCGTAAAGATGTTTTCAGTGTAGTTGCGTTGTTGCTAGTATTTCGTTTTGTCCTTTTCATCACAATGTCTATCGGTGAAATTCTTAAGTCGATGGTCGGCGGCAGTTCCAACTTATTTGTTGTCTCGTTGCCTTTCTTTAAAAAACTCCAGTTCCACTGCATAGCGTTTGTGATTAATGTTTATCTTCTGACAGTATGCTAGCTCTATGGAATTCAACAAAGTGGATTGATATGCAACCCATACCGTTAGACTACTTCTAGTCAGACAGATAAATATCGTAACACACACACACACACACACTTTTGTCTCAAGCACAGCAGTGCTGGCGGAGCAAAAGTTTTTGTGGAAAAGGAGTTCCTCTGAATGAAAAGACTCTTACTCCGAGAGCAATGCTCTTTTTGTGTTTCTGTTCCTTTAAGTCTTATATCAGGTGATTAATATACTCACTGACATAAATAATGAAACCAACTATCATTGACTTGAATGGAAGTTTGTTTCATTTTTTTCTATGGTTTGAGATGATATCTCGCTTTCTATGTATCACCATTGAACTCCATATGATAAGAGAAATTATATAGGACCATCAAATTTCAAAATTTGATATTGATCACAGTAACAGCTAGAAGTTAAACAGAATCACCACCTACTGCTGACTAGATTTGACTTATGAAATGGCGCACGATAACTTTACCAGAGGAATGGCAATTGGGATGATGCGTTGTGGGCAAAGTTCTACAACTGTTACAAAAGAATTGAAAATTTCAAGGGTCGTTGTATGGAGGTGGTGGTGTCGTTGGAAAGCAGAAGGAAATGTGGAAAAGAAGAACGTATCAGGAAGACCAAGGGTATCATCCAAGCGGACAGATGCACGCTTAGTTTTAGCTGCTAAAAGAAACAGATGTGTCCGTCCCGAAGCTAATTGTGTACTGGAAGGTTGCTGGAAACGTTGCCTGTAGCGTTTGAACTGCATATCGAAGATTGCGAGAAGCTGGTATACAGTCTCGACGACCCGCTGTGAGAATTCCGCTGAGCCTGGAACATCGAAGGAGACGAGTGACGTGGTGTCAAGGTCATCAGTCGTGGAGTGACAGTCAGTGGAATGTGTGCTCTGGACTGATGAATCGAGGTTTACTCTCGATTTCAACGATGGTCGGATCCGTGTTCATCGCTTGCCAAGTGAACGATTTGCTCCATGTTGCGTCAAAGAACACGACCGGTACGGCGGCGGTAGTGTCATGGTTTGGCCGGTATCTGGCACAATGGAAAAAACCAGCAATCGTAGTGAAAGGAACATTGACAGGACAGCAATATGCCGACGAGATCGTGACACGGTCGTGGTTCCAGCAGTGACATCGAATCAATTGATTTTTCAGGATGACAACGCAAGGCCCCATCGCGCTTCAGTGGTCTCTAACAGGATAGCAAGCAGTGGAATCCCAACCTTGGAATGGCCTTCACGTTCTCCCGACCTCTCCCCATCGAGGACTGCTGGGATGAACTTGGTCGCAGAGTGAGGGAGAGGTACAACCACCCACCAGTGTCTTTGAAGATGTTGGCCGACAGACTGATCGAGCAGTGGAACCTCTTAGACCTGGCATTCATCCAGCGACTGTGCTCATCCATGCCCTGACGCATCGATGCCTGTTTGGATGCTCGCGGTGGTCACACCCGTTTCTAACTTAAGTTGATAAAATCATGAGTATCAAATTAAATGTTTTTGATTAAAGCATTCGAGTTCTCCTTTTACAAACAACAAACAAACGTACAGTACAACCAAGTTTAAGTCATAAGTATTCATATCAGGACTTGTTTCATTCTTTTTGTCACTGAGTATATAGCTGTTCAATTCAAGCAACAAGATATAGTGGAACATTTCTATGCGCCTTGATATTGATAGCTTGAACATTTGAAATAGATAGTGAGTCAAGTAGAAGGTAATGCAAACAAATAATGATCACGTATGATTTGATGCATTCTGAAATATGAAAGAACTTCATTTTGCATTGCTGATCATAAAAAAAACGGACCGCTGAAATTATATCGAAATTCAATCAATTCTCATGCCTTCTAGTCATGTCGCACAACGTGCCACACATCATTCGAGAGTTTGCATTATCAGCTTTCGATTGAGCTGTGATGATTCAGCGTTTGCTGGAAAGAAGTCAAAATATGGAAATCACAAAATTTACAAATCGCAACTTTTCAGTATGAAAATATGTATGATAAAGAATCACGAACGAGGCAAATGAACATTTCCGAGTTTTATTTTGATATATTTGCTCAGCGAAATCGGTGGACTAAGATTGAAATAGCGATACCGTAAAGTTATTTCGAAGTCATGACTCAATTCGCTGAATGTGTCCTACTTTCACTTTTTCATCAATAAAGTTTTGTAATTACCGGTAAAGTTTGTACCGGCGCGGTGGCCTTGTGGTAGAGTGTTCGCTCTGTGTCCGGGAGACCTTGGTTCAAATCTTGGTCGGGTCAAACCTAAGATTTTTAAAATATGTACACTCTGCATTCTTGCTAAACAATCAGCACGAAAAAGAATGAGAGTGGTAAATGACAACTCGGCCACATGGAAGAAAGGCTCCGTGCCTTATGTGCTTCCGAGTATAAACAACGTTCATTTATTTATTTATTTACTTGACATCCTCTGAATCCTTTGCGATGTAAGGGCATGAATATGTAAGTTTAATTCAAATCAATTCAATTTGAATAATTTTTCAGTCACCTGTTGCACGGTGACGAACAAACAATTAGCGAAGGTGTGCATTTGCTTTCTCACATGGACTGCAGATTGTTTACTTTGCATGTTTGTGCACTTCAACAGTAATTGAATATATATTTTTGAATAGAACTTGCATGTTCGTACTCCTTGCATTGGAATGATTTTGAAGTCAACCAAAAGCATGTTTTGATGAAAAAAGGACAATTTCAGTCCATAGAATTGTGACAACTTTACGTCACCACTATTTCTTCCCTAGTTCACGAATTTCAATGACCAATGTATCAGAAGAAAGCTCAGAAGATGCTGATTCGCCTCGTTTGTGGCTCATTATCATACTCACGTGTTTTCTTATTGAAAAGTTGCGATATGTAAATTAATAGATTTTCACATTTTCACCACTCCTCAGCAAACACAGCAACGAATGCGAGTTTATCACAACTCATTTGAAAGATGAGAATGCAATCTCTCGAATGATGTATGGCACGTTGATGTGCGAGGCGATTGGAAGGCATGGAAATCGATTGAATTTCGATACTCTTTAAGTGATCCAATTATAATCAGCTCTGCATAAGCATTAAAATCAGCAACTTCTCCTGCTAAGTTGAACCCCTGGTCGTCTGGTCGAGTAGAAGCGACTGTGTTAGTAGAAGGATTGTAGTTTTATCATTGTGTAACGTTTTTGCAGAAGGTAATGATGTAGTTCAACGTAGCAAAGTGCGTCAAGGTAACAAAGTTAAAAAAAACAAGCTAATGACTAGTTACTTTTCAATAGGTACAAAGTATGATTTAAAAGAAAATTTTTATATCCTAAAATGTCTAAAAATTTTAAAAATACTTACTAGAAGGACAAACAACGCTTCTCCTCTCCTCATGTGTAATGAATTGGCGAGTAAGTCGTTCTGTTCAAAATTATGTTTATCACTTATATATTGAAAAGATCATATTTAACAGTCTGCCCATTCAGATGATAAGAGGACAGGTCTGTTTCCAATCAAAATACCAGATCTAGCTAACAACACAGCGGGATTACGCTATCTAAAATCTACCAAGTGTGTAAGAGAATTAATATTAGTTCCTTAAGCTAAAACGTGAAATAGAATTGTACAAAATATGCATACAAATTATTTGACTATTTTTTTTTTTTAGAGTAGATCTGAAGTTTGAGGCTCAGACGGAATCAGAGGTTCACAGTCCCATTCCAGGCCAAGTTCAGGAAATCAAATTTGTCTCAACGCATTTTCAATCCCTGTCATTCTTGCTTAAAGTTAGCTATCTCAGTCAAAGCCGAACCGAAACTCAGAGATTGATCGAGATATTAATTGTCAATAAACTCGTTCGTGAAATGTCCTATCTCCATCATCTAGACACTTTCATTACTGTTTATCGCATTTGAACATCTGCTCAGTGATTTTGAAAGTCAGGTTGAATTGAAACAGGTCCAGATGCGCAGCACGATCAAATTCTAGAAAATGTTATAAAAAAACATTATCTAAATCTTCTCTGTCGCCATATAAATAGTACTATTGAGATTTTGGACTCATTTATAAGGTCGTGGCAGCGAGTTCTAGTTGGCGCACTATGTTGGAAACCTCTTTCGAGTTGTCTTTGTACATCTGATGTCGTCCTCTCGCTATCTCTCCAGTCAGTATCGGTGTCAACACTCCCTCTTCTCTAATTGTGTGACGGAATAGATCAGTCTCCATATATCATCCTAAAAACCTCCTTCATTTGGAAAATTACTGAATTGAATTTTAATATTTTCATTTTCTCTGCTTCACGCAAGGCACGCAGTCATGCTAGCAAATAGTGGAATAACGGGGTAGAAGCCTTCATAAATTGACCGGCTCAGGATTACTAACCTCCAGTGAAAACGGTGGCACCTCTCACAGACAGACTCGAACCCTGGACCTTCTGCGCCTTCGTGGCCGCTAACCAGCTGAGCTATCCTCCCACCGCCGCGGAGATAACTATGGGAATAAATCTATCGAAATATTCAGAAGCAGATTGCAGGAATCCACAACACAAAGGCGATTGAAAAATTGATGTCCCAAATTATATGCGATGAATGAGTGAACGAAATAGAAAAGCGAACATCAAACATATATCAAAGAATTCATACATCAATGATAAATCACCAGCAAGCTATCGGTTCTAGAACGTACCAATGTCATGCCAGCGTGAGCCAGATTGAAACTGAATCCACAAATGGCTGATTACACAATATTTCGGAGTCTTCGTTGATGTGTGACAGTGGCGCAAGTTCATCAGAACATGGAGTACTGAAACGTGCCTCATATTGCTGACAAATAATCATTAGAACATAAAATAAATATCTTGGTAGAATATTCATACGGAAGGATTAACAGAAAGTTTTCATTCATCTCTTTTATCATAAACTTGAACTATGGCGGAAGCTGAAAGTTCTACTTTTGTACATCTATGTCTCTTGTTTTTTCAGAAGTACTGTCAACATGTGAGCGATAATTATTAGTCCATGAAAAATCCTCAAAATAGGGAACTTTCAATAAAGAATAAGGTTTAATTGTATTCATTTAAACACACAAAAAGCCCATTCTAATGGTCGAATCGCTCACTTTTGTTGTTCTATGTTGCGAAGTAATTTAGCTGAATGCTAACCTGAAGCAGAAAATGTATCATCGATGTGAAATTTGAGATCTAAGACAAAGACTTCAATGAAATGACAGTCGCATGATCGCGTTAAATTGTCCGGTTCGATTCTCCTATTCGGAAATTAAGTTCTGAAAATTTGGATAATCAGCCGATTGGGCACCTCTACAGTTTGCTTGTGTTAGGGAGAGGGTTTATAAAATACAATAGGTACAACTTACATCTTCGCAAATCCACTGTCCTGAAGAGACAGTTTGCTCTTAATTTACGCATATCTTGAAATCTGATTGGCTAGTAGAGAACAGTATTATCAAGGAAAGCATGCAAAGAAATAGGAAGCAAAGATTGAGACGCGAACTTGATAAAAGACGCATTAACCATAGACGTAAAAACAGTATAATGTGCGGAACAATGTGAAACCATCTCCGAAATTCATATATATCATATTTTGGTTCCACTTTTATATTAGGCCAACTTCAAAAAAGAAGACATCTCAGTTGCGAAACTGTAATAAACTGTGAGATTTCGAGCGCTCATCCTCAGGCAGATTTTCGAGAGATCAAGCAAGTACGATAGGATAAAAATGAAACAAAGATCATATATTCAAAACCTTCCAAACAATAACAACAATTTATTCTGTTTGCAATAGTTACTATTCATTTAATGCTTTTAAAGGTTTTTGCGATTTCTGTTAGAACTGCGAGTGCATGATTAACTTAAAACATATTGACCGCGTACAGCAATTCATTAAGCAGACGTTTTAGCTGCAAATTAGCACTGAACGAGATTAAAGATGTGGACTGGTCGAAATTGGCCAATATTTACGACAGATTCTAAGTGTGGATGTTAAGTTGTCTTTTCTACTGAGAATGATTTTGCTATCTACATTTAACACAGAAATATTACCCTACCCGATTTGCATAACTAATAAGCAGATGTACATGCGGAATGAGACATAACTGGAAGTCGTAGCAATTGATGTGAGGTCGCTCAAATTTCTGCGTTTTCTTGTCGTCTTATACATCGCAAAGAAAACGCGTCGAAGAACAAGAATTTTCTTATCTTGTGATTTGTATCATGCGGTAATCAGCATGAATCGTGTTTCAGTTATAGCACACATTTGCGTAGGAAGATGTTCTTTCTATTTGCGACATCATAATATTCGCATACCAATGAAGGTGTGCATATCCATTCGCAGAGATTATTTTCCAACTGGACAGAAAAGAAGATAAAAAAGCCACCTTCATGATCTGGATTCTGGAATGTGGATCTTGAGATGCCCGAAACAAACTAGTATCTTGCGTTTCTGATCCAAAAATAGGCGAGTCTCTCAAAGAGGGTGAATACAGCTGTTGTTGAAAGGTTTGAGTTTAAGACCTATCTGGCCTACGTGTATGCTGATAGAAATTCCCTAAGAAGTCACATTTTCTGCAAGAAAATTTTGTTATAAATTCAACATTTCTGGAATAGAATGCAAAATCCAATTTATCTTCTACAATGTAGCCTCAGTTCAATACATCCGTATATCCGTATTCGTTACAGCCGGAACAGGGGCAGTAATTTTCAGTAAATTCCCCGTAATATCTGCCGAAATTTTGTTGGGTCAGGTGATTCGGCCAAAAAATTCAATTGCAGAAAAGAAGGTAGGGTTAGTGTATCCAGATTCTCTAATTTTGTATGGAATTAGAGATTTGTTAATTTCGTACAAGCTATTCCTTACTGTTTGCAGCTTATCAAACATTCTAATGGCTTAGACCGAATCAAAATTCCACATTCAATCACGAAGTTTTGTTATCAGCTTTCTGATAATGGATCAGTAATGGAATATGGCATTGAATGAAATTCAAATGTCATTTCACCAATAAAGTTCATGAAAAAGATAAAAAGATGTTCATTTTGAAGAAAGACCAAGAAGTTGGCGATGAAACATTTTGATCATTTCTCTATAGTTGGTGTGAATGGATAGCATTGAGGATAGCAATGTAAATGACCACTTGCGAACTGTGATATTTTATTCTGCTACATACTGAATGCAACTTTCCCATTTTCGGGTCGAGGACCTCTTATAGCTTCAAAAAAATGATGACTTAAAAGTTGTCATAATATCTATCACATATGCACTCAAATTTGATTAAATACTTACAAACCGCTAGCGTTTGCCCAAATGTTAGACTAATTTCATAAATCATTAGTGTTATTCAAAAAAATAGCTCGAATACATGAACGTGTTAGTGAGCATTTATGAGAAGATCGGATTTCTATTCTATTAGGAACATTTTCCAGCATTTATACCACCATACACTGGAATATGGAAATTATATTGATATTATTATTATTCACATCATAAAGTGAACTTAAACAAATAAAAATTGAGGTGGTATTAAGGAGGATTATTTATGAATGAGACTGTAGATTAGTCAGACGAGGGTCATTGCTGGGGGTCAGATGCTGAGGCTCACCTCAACAAGAACTCCAATATGAAGCATGAAGCGCAACTACAGTGCGAAGAACCTGTACAGTACCAGTCGTTTTTTCTTTTTTGTTTTCGTAAATCCGCTTGGGGCGAATTGTAGTCTATGAACAGGAGTCCTTCAACTCAGTACATTAATCTACTCAGATTAATTATTAAATCTGTTTCAATTACCTTTGCAGAAACGTCGAAGGAAGATCCTCTTGTATAACGGGCTCGGCGGTGAATCGCCTGGTGACGCACGGTTTAAACAAGATAAGTGTCCAGTTCAAAACTGTGATATGACTGGCGATCGATCGCAATTCGACACGGCGGACGTGGTGATGTGGCAACATTCCATCTCTCCACCTCTCTCAAGACGTCCTCCAAACCAAGTCTGGGTCCTTTATTTCCTTGAATCGCCATATCATACTCCAAACATCGAAAGTTTTCGCGGAAATCGAGCATTTAACTGGACAGCCACTTATAGGTCCGACTCCGTCATTGTCGCTCCGTATTACAAGTACACGCCTTACTCGGTCGAAGTACAAAACAAAGCACTGAAGAAAACTGCGAAAATCAACTTTGCCAAAGATAAAACGAAGAAAGTCGCATGGTTTGTGTCTAATTGTGGAGCTCAAAATGGTCGGCTACAATACGCACACAGTTTAGGTGAACATATCACTGTGGATATCTATGGCGCTTGTGGGAAGCATCATTGTCCGCGTTCTCGTACAGACTCCTGCTTCCGTATGCTCTCCAAAGAATACAAATTCTATCTTGCATTCGAGAATTCCAACTGCAAGGATTATATCACAGAGAAGTTCTTCTTAAACGGACTTAGGTGAGAAATAGTCGTGAATGTAATTGTGAAAAACTTGAATTATTAGAAATCCGGTTCCGCATTTGTTATTAGACTAGAATAGAAGCCAACCGTGTGGTCATTTCAGGTGATCAGCAAGTAAAAGTTTCGCTGGCTGCAGTTTCGTGTTTTATGGTGGTGCACTATTGAAACTTAATTCATCATAAAATTATTATTTTTTTAAATTTGAATTAAATCACGACACAGTTGAAAAATTCGAAGAATCCGGGAAGCGGAAGAAAACAAAATTAAAACAACTACCCTATTGAAAAATTGTGTAGTAAATTATGTCACTTGAAGTCCAGCAGAGAGTATAGATATAAATTAATACTTAAAACATGATCCATACCCCAGTGCAGAGTAGGATGCGTAATACTTACAACGGCTACTCAACCCGACTTTTAAGAAGACGGGAAATAAATCAATACTTGTAATCAATTTTTTTTTGATATCTATAAATCAAATATGAAGGTTCGGCATGAAACATCACGAGAAGCCAAACGAAAACTACAAATGATGAAAATCAAGAAACATAAGAAATCAAAATAAGGTCGCTGTACTCAGAGTCATCAGGGAGGAACCATGTGGCTGCATGAATCAAAGTTTCGGCCCCTAACCTCCAACCTGTATAATGTGATTCGATTAATCGCAAATATTCGAATATATTTGAATACAACTACAGTATAAACTGAAGCCAAGTAATCCTGCATCATTTCAGCCATCATGCTACACGAAGTCAGGAGAGAATAATTACAAACTGTAAGCATAAAGTTTGCTTACGAAATTATGATCAAAATTGGAACGTACGAGTACTTAATGGCAGGCTACTACTTCATGTTGCAACTCGTGCAGCATTGCAAGTTGTGAAAAGTTACAAATCGCTATTTAATTTTAGAAAGTGCAACATCTTCCCAATATACGGTGATGATAATATACTTCTGCTCAAGGCTATCAATTGTCCAGTAGCCTTTCATAGGACAAAATGTGTGCGTTTCACGTTTTCTCCACAATACCAATGATAATTATAATTAGAGATGGCTGAAGTGGTTCACACAAACATGCTTCAAATTGATGGTTGAGAGATCGACTCCTTCTACCTTTACCATTATTACCGATGTTCATTAAAAGCCCTTTATCGGCGATGTTCTACCGTAGTTTGGATTTTTAAATCGTATTTTCATCGGTTGCTCACTCCTCAACAATGTCCTTCGGCTGTTCATTACTTAATTGGAATTTCTTCAAAGCTTCTATAGTCAGTCTATCATAACGCTTATGTAAGACGATTTCAATTTTTTTTGGATACGTTTTTTATACGAAATTAGTAATGGAGGTAAGCACCAATAGATTGCTGAATAGAATTAATCCTTCTCGTGGATGAGCAATGAGATTAGTAGGCCCGCTAACGACACTTTTCAACTAGTTATTCAATTCCTTATACGCGTTTTTGCATTTCTCCATCATCATTAGCAACATATGTATCAGACAACAGGGTACATTAGATATAAAGTTACAAGATTGTACACTATGTGCACAAGGTAATAGAACCTCACACAAAAAAGTTGCGGCGTCTTTCCCTGGAGAGTATTTAATTATTTTCAATGAGTTCGCGATCAAATTCATGAATGTTACCGACTGGTGATGCGGAAGATGGATTGGACTCTCTACTGAGCTATGGTTCTAGTTATCTTTAGTAGAATCCCGCCTCATGGTTTTACATTGCGACTAACTTCATTCTAGTCTACATTCTAGGGCACAGTCCGTCCGTTTAGGTGATGAGGCATCTAATTTGTATATTATTTCTACACCTTCACTGAATTCGGATTCTAATATTCGACAAATCAATTCGAATACTTGAATATCATTATGAGCAGAGCACTATTTTAATTTGCCACTGCAAAAAATAGCAATTAGGGTAAAAAAAGAATATTTCCTCCATTTCGACTTTTTTCTCGTTAATAAAGTTCTCCAATGAGTAACACATCTGTTGGATAATGATTGTACATAATTGCTATCAAGCAAGTACTCCGCCGTAACAGCTGTACAGGAACAATCAGAAGAAGTGGATTAGTGAGCCGCAATGTTGACGAAAACCGTTTCAATCAGTGGTGGAAGTTTAAGATTTTAAGGAGTTATAAGTCTCAAGATGTTCTATTAAATGACTACTCTGATTGGGGTGGTGAAGTCAGCAAAGTGTTTCGGCCACCGTCACGAGTTTCTGCTGGGAACGAGGTCGAAAATGAGACTTTCACAGAATTATACACATGGCTATTGCGAATTTGTGCTTCTGCCGAGTACTACCTAGTTCCTCTTCTTGTTGAAATTATTGTTAGAAAGGAAAACGTCGCTGATTTCTTTATAATACAAATTTAATTCTACCGGTTTCGAGTGGAAATCAAAAATTGAGCGCCCATTCTTCCTCAGGAATTTTCACAAAAGGATGGACAATAGAAAGGCCTATTACAAAAGCGATATGGGAAAATTCAGATGAGCAATGGAATCATAGAAGTGGAAGCTTACATGGCTACTTTAGAGATCTTCACATGCAGCTAGGGGATTGTGGATCATCGATAGGGGATCGTTGGAACACATAATGCATATTAAGTCAGGACATCAGCTGGCTGATAGATTTCAGTTCTTCCTTCTTTCTCTCAATTTGATTGCCTCTAACTTCTTCAACGCTGTCACCTTGACATCTTCCAGAGAATGCTGCTGATGGTGAATTCAATGATAAGTAGGGTTGCACCGGATACCGGATATCCGGTACCAGATAGTGAAAATTTTAACTATCCAGTATCCGTTACCAGATAGTCGAATATCCGGTACCGGCTACCGGATAGTGTATCGATCAAAACTTTCCACATCCGTCAAATTTAACCACACAGAGTTAGGATATGTTTGATCTGTCACACAATGACTCACACTTGATCTGTCACAGACGGACTCACACGGTCACACACGGACTATGATTGGTCCCCTAATTACTTGTTCGAATAGCAACGCAGCTTCTTCATA
Source organism: Prostheceraeus crozeri (assembly GCA_907163375.1). Taxonomy (NCBI): domain Eukaryota; kingdom Metazoa; phylum Platyhelminthes; order Polycladida; family Euryleptidae; genus Prostheceraeus; species Prostheceraeus crozeri. Next base: position 111,898 of record CAJQUW010005527.1, read on the forward strand.
CACTTGCGATCATGAACTGCGTGAGTTTGCTTACCGCAGTGAAGGACAAAGCGAGTGTTATACAGTTGCTTCTAGGAAGGGGATATCGCACAAACAACGATTTTGTGAAGCCGGTCATGATATGAGACTGTACTTAGACGTCAGAGAAGATCGTTGGCGTTGTAACGCTCGCGTGAGTCGACAACAAAATGTGGGTGGAATGAAAAGAAGTACCAAATTATCTCAAAGATAACTTATCTTTCTTAGATGACGTATCTACATTGTGTCATCAAATTCTTTACAGTATGAAATAACAGCATTAAGTCTCATAAATCTATATATAATCTTTAGGATAATGAACGAGGGTAGTACATTCAATGAATGAATAATAATAGTGAATTAATCCTACATAAATGCAAGCTACATGCGCATCTGATGCCTTTAACATTAAAGTAAGGGGTGCGCTAAAGACACATTTTATCCCATTTGTAACATTTACCGAAAATTTTATTTACTTACGGCCTATTATTTCTTTTATTTCGCTATCATTACAGTATATATAAATCAAAGATTGCAGAGGGCCTTAGACAAGTGCGTTCATTTCCCTTAATATATACATACTGCTTGATAATCTCGCGAAAGATCTTCCGCCTGACATAAACGTTTTCTATATCAATAAAATAATGGAATCCTCTCCTGAAATAATTTCTATTCAATTTCTCTTTAATTCAAAGAAATGATATTTACGGTAAAAGCGATCAACATGAGAGTAAATGTACAACATACAATGTCATTAAGTAACAGTTAGTTAATATATGAACTATCCGGTTACCGGATACAAAACCACTATCCGGTGCAACCCTAATGATAAGGGACCATTTTATCATCCTTTCTATGCCTGATGTCAAATCAGTGCTCGTTCAATCTCTCCCTCAGTGATCTTGATGTCTCACCGATGTAGTGGAATCCACAGCTCTGGAAACTGACAGCGTAAATTACATGGGATGATTCCCATGTTGATCCATTTGCTTTGATTGTGCACGAGAGGCCACTGATGTGCAACGGAGAGCATTTCTTTTCTTTGGAAAGAGCCAAATTCTAGTGATGGATTGATTTTTATTTTCTAATGTTCGATTAATTTCAGCTATTATCTACAGCTATCTTCAGGAAATGATTTTATGACATGAAAAAGATTTAAAAATTCACATCTGCATACAAGCGATACAAAAATTACAAATAATAAAAAACTATGTACAAAATTTTTGGGGACATTAAAAAATTTTTTTAGTACCATTAGCATTTTGTTCAATGACCTGACATAGAAGAAGGAAAATGTGATGTGAATTAAGAAATCTGATTACCATAGAAGGTATGTGAAAATATGTAAAAAAAACATCTGAGTCAACGAAAGAGGAAATCTCTATAACTGTCTAACTCGTGCTTGGCATTAATAGACGGTTTCGTTTTATTTATATAAAATGCCTCACGTAATCGGAGATTGGTGGGATCTTTATCAGATGATTTCATTTGTTTTTCATCACCCGTTGTTACATTGTTGATATAACTTTAGTGCTGTCAAGTGAATTCCGAGTCGTATTTCGATTTTTCAGTTAAGACAAGACCAGGTATTGCTTCATTCACATCGGAGGCTTCCACCGTAAATGAGTTTTGATCGGCAAATTCTGCAGGAAATATTTATTATTCAAAAATATGGACTTCAACTTCCTCTTCTTATTAGACATGATAAAAGAAAAGTACAAAATCCAACTTTGGAAAGCAGATTAAAGTTTTCGGCAAAGATGAGATTTACTGTCTTCTTTGATAGAGTGAAAAGCAACAGGTCTAGAGTCTTATCTTGGAATTGAAAATCTTCAGGTCATTTCTTATATTCTTGTACTTTTGTCTATGAATCAAACACATTCAGATTTAGTAAGCATCTCAACGGTGGCAAACACATCACTGTGGTCAATTCTATCCACATTTATACGCATTGCCGCATGCATTACCGGTCTGAAGCACACAAACACATGATAAGAAGTGATAAGAAGACATTCCATGCCAGAACTGTGGACTATACTTCCCTAGTGCTTTTCACTTAATTATAGAAACATAGAAAATCTTGTTTTACCGAAACCCTACAGTTTTGAGTAACTTCAAATGTGTTTATGCAGAACAATGGCGATTAGGAGATACACAACAAATTTAAATGATTAGAAAAAAGACATAAAAATGGCTACTTAAATGTGACATTACTGCTGAACTCTTTAATAAGTAATGTTTACATAACATTTCCAATTATCTGCTCGATGCCTATGGTATGACAGATGATTGCCACATGATTCATAGACTCGTATTTATAAGTTGCTGTTCTCCTCCTTAAAATCGACACGTTTAGTTAAAAGTAAATTCAGAAAATGTTTGCAAAAAGTGGAAAGTACTTTTCAACATTTGTCATAGATATTTAGACCTTTCATTGGGGAGACAAATCGAACGACTTTTGGTGAAAAGTTGGAGAAAACGCTTAGGCGTTAAAACTAGAAGTCCCAAAGGCGCAGGTATTAGAGAGGGTCGCAACAACGTTGTGACACGATGGCCTAAGTGCCCCCTCAGTATGGGTTGGGTCAAAAGTTGTGGCTAGTTAGGTAGGCTTCGCATGCGGTTACATAATGCCAGCATGCGTGGGACTGAAGCGCCACAAAGTACCAAATGTAAAATGCTCAATGATTTCCTCGCCAAACTGACGTCATTGTCTCTATGTCGTGGTTTCAAGGTGCATTTGTGTCCTTTTTTAATGCAGTCATCACTTTGCAGTGCACCTATACATGCCGACAATGATAAACATTTCTGATAGAATGATATTGATGAAACGTCGACGGCTGTGAATATGATTTATACTCTTCAGATCCTGTGATCTTGTGAACCGACATTAACCCAATGTCGTTTGATTTGCCAGAAATATCGCATGTTCCCATCGTTAAAATGATAAAATGAGTACATGCGAACAATTAAATACCATAAATTGGCAGAAAATCAAAAGTATATACGATTTACTCCAGCCGCGTTTCCCTTGGTTGCCAGCCGCAGCAGGGAATTGTGTCCATTATGTGTTCGTATTGCAGGATAACAGTGGAACACAAGTCGCAAACATCCGCTTCTCTTTGCCTGAAATCTCAGACAGGCAGCGACACACCCAAGATAAGTCTCTTTCATACAGTCATTCATTTCATGTCATGATTTCGAGACGATTATTCAGGGTTCGGTCAGACTGCAATTCGGGAAGGTTAACAATCTTATCAATTTCGCAGTCAGTTCTTCGAAATTCAAGAAATAGGTTTTTAATTTTCTTCTGTGAATGACCTAAGTATTGGTTAAAGGCCGAGATGTGCGGCTCAGGCCACCGGCTCGCTCTGTTTATTCCAAATGTCGTCGCGATCGATGCTGCGAAAATATTGATTGAGTTGAAAAGTGGTAGATATCAAGACTTGATTAGATGAAGATGCGCATGTATTATTTGAATTTCACACAGAATTAGATTCATCTGCGCGCGCTTCGGTTTCCTAGAAAGGAAGGGTTATATGTAGCCTTAATATCGAAATGGCACGTGACAGAATTAGACAACTTGCTCTTTCTCGAGTGGATAATTCGTGTATCGCTTGCTATTGGAAATGGCAAACAATAAGCTGACAGCAGAGGACACCAGAGCTAGTGAGAGATGCGTGCGTGCTGTGATATCACTTCGCACACGCCAAAACAAACATCGTCTAGCTAACATTCGATTCATTGTATGCACTATGCAGTAAGGAATGGTGAAAAGACGATGGTGAAATCATCAAGTGAACTAATTTTCGTACACCTGCTACTTTTTTTAAAAATGATCGGAAGGGCCAATATGTGGAGAAAACTTGTGAGCAATGATCTAAATTCTTCGAATCAGAAGGAATTGTGGCAATCGAAGCACTTTGCTGAACTCACAGTAATCTGCAAGCGACGCACGACTTTTTTCCTATCTCTGTAAGGTATTAGGAATTCCTTTTTGCCCACTTACTAAGTTCCTCGATGTGCCGTCGATTTAGTATTAATCACACATCCAGCAAGCCGAAGCAGATAATCAAAATATTTAATTCTGTGGAATTTCATATCCTCAATTGCTCATTGGCACTGTATGTGAGTGATTGACCGATGTGAGTCGTCACAAATTAAAGTTTGAGCCTATTTATGAGGTGACTTTAATAATCCTCCACTGCGTCAATCAAGTAATCGCCACAAATGTCGACCCAACTCGCCTGTCATTTGCTTAAGACGGCCAAGCTATTTTTTACTCGGAATATTGGTTGTGTAGGCATGCTTGCAAAATGTGAAATTTCTTTCATTTCGTACCATGAGGCATAACTAATCCAAAATATTTTTTTCATTTTAAACTTTACTACCTCATTTGCAGGCAAAGAAACAATTAAAACTACAAATAAGATGGAACAAAAATAACAAAATTCGATGGAAAATTAGTGTCTGTACACAGTCCTTCAGATGCAACATCAGGACAAGCGACGGAGGCAACATTAATATCAATGGAAAAGCCAGAGCTAAACAGGAAAATTGAGTTCGATGATCATAATCGTTACAAAAGAAGTGAATATCAACATAACATCATTACGTAGGGGACCTTGGCGGCACTGCTATCTATAGTGTAGTGCTTGCGAGGACCGATGAAGTCCTTCTATCTACATAGAATAATACTTTTTAACATAGTGTAGTTTGACAGTGGATTTTATTGAGCTTTTGTAGAAATCATTCTAGATACATTATTGCTTTCCATCAAGTCCTATGAATACCACTGAATTTTGTAGTTTTATCTTTATCGCTCATTCTAACATCTAATGACATTGAAGGGACAGTGAATTTTGCTGAAATTTTTTGTCTTATTTGTGGTTTTAACTGTTTCTTTGCCAGTAAGTGAGGTAATATAGTTTAAACTGAAAATTTTATTTTAGAAATACTTGCAATTTGAAACTTCCATCAACTTTATAACTGATTTCTATGATATTTATATTAACCATTTAACAACCCTTTATGTGAAATCATTTCTTCATTACTGGCTTGATTTGCGCATATCTATCTTCGCTTCAGCTGATAACTGATTCCCAGTCGCTGCTTTACACCTGATGCTAAAACATGATAAAATTTTGATAATTAGCGATAATGCTACAGGGTGATGCAAAAAACGATATATTTTCTTACGGGTCTCATGGGGTGTAGACTTACCTTGAATTCTTATTTCAGGCTTCTAGTGTAACTAGAGTAACCAACTTAGATGTATGAGAATTGTCAATGACTTTATTATCATCTTAATGCCATCATTTTCGAATACCAATAGTGATCACCAACGTGATAGAAAATTATCAGAGAAAATAGTATAAAACATCGATTTTTTCTTTCTTCTTTCGGTAAATCTCTCATCAGTAATAACTGCAACAAAGTCAAGTAAGTTGCTCAGAATCGTCACCAGTCTCAAATTAGTCTTCAATTTGCTTACTGTCTAACTCGATGCAGTCACAGCATCGTTTCAAGAATGAGTTGTGAGCAGATTCAAACATGCTTGTGGAAATTGCTCTTTCAATAATATGTAATTGATAATCACGATCATGGCGATGACTTTCACAAACTTACTTAACGAAGGAACTTTACATGTAAATGGCATGGTGAACAACTATCTTCAGTTTTAGTTTTCTGCAACAGAGAATGCCCATGTGTAAATTGAGAACCTTCAAGATCATCATGTTGTTCCACTGTGTACTGCAGGGTTGATTCCACAGGCGTAATTGCTGATGACATCAACACAGACACCAAACAGCTCCCGTTATCGCGATGTGCTCAGAGGAGAAGTAAGTAAGTAAGTAGGTATATTTGTATAGCGACAATCTGCTCTTGCGAGCTCGCTAGGCGCGAAAATGTACCAATTCAGTTCATGACAAGACACAAAAAAAGTCATTGCACAATATAAAGTCATTGTATAAAGTCATCGAGAAGTGCTTCCACACTTTCGAAAACAGTCAAATCGAAACACCTCCTGTCAGCAAGATGGAACTTCGCTTCATTTGCAGCCCGGACTTAAGTGAATGAAAATCTCAAGAACAGATGGATCGGTTGAATTGCCCCTAGATCACCGGATGTGACAAAATGTGACTTTTCTCATTGCGGAGCTCTAAGAGACGAAGTTTCCAAGATGGTTCCCAGAAGCGTTATAAAACACGACGAATCGAATTTGAAAGAGCAATTTCAATAAGCATGTTTGAATCTGCTCACAACTCATTCTTGAAACGACGCTGTGACTGCATCGGGTTAGACAGTAAGCAAGTTAAAGACTAATTTGAGACTTGTGACGATTCTGAGCATTTAGTAGTGCAGAAATGTAGCAGTTTTTTCTGTAGTCCAATGGTAGTCGATTTCAGTATGTATGAATATTTTTTACTTAATTAATCTTTTTCATATTTATGTAATTTGAATGTCTATAACTTTTAGTGTCAGATTATTTTGAATCCATTTGTATCATGACGTTATCTTGTGAGTCATCGATAGCACTTAAGATAATGCATTATATTATGAGTTTATTTTTATTTTCTTTGTTGCAGTTATTACTGATGAGAGATTTACCGAAAGAAGAACGAAAGAAATCGATGTTTTATACTATTTTTTTCTGATTTTTTTCTATCATATTGGTGATCACTATTAGTGTTAGAAAATGATGGCATTAAGATGATAATAAAGTCAGTGGTAAGTCTCACACATCTAAGTTGGTTACTCTAGTTACACTAGAAGCATGAAATATGAATTCAAGATTGAGTCTGCACCCCATGACACCCGTTACAAAAGAAATCGTGTAATGTTTAGTAGTGAAAATGAGAGAAAACGATGTCATTTATTTGCAAGGCCCTTCGCTGATTATTTTCGGACAGCACTTCGAGGACACTTGCAGTAGAAGAATTCATTATGCGCAGATAAAGTAAATAAAGGCAAGGGGTAAAAGTCACTGCCACGGTAGTGCTGTTGTCAACAGTTTGTTTCTGCTAGCAATATTATGACTAATAATAATGCGCAGTTTCATCCATGTCCTGCGGTGACCCTTGGCCCCATTTATGAATCAAACGGTTGCATGTAAGTGATACAGTAGATATACTCAAAAGTGGAAATAGATAGATAACCAACGAAGCTTGTTATTAATAGATTTTCTAAATTTCGAAGATTGTTGTTGAAGCACTTATGTAACGAAATGCAACACTCCATCAAGCGAAGAATTTGTGTCCAAAGAACTTGAATGAATAATTCTAAGTAATATTTGCAGTTTAGATTTCGATACATTCATTGTACACTATACAGTGTAGTACATGTATGCAATTGATCTAATACTTTCGCAAGCTCTTGCGCGTAGGTTCGACTACCATTCGAGGGTGCATATATCTGGAGGAAATACGGCATCTAGGTACTGCAATGGCGTAAGCACAATTCCGTAAATTTTGGCTTAATTCAATCCACCACCGGTGGTCTCGGTGCACCGAGACTAGTCGAAAAAGGAAAATAAACGGAGTTATTTGGGATTTCATTGAATTGATAACACAAAAAGTATCACTTGTCACTGAACGTGTGGTCCGCAAAAACTGTTGGAAAATTTATAGGGTAATGAGGTCAGTGTAGAGTTTAAAACAAGTAAAAACCCTTTTCTCTAAGTGGATTAGTATCGATGTACAATCGAACTAAGACACGACACGGTCAAAATAATTCGAAGGATCCAGGAAGCGAAAGATACCAAGGTTAAACAACTACCCTAGTGGAGAATCCTGTAAATAATTAGGTATTTAAGTCATGAACGAATGAATACAAATTAATGCTAACTACATAGAGTAACCTACTCCATTGCGGAGTATGAATTGAAATACTAATAAAGGCTAGCCGACCCAACTTAAGACGGGAAGGGAAATAAATTAAAACTTATAATCGATTTTATTTCTACAATTTAAAAACTAAAATCAGAGTTCGTCATGGACTTGAAAAGCTAACTTAAAAATAACAAATGGTGAAAATAAGAAACCCAAGAAATCAAAATTAAGTTTGAAACCAATACTTTTTGTGATAGAGAGGCAGAGAACTTCCGGCTACTTCAGGAGGTGCAAGACGCGCTGAAAGATCTTTCGAACGGGATAATGTCCGGATTGGGCGGAGACCCTGCTCGTGTTGAGCTTTCACAGTCTTTGCTTGAAGATTGGCAGCACAGATGTTTGGCAAGGAAGGTGGATGGAATCTGTTTTTATACCGATGCCAAAAAAGTCGGCGGAAACATGCTAATCATCGCATGATAGCCTTAGTTTCACATGCTAGTAAGTTGCTTCTGAAGATTATTCTGCAAAGGATTCGCTGTTTGTTGGACATCAAAGCAGCAGTCGAGCAAACCGGTTTCCGAGCCGGTAGGGGCACACGTAGGCACATTTGTAACTTGGAATTCTTATGTAGAAATCGCTAGAGAAGCGGCGACATCTTTTCTTCTGCTTCTTAGATAATCGTAAAACTTTTGATCCGGTTATTCATGAGGTCTTGTGGACAATGGGAGTTCCTGTGCACTTAATCTCATCGCTTCGCAGCCTTTACATGCGGCCGTGAGAGCAACTGGAAGGGTCTCTAACTGGTTCAACTTGAGCTCGGTGTGAGGCATGGTTACACCATGTCGCCTGTGCTATTCGTTATGGTGCACGGATCAATTATGCGTTATGCCTTGAAATGTTTTACCGGTGATGTGCAGATCGGCGACTCGTTGGTGACAAACCACTCTGCGCAGATGATGTGGTCCTGATCTGTAAGACAAAAACTGAGTTGCAAGACCTGTTCTGTAGAGTTGAGTCGGTCAGTGAACTCGACCAACCCTCGGAGCGAGAACGGTGGATGAAGCAATATTGTAAATAATATTTATCAAATAAAGTAGTGAATAGTTTGCTTACTCCCACTCGGCCTGATAAGATGAAAAGCTCCCCTCTCGTAACGCCCATAAAAAATGATGGTTTAACGTCACTATTCCCCCTTACTGGGGGCTTGGTCGGTGCTGACATAGTCAGACTCTTAATCTGGAGCGCTGTAATCTTTTAGTCCGGATGCCTTTCTTGACAGCTTCCAGTGACATTTTTCAGGACTCGACCTCTGGACCAAAATATCGCTAGGCCAAGCAGTTAGCCACTGTACCACGGGACCACAGGACTCGTTGATCCCCATAGTAACAAAAGTCACAAGGTCCATAGTTTAATGAAATCGAATGCAGTACAGAAATATCAAGCTTGAAACCACATGGTTGTCAAAGTGATTTGGGCGTGGAACATTCTGTCAGCAAGAGATCCTCGAAGACTTGTTGAAAAATGTTTTACTCACACATGAACGACGAATCGATCCCAAAGTGGTGTAGAACAACTATTGTGACGTTGACATGTTTGTTTAAATGGATTTCAATGTTTGACTATCATGTTAGGTTCGTTGGAGAAATGTGGCATGAATTCTAAAAGAATGAAGTTTAAGGATAAATGTTTGCTGTTTATGGCAGCATGTTGCTGAAAGAGACTCCTTAAGAGAAACAATAACCTTTCTCTACATTACAGATACAATTACCCTTCTCTATTGGGCCAATTAACCAAACACGCCCCTCTGGCGGGCACAGTGGGTTTTGAGGGGTCAAAATGAATGTATCGACTCCATTCAAAATACCTTCATGAATGGGTAGCACAGGGTCCCAGAAGTTATAAAAACTGCATTTCAAAAAAATCGGTCGGTAGCTTTTTTTGTGGGACCATTTTTTCAATAATGGCGGCCAATTTTTCAGATTTTTGCCCTTTGTTCTAATTATGACTATTTTTTACCCATCTTCATGCACAAGCTCTATTACAAATTCAGTAAAAATTGATCAAGGAATATCAGTGTGACATATTATAGGTATGCCAAATTTTCAAAATGGCGGTCTCCTTTGCATTTTTGAAGTTCAGATTATTTTTATACAAACCTACGAGTTTGCTCATATCATGTTCTTTCATTCAAGTAATGCACACATGTCATAGTCAGACGTTTTTGTGATTTAGTCATACATGGTTGTAATATGCATATATGAGTATACTCGTATGTATTTCAGTAGTGTCATTGGCCGAAGTTCGCACAATGATCGAATCTTGTTTGAACAATGTAATGAATGCATTTTCTATACTCTTCGTGATTTGTATATACGTGCATGTAGTTCTACGAATATATCGACTGTGACTCGGCATTCTGTACATAAGTAGGAAAATTGCAGGCAAAGCTAATCAAAAACAGATGCATTGGTGTACAAGAAATACGTATGCATAAATAGCGGTATATAGGCCTAACAGCTTAAATTTACAAATGCAAAGAGTTGTACTCGCAAACTGCTGGTAGTAGTATCTTTTCGATGTCTTGTCTTTGGTTATACATTCTCGTCATCGATGGTAAAAACGCTGATCATGACTTTAACAAAGCCTCCGCCTCCATCAAGAGACAATTTGATAAAAACATTGTCGTGGTCAATACCTCTCGTTGTGCATATCACATGGATAAGTCTTTGAATATCTTTGCAATACACTACAGGTCTCTCGTACCCCAGAATTATCAAAAAAGTCGCACGTTTTCACTTCAAATTGTTCATCGAGAAAATGACTAATATTGTACAACTTGTCTTTCAAAAATAGTTCAATTGATACTTGATTCTGCGTTGCTTTACGAATTTCTTGACCTAGCTTCAGTGTTTTGTTACCAGAAAGATTCAACTCATTTTGAATATGAGCAAGACTTTTTGAAGAAATCTCAAAGCTTGCGGTTGGTGACTGGCTTGTAGCACCCACACATTCATCATCCGATGATGTTTGGGACTGAATATCACTGAAGTTCTGTTTAAATGTATCTTTGGTACACTGATGACTCTTTCCTCTTCCGAATTCAGACAGACATTTTGCACACAGTTTCTCAGAAGTTCCAGGTTCTGATGGCTGTTCAGCTTTTTTCTATGGAAACGCGTTGCCTTGTTTCAAATTTGGATTTGAGGTTGACTTTGCAATTTTACAAATGTAGCAGTCACAATCAGAATTCAATGGTAATTCAATTGCGTGATCATGTATGTTTCGAGAATATTCCGAAAGAATAAGACGACACTTTCCACAAACTGCTGTTGGATATCGAATATCATCGGGATCAAAATGCATTAATCTGATTTTCAGTGAGAACACGCATTCGCTCATATGGCACACTTGTCTGAATGTGATGAAAACAACTTCTGATGTGTTCAATACACAGAATTAGACAGGTCGTCTCTTTTTCTGTTTGACTCATAGAAGTAGATAATAGTACACTAGAATGGAAGTTTGATATCTTGCCTATGTACAATGATGGCACATGGAAAAATCTATGGTTTGTAGATCAGATACGATCTAAAACATTATATCATAGTCAAACTATTTGCCAAGTTGGTTGTGAAAGTTATTGACAGCAAATTGCAGGATTTTCATGAAGAGAATTTGAAGTGAAATGGCGGCATTGTTTCATGTGAAATAGCCTACTATTCCATGGATCAATATACTGCGTCTATTTGTGCCAGTCATTGACAACTATTTTCCAATTTTTCAACACTGGAATACGAATTGAAATTTGGTTGACAGAGTCGACAGTATTTGGTTGACAGTATCGAAAGTAGTCGGTGTACTGGTTGTAAGAACATCTGAAGAATTCAAAGATAAAAATTCTAATTATTGGACAATTTCTCCTTCAAGCGGTTAAGAAACCTAGCGCTTTTCTTGAATAAACACATCGAACGCTTCTTTAGCGACAGTCATTTATCAGATATATGAAATGTCGCTGGAACTTTTCAATTAATCACTAAATTACTTATGTGATACAGTGTGATGATATTTTGGAGGCTCATATTCGAAAGCATGCAAAGGTATTGAAAATTGTTCAAATATATTGAATAGGGTAACCCTTCAAAGTAAAATGAATACTGTAAGATTTCTTGGCGTCTGATTTCAAGCTGGAGCAATGCATGCTCTGTAAATCGACATTACAAGTTGCACATGTGTCTGATTGTACTCTTGATAGATTATAGGAGCGATATTTCAAAATGATGAACGTACAGAACGTTTTAGAGGATTTCCTTCTTTGTCATCCTGTCGCCGCAGTATTTCGTAAATTCATTACTGCTTTTGTGTACATGATCTTCAGATAAGGGGCAACAATCCAGATCACAAATTGACTTGATAGTTTAAAATGCCAACCAGAAAACAAGGAAGTCAGGTCGTAAAATTTGCATTTTGCCCCAACTATGTTCCCCCGGCGTGTGCCATAATTTTCATGCAATTTCCATTCTAGGACTTTCTATGGTATTGTTAATTTCTATGGTTTGACTAGAAAGGAAACATTGGAACATGTAACGTTAATGAAATGGCACAATCTACTGACATAATACCATAGTAATCGAACAATGAGCAGCCAGTTCAACATTAAACACGCCAAATCGTGCTAAGTTTCAGTGACTGTTATCAACCGGATCACACAGCAAAGAGACACAGTTGATGTCAAGTTCTACAGAGAAGTTTGTGAACGTTTTTTCGTGCGCCGGCTAACTTTTTTAATAATAATCGGAAGGTCCAACATGATCGAGAAAACTTTTGCGTAATGATCTGAATTCTTCGAATCTGAAGGAATCGCCGCGATCGGAGCATTTTGAAGGAATCCACAACAATCCGCAAGCGACGCACGACTATTTTTCCTATCTCTGCAAGGTATTAAAATTTTCTTTTTGCCCACTTAATAAGTTCCTGCATGTGCCATCTGTTTGAATCAGTTTGCACTTCTAGCAAAGTGATACGGTTAAACAATCTAATTCTGTGGTTCAATATGCTGACTCGCATCATGCTATTGCTTGGCTGACGTCACAATACCAAAATCATTACTGAATAGCCATGATATGTGTTGCATTGAATTGAAACGAGCATCGATCGTTGATGTCTAGATGGGACATAGATGTTCGTCCGACCTCAAAATAGCTGCTTTTGTCTCTCTCGGAATAGCGACAACCACAACATAGCTTCTGATTATGACATGTCTGACGAGAGAACATGATATGAGCAAACTCGTAGGTTTGTATAAAAATAATCTGAACTTCAAAAATGCAAAAAAGCAAAAAATGACCGCCATTTTGAAAATTTGGCATCGTTATGTGCCAATAACACAACAGCATACCTATAATATGTCACACTGATATTCCTTGATCAATTTTTACTGGATTTGTAATAGAGCTTGTGCATGAAGATGGGTAAAAAATAGTCATAATTAGAACAAAGGGCAAAAATCTGAAAAATTGGCCGCCATTATTGAAAAAATGGTCCCACAAAAAAAGCTACCGACCGATTTTTTTGAAATGCAGTTTTTATAACTTCTGGGACCCTATGCTACCCATTCATGAAGGTATTTTGAATGGAGTCGATACATTCATTTTGACCCCTCAAAACCCACCGTGCGGGAGGGGTGGGGAAAGAAGCAAGCGTTGGCCAAAACTAGTGGTTTTTATTTCGGTATACAGTGAAACCTCCATCAGTGGACAACCTATGGGACACATGTAGGTGGCTCACAAACAGAGGTAGTCAAAGTATTCAATGTTTCAATACACACTGTTTCAGATGCGCGCATACAACATTCTTTCAGATAGTTGCGCACAACATTCTTTCAAGTGCGCGCATACAACATTTTTTCAGATGCTCGCATACAACATTCTTTCAAGTGCGCGTATACAACATGCTTTCAGATAGTCACGCACAACATTCTTTCAGATAGTCGCGCACAACATTCTTTCAGATGCTCGCATACAACATTCTTTCAAGTGCGCGTATACAACATTCTTTCAGATAGTCGCGCATACAACATTCTTTCAGATAGTCGCGCACAACATTCTTTCAAGTGCGCGCATACAACATTCTTTCAGATGCTCGCATACAACATTCTTGCGGATCTTCACATACAACATTCTTTCAGATGCGCGCATACAACATTCTTTCAGATAGTCGCGCATACAACATTCTTTCAGATGCTCACATACAACATTCTTTCAGATGCGCGCATGCAACATTCTTGCGGATCTTCACATACAACATTCTTTCAGATGCGCGCATACAACATTCTTTGAGATACTCGCGTGCAACATTCTTTCAGATCTTCACATACAGCATTCTTTCAGATGCGCGCATACAACATTCTTTCAGATCTTCACATACAGCATTCTTTCAGATGCTCACATGCAACATTCTTTCAGATGCGCACATACAACATTCTTTCAGATGCTCACATGCAACATTCTTTCAGATCTTCACATACAGCATTCTTTCAGATGCTCATATACAACATTCTTTCAGATGCGCGCATACAACATTCTTTCAGATGCGCGCATGCAACATTCTTTGAGATACTCGATGCAACATTCTTTCAAGTGCGCGCATACAACATTCTTTCAGATGCTCACATACAACATTCTTTCAGATGCTCGCATACAACATTCTTTCAGATCTTCACATACAGCATTCTTTCAGATGCTCACATGCAACATTCTTTCAGATGCGCGCATACAACATTCTTTCAGATGCGCGCATGCAACATTCTTTGAGATACTCGATGCAACATTCTTTCAAGTGCGCGCATACAACATTCTTTCAGATGCTCACATACAACATTCTTTCAGATGCTCACATACAACATTCTTTCAGATGCGCGCATGCAACATTCTTGCGGATCTTCACATACAACATTCTTTCAGATGCTCACATACAACATTCTTTCAGATGCTCGCATACAACATTCTTTCAGATCTTCACATACAGCATTCTTTCAGATGCTCGCATACAACATTCTTTCAGATGCTCACATGCAACATTCTTTCAGATGCGCGCACACAACATTCTTTCAGATCTTCTCATACAGCATTCTTTCAGATGCGCGCATACAACATTCTTTCAGATGCTCGCATACAACATTCTTTCAGATGCTCGCATACAACATTCTTTCAGATGCTCACATACAACATTCTTTCAGATGCACACGCCCATATTAAACAATGCTCTTTTTTTGCAATAAAAGACTCTGGTGTGTATTCATCGACGTTTGACATATCATCTTCTCGATTTCATTAAAAAAGACCGTTGCGCAGCTAAAGTCCTTTGAACATGAATAGCGTTGTTTTCGAACAAATTTCATCATTTTCGATTTATTTTGTGTTCGAGGTTATAGAAATGAAAATTCTCATATTTGAAATTAAAATCGCACCACAGAGATAAGAAATTTGGTGTTTGAAACTAGAATCGCTCTATTGAAGTTTTCGAATTCTTCTTGCACTGCGGTTGGATGACCTCAAGCTGCTTGGGTGTAGTGTCAAGGAGAAGTTTCAGCGACCGCCCCCGCACCACGTGGCTGGGAAATCCATCTCCACAACGATCTTCCTGATCTCACATCCGAGATGAAGAAACACAACCTTCATTCCGATGTCCTCCACATTGCTCACCTTCCCATAATCAATCAATACTTGACCTTTTTGTAAGATATCTCTCAACGTCCAATTATCATACATTTTCAATGTCGAGTATTATTGCGCTGTCACCATGTGAGCTAAGCGTTGCTTCATCGTAAGAGCATAAGGGAGATATATCATACACAGTTACACTACGCATTCAGATTTCTCATGTTTTCAATGGTAACCGATTCGATGTGAGAGAAAGTATGAAATGTGCAATTTATAGAAAATGTTTACAAATGTTGGTTCGTAACTATGACGGCAAGAAAATTCTCTTTCCTACCTCACTCTGAGTGGCAAAGCGCTACATAGAATATGGAAGTTCAATGGGAGGTGTTTGTTATTTAATGGGTAGTTTATTGATTAGATCTTGGACAGGAGCTAGCTAACGTCTGGCCATAAAGGAGTTCGGATCGAAATCACAAGATGTTTCAACATGTTCAGATGTGCAATTCCTCCCTTTTAATGAAGAAACGGAGGAATAAGCCGTCCAAGATGAACAAGGCATCTTTCGTTTAGGATAGTAGGTTTGGGACCGGTTAGCCGTTTGAAATCGGTTAAATTAGGATGCCCGGTATTTATTTAGTTTTCAATGTTTATCGATAATGTTTCATCATACACGATAAATCTTATCAGACGTCGTAACCGATTTTAACCGGTAATCGATCTCAGTCCTGGAGCCCGGTGCTTCTTGATGATATATTTCATAGAAATGCAACACTCTATAACAATAAAGGACAAGAGCGGCCATAGACATTGAAAACAATAGAACATCATGGACATGCGCTTTCATGACGACGGTACCTTTACGATGGCGGCTTCCAGTGGTAGACAGTAGGAAGATTCTGGCAGCTTATTGGTGTACTTTGTAAATATTCACAATTACTTTCATTTCTCTTTACAGAGGTTGTCTTTACAGAGATGAAGACATGCCTTAGATCATTGCTAGACTGTCTGACAACGGCAATCAAGACAGGGATACATGCATTCCTTATCGTACTATTGTATACTCGGTCGCCACGCATACAGTTTTGATGAAACCAATGTGTGCAAAGTAAACAATCATTTGCACAATAGAGTGTACTTGACACTGAATAATTCGTTCATATGTAGGCCTACAATTACATGTATAACCCCACATGTATATGTAGAATTTCCATACCCAGCGTTTTTCTCAAAAAGCCCTCGATCAATGATTTTTTTACTATCAAAATCGTATTCTAGAGGTCAAATTACATGGGTATGCATGGAGTAATCCCTTATGAAATTGATATGGAAGTGTGCAGAGCGCAGTTTCGATTTCAGAGTCCGTCATTTTGAATTTTTGCATTTTTCTCAAAAAGCCCTCGATGATTGATTTTTTTACTATCAAAATCGTGTTCTACGGGTCAAATTACATGGATAAGCGTTGAAAAAAAATCATTTAGGAAATTTCAAAAATGAAACCGCCATCTCCGTGACACCGTGTTCTAAGACAAATGCGTTTTCCGAATCTTCAGAACATGAGGTTTACATGTTAGGCGATTTATTATTTTACAAAACAAAAATGGCTTAATTTGAATGACTTTTATTAAAAAAGTAAGTTTTTAAGTCACAAAATATCCTCGACATGTTTTGTTCTTCCTTTTGTCAATAGCGTCAAGCATTATTTTGTTTAAAATAGCTGAATTTTAAGTGCGCGATTTTTGCAAAAAACCTTTTCTCCTTTGTTTTGAGACATGCATATAATAAAGAATTTTGATAAAATAACTTACAATAAATCGCCTTGCGACAAGAGTCTACACTTGTTGCATGTTTCAGTGGCTTGATTCTTCTCAAGATCTAGCAACGTTGCCTAAATAAGCGGCTGAAATGACCATCAACAAACAGTTGTTGTCCATTCGAGTCTCACTAGCTTAAACAAAGGGAAAATTCGGATTTGTATGGTACATTTATTTACACATTCAGACACGTTTTAAATCTATAATGCCAGATTTCAATGAGCATCTTGCCTTCACCATAGCCATACGGGGAAGGATTGGGTTCGGTTGCTACGGTTCTCGTAAATATGAGTCGATTGATGAACTAAGCTTTTAGGTTTAAAAGTCGCATGATTTAGCCAACTGGAAGATCGTACTCTTTCGACACGTACTTCTTTTCGTAGATCTGAATTCAAGCACTTTTGTGTACATGCAAGTACAATATTACATACAAGTCTATTAATCACATCATAAACATCTATTATAACAACGACTTTGAATGCAATCTTTGACATTCAAATGTGGTGCAAATACTGCTTACTAAAATTTTAAATACCAATGGGACATTCAAGCAGTCATTTGTCTTTTCCTAGTCATATGACTTATTTAGGTATTTGCGAATCGATATTCCCCCTAATAATCACATTTGAGGTTATTTAGAATTATAATTCAACGTAGCAAAGTGCGTCAAGGTAACAAAATTAAAAAAAACAAAACAAGCTATTGACTAGTTAATTTTCAATAGGTACAAAATATGATTTAAAAGAAAATTTTTATATCCTAAAATGTCTAAAATTTTTTTTATAGAAATAGGGCCTACCGCTTCACAGATGCAATGAAATGGATATTTTTTGGAGGATGATCTTCCACATTCCATAGTCTGAGCTGCATTCCTTGGACAATCCTCTTTAGTACTCAGAAGTAAATTTTCAGTACATTCAACGAGCTTGGCATCGTAAACAGCAGTCATAAAGGTGATAGATGTCCCAAATTCGGTAAAACTTTAACATTTTTTCAAAAATCTTTAAAAATTGATGATTTGAAATTTTGAATTGCTATTTATAAAACGAAGATTTATAGATTTTTAGATCAATGATAGTCGTCATTTGAAAGTTCACACATACGAAATATGCTGTGCCGTGAATTTCATGTAATTTGGAGCGATACTTTTGAAGAAAGGGAGATGAGACGAATCAGCCCTTGCGGGACATCGATGCCCTTAAGAACTCAACATAGGTAGGATCTACACGTTCGCTGTCAATGACGACAAATCATCTGATTTCGCTATTGGCATATTATTCGCGCGCTGTGGTCCAAATGAATATTTTAGGAATAATTTTGATCGATATGATGCAATTCTTTGTTTTGGCAATTAACCTCGGCAGCGAACGTGGAATGTAATGTAAACCAGAGAAATGAGAAAATGCACAGAAAAAATTCCACTTTCAAAAGCATTGTAAACCACCGAAAGCCTCCCTTCTTTATGAACATTCTCTAGCCCATAATTGCGACATCAGCGATATATAGGATGCACCGCATTGCGTGCACAATCAAGACACACTCATGGTCACACAGCCAACATTTTCAATATCAAATTCTTGAATCTGTAAACTATAGATAACCGAGCGACATGTATGTCCAATTGAATAGTTAATCGAATAGACTTGTTTAAAATGATTAGATTATGTATATAGCAATAAAGCGCGCCCCGTCAACAGTGTCAATATATACAGGGTGTCCAAAAGGTTTCGCGTGATTTTACTTGTCAACCTCTATTGTACGTTTTTCAGCTACCTACTATGAATACATGTAGAACTGTAAGGACTAATAACTGCGAAGGAGGCTATGCAATGATAACTGCGAAATTGTTCAAATTGCTCTCCATTGTGCTTGATGCAACAGGGCAACTGCGAAGCAACAATGCGACAAAGTTTTCGACCCAGCTCCTCGTCGACTGGTTTGTAGAAAACTTTACTTTAATAACTGACAGGAATTCGTTTAATTTTACCATTTTTGCATACTTGTTGGGTGATCATAAAGACATGATGTACATGTACAAAAATAACCCTCGAAACCTTCTTGACATTCGTTGAGTTAAAGTTCTCTACAGTCGATGAGGAACACTCCCGTCCCGTAAAGTTGGTTGCAATGCTGCTTCGCGGATTCTCTTGTATCGAGCAAAATGGAGAAGAATTTGAGCAATTTCGGTGGTAGCTATAGTTGAATTATTTTTTCTTTCGCAGTTATCATTGCATAGTAATGTTATCATATTGCGGTAGCTGAAAAACTTACAATAGATGCTGACATTTTGGTTACCATGTATAATAAAAAATGCAGTCACCAGACAACATAAAAAAATAAGTGCATTATAATGCAGTTAACGATTCCTAAATTATTAAGTATTAAGACTCCTAAATTATTTTCTTTTCCAACACGAAAAAAATATTCGAATTCTATAATTTACGCTTATAGGGTTGTGAAATTTTATAGTATCATGTTTTGATCTCGATGAGGTCTGCTTTTCATTGATTGATTTGTGCGTAGCCCAATTAGGAACCTGGAAGTATTGTGTTCCTTTCAGCATCAGAATTAATGCCACTCTGATTCGTGACGACCTTCATATCTCCACAAGTGACTTGAAAAGATTTTTCTGTTCCGGTCCGTGCCCGTCTCTACTCAATAATGGCCGGCCTACAGGTCTTAACACAGCACTGAATCCCAACACGTCATAGCTTTCAAATCGACTTGTGCTCTCTGCATCGTCAAACTTTGCAACGCGAAGTATTAACATGTGTGATAATTCTCAGTTTTGAATTTGCATAAACCTGCCTTTACAAGCAATGAACTTCTGTAGCTCAAAATGAAGATTCATGAACTTGAATCTAAAACATGTCAAGTAATGAAGGTTTTTATGAAAGTACATGCTGAGATTTTTAATTGGGATACTCAGCTGGTTTGTGAGCGTTCCAACCGTCAAATTTCAGTTGAATTTTATGCCGCATTCAAATATTCTTTTTTATTCGTTTTGAAAATAGAGAAAAGTCTCTTTTGACATCAATTTATCTGTTAATTTTACGTAGAAGATGTTCGTAGGCATTTTTCAATATTCTAACAATATTTTTGACATTCTGATGCACGTGCACAGTGCGTCGCATTCACTGCCGACTTTCTTATACATAGCTCATAATCAACGGAAGCGGCTGCAGTGCTGCTTTTGTAAAGATTGAACTTCGGGAAATAACTAGACATTCGGACAATTAAACACACAAATGCTATTCTTTTTGCATTTTCAAGTCTATTTGCCAAATCTTTTCCCAAGGCTAATACTCTGTATATTTCTATACTACTGATAAATGCATGAAAAGGATATATCAACATGTTTTACATATTCAGACTTGTTGATTGCTCTCTCTTCATTGCAGCAACAACATTTTACCAATTGTAATGGGCGGCCATCCTGATGATTATCGGAAAGCTGCGCCTCCTCGTTCCTTCCTTCATGTCGACGATTTCGCCAGTCCGAAAGACCTTGCTGATTATCTTCACAAATTGGACGCTGACGATGAACTTTACAATTCCTACTTCGCCTGGAAAGGCACTGGACTCGTTGATACCAACTGCTTCTTCTGGTGCAGATTGTGTACAATGGCTCATGAGGCTGATAATCATCATTATTCCTACTCCAATGCTGAAGCTTGGTGGCGGAGTAATAAATGCGTCACCGGTCCTTGGCCGGGAACTAAGAGAGCGTTGGGGTCATGAGAGAAGACTGTGAGAATCCCAGGTGCCAATACAATCCGAATAATACGGTGTCTACATTCCACATCAATTTCCACGTCAAAACTTTTGACAATCTATCCAGGAGTCCGAAAGGCGTGTGTTTGATGTTTCAGAGTTTGTTTTATTATCATTTCCCCATACAGCTGATAGTCGAATTCAGATTCTACGACACGTTGAAATGATATGATCTTGAGCTCGATACAAGTCAGCAAGATGTCAAATTAAGTGACTACGTGTGCAGACTTGCACAGGATATGCGCGTCAGGATTGAGATGATGTTTCAATGCTACTACTAACAGTAAAAAACGACATTTTAGCTTCATAAAGCCTCTACACAAGATGACAAAAGACATCCGTCTGTCAGGGTGATATTAAGCTATCTGCGTAAGAATCTGAGAAAAGGTTTAATTGGGAAGTTGAATTTATTTGTTTAAAACAAATTTGTCGTCCACTGATAAGTTCATGGATTCATAAAGTTGAGGTAAATGTGCTTTATGAAATAATTATGACATGAATTCTGATATGCCATAAAGATCTGATCATCATTTATCATCTGCTGACTTAGTATTGAATTCTTGAAAGTCGTTTCGAAGCTATAACCGACTTCAGATGTCAAACATCTTAATATACTATAAGTTTGGTTGATAATATGTTCGATAAATATACCAAATTGTTTAAGCGATTGTTATCCCGATTCATGCAACTGGTATTATATTCTCCTCAACAATCTTGACATATCTCGTGGATAGGTCTCTATGATTTAGAGAAGTCACGTATTACGAACAAATTTGATCTTTTACACGAAACAATTATCTCATTCATAAATCAACACTTGACCTTGTTTGCTAGCAAATGTTCGAAGTTAATGAGCCAGCTGTGAACGAAAATCGAATTAAATTGTGAATAATCAACAGTTTTATTTTCGCAAACAATCCACAATTTTATATAATTATACATAAATGGAAATGGTTCCTCGTCAAATTGATCTGAAACTCAGTTTTGATGAAAATGTCCTAGGGAAAACCTAGTATTGAAATTCAAATATCAGAAGCGTTATCAGCAACATCTTAAGTCTACTTTTCTGTTAAAACTTAAGCCGGAAATCAATAGTCTCCGACAGTTCGTGGCGGCAGGTCGAAATAAGGCTGGTTTCAAAATTTCGGAGGCTATTGATTTTCTGGCTGAAATTTCAACAGAGGCTTTGATTATAGACGTTTTTGTTATTTGAGTATTTTGTGTCTTTCCTTTGGGCAGTTTTATCAAAACTATTTTTACTTGACACCTTTATAGCTGATGACCGTTGCTGGGGAAACGATGGAATATCAGAGAATCCTTTTGTTTATCAACACTCATTTGTATTCGTTGAATCAGATATATTGTGAACACTTTGCAATGCTAACACGCTGTAGACAATTTCATCTTCCAAAATGAGAATCTTCTAAATCCGTTTTTTAATTCTTCCGTTCCTCCAGATTTTATATCAATTACTACCGCGTGCATAAGAAGAAACTAATTTTCGTTATTTTGTCGTTTTGATGTCGTCAATGCTCAAATTTCAGTTCATTCCTGTGGGTTTTGATTTGTTGCTTTTGTAAATCTGTGATAGAATTTATGAATATATTCTTTTTGACGTTAACCTGCATTTTCTGTGAACCTCTCCTCTAAGCAGGATTGGTGCCGTACCCAAGGTTTCAAAGGCGTGGTCATGAAAATAACCTTCTCCATTTCTTAATTAATGATTGTTTTGAATGATAATTCATGAAATGTAGAAATTATAGTCGACTAAATTAGAAAAGCAGAATTAATAATTTACAAACACTACTCAAATGCAAACTCATACATGAATTTATACTCATACAGTCACTGTATTATACCACAGAAAGAAGATTGCTCATAAAAAGGGTACTACTACCATAATCATGGCATCTGAATCGGCAACAGTTGATAATTTGACAACAAACATGTCTATGCATTTTTCGATTGGTTTCTTAAATACATGTCATTATTTGCTACTACCAGTCGGCCTATGCAAAAAGAAAAAAGAAATTGAAGCACGCTGAATTACGTGTTGAAAGTTTTAGAAATAGTAAAGGAGTAGGCTACTTAATAGTAAAAAAGGTAAGTAATGAATGTGAATATTTATTAACAATGATTTCACCGATATTGTGCGGAAATGACTTTCTGCCGCATGATCTAGTGCTTCGAATCACTGATTCATATGAGACAGATGGACATTGTCGTGTAAAAATGACTTCGTCAAAATGTCAATTTGGTTTCAAAAGTCTTCTCAAAGAAGTAGCAGCTGTTCTTATTCTGAAAGAAAAAGCTGATGAATTCATTGAATCTTTTCTACGAATGTGGAAAATTTTATGTTATAGCTATGTGTAATCTCCGAACACGAATTCGACTAAATTTGCGACGGAATACAGAAGAGTCCTACTCTATCAAGATCGCGATAGTTCGAGAAAAAATCTTTTTTGAATCTTTTCCTGAGATGTGTGGTGAAAGCGGCCGCGTGCCAATCATTAATACCGTATATACTCTAATTGCCGCCTGGGCAGAAGATGCATATCTGTTTAAGCGCCTGGTCTCTAATTGTCACATCTATCGTTTTGCGCTACGTGCGTAATTTGTTGTTCTAAAAATAAATCCTTCGTCAAATTTTCAAATAATTAGATTGAACTGCACCAACGTTGTCATTTGATTAATTTTCGAAGTCGAGCTCACACCGCATGGAACAGAAGAAGTCACAACGATCGTTTACTGTCCAATTCAAGTTGGCTGCGCTTGAGTTCTTGAAGACTCATGGTGTAGAACAGACTGCAAAAGAGTTCAAGGTTGATCCGAAACGTATACGTGAATGGAGAACAGCGAAACCTCGATTGGAAGCGCAATATGAAACGGGATATAGAAACCGGAAGAGATTCAGTGGAGCAGGAAAGAAAATTCGTTCCCCTGAGTTAGAAGACAAACTTGTAGAATGGATCTTTCGCTCCAGGGATAACCGATTATGTATTACAAGAAGCATGATAAAGCGAAAAGCTTTAGCATTGTTTGCTATTGAAGGAGAGAAGGAGTTCAAGGCAAGCAATGGATGGCTTCAAAAGTTTCTATCTCGACATGGATTTGTTCTGAGAAGAAGGACGACGATTTCGCAAAAGGTTCCTCGTGACTGCATGGAGAAAATAGTCGCGTTCATATTTTACCGCCGCGGAGTACGACGTTCCGGCAATTATGAAAACAGTGTAATATTTGTGATGGATGAGACACCAGTGTCGGTGGAGCCGATTGCGACCACTACAGTAGACAAAATTGGAAGCCGAGAAGTCCCGATTAAATCGACTGGTCATGAGAAAATGAGAATTACTGTGGTTTTAACTGCTCGTGCAGATGGAGTTAAATGCAAACCCTTCATTGTTATACCGAGAAAGAGACCAATTAAAGAAGTAGAAGAAATCAAAGATGTGGAGTGCGCGTACTCCGCTAAGAGTTGGATGGATGATGAATTGACGTCTGAATATCTCAAACGAATCATTGGAAATTTTTCCTTTGCCAAAAGACTTTTAATTTGGGACGCCTTTCGCTGTCATGTGTCCGAAAGAACTAAAACACAGCTACGAGCAATGAGAATCAATTCTGTTGTAATTCCAGCTGGTTGCACTGGAAAAATCCAAGCTCCTGACGTTTCGTGGAACAGAAGCTTCAAATTCAACTTCTCGAAATCTTACGGGGAAGGGATAGCAAACGGTAACCATACTTTAACTCCAAGTGGTAACTTACGGCCCCGTCGATTGAATGCATCGCCAAGTGGGTAAAATCAGCCTCGAATAACATTCCAAAGGAACAAATAATTGCCTCAATGAAGCAGTGTGGTGTAACCAAATGCTATACTGATGGCTCCGAGGACAACTTGATTGAATTCGTGAAACAAAATCCAGAAGCAGCTAATATGCTTCGTCAACGGCTCACTAACGAAAGTGCGATGGAAGTTGAAACTGATTGTGAGAGCGATTTGTCTGACTGTGCCGTCATTTACGAGGATAGTGATGGAATATACTTGGTAGTGATTATGATCAATAGTATCAACACATGTGTAGTACAACGTAGGGGGCCTATTCATGTTTCCTTGCTGAGTACTCATAATTTACCTTTAAAAACAAACGAATGTAAACTTCTTCGCTTTTTGAGTTAGCAAATTTTTTTAGCACACGGAAGGAAATAGCCCATTTTGATAAGCACCGGGTCTCTAATAGCCGCCTGGCCTCTTTTAAGCGCCCGGTTAAAAAATGGGGAATGAAATAAGCGCCGGGAGCGCCAATTAGAGTATATACGGTAAGTTTAAGTCAATTTGACTTTATCGTGGTATTTATTTTTACCATCACATGACACTGTGAGCTGCTGCGCCAATTCATACATTAGATATATGTGCTTATGACTGTCATTAACCGTGTTTTATGGTTGGATTCGAGCTAATTTTGTCCTAAGCAGTAGGCTATCGAAATACTAATCTCCCGAGCCCACGTGGTCTCAAAATTATCTGGAGACAGCAATATACAGTAGGCCATATCAGAGATATCTATCTGATTTGATAAAAAATTCAAAGATTGCAATTCTCAATATCACGCCGAATAACGGATGTCATTTTGTGGCAAAATATCCAATTACAGGGTTCCTACGCGTCGGGGAAGTGGAATTTTTTCCCGACACATGGAAAAGTCAGGGAAGTTTTGAAACAGGGTAAAATTTAACTAAAGTGTTAGGGAATTATTTAATCCGATTAAATGTCGGGAAAAATATAGGCTACTGTACAACTGCAGTTTTCTTGCAGTTGACCATCAATTCTTTTAATGAGATGTTGGTTGGTTTTTAGGATTTCTTTTCTACCCCATTCAATGGAATGTGTATGTTTCTAACTTATAATTTTCTCGCTTATTGATTATGAGATTTCTAATTCCACTGTATTATATGCGCATTGAAATGACAGGCATTCAGAGGTAGTTATTAAAATATAAAATTACACGAGCAAAGTATGTTTGTTGTAAATCGTGATTAACAAGAGAAATGTCAACAGTTTTCATTTCATTTTGAAAGTAGCGGAGAGAGCTATATTGCTATGGCCACACATTGTGAAGTACGTTGATGCAGTCATGAAAATGCCTTTCAATAAAATTCCGTCATGCAAATCTTTTCAAGTTGTGCATGCAGCCACGAAGGATGAACTTGTTCTTGTCAAATTGCATGCCTTTGTTAGTATTGGCAAGATATTCGAACAATTCTTGACACAGTATCAGTCTGATGAACCAATATCACCCTTCTTACTTCAAATTTTGAATGAAATAATGACACGGTTGTATGAGAGGGCAGTCATACCATCAGTGGTCGAAAAAGCGAAATCATCGAATCAATTGAGCAAAGTTGATACAGAGAAAGACGAGACTTTATTGACGTTAAAACAGTTGAATTTTGATATCGCGACGAAACAAGCCATGAAAGATAGCGGTTCTTCTAAGCAATTACTGACCAAATTCAGATTCGACTACAAGAGATGCAGTCTGACCATAATAAAAAAAACTAAACGAAAAAAGTCCATTAAAGCACTCGTTGGTCCATCAGTAAATTGTCAAGAGTCAGCAAGTCTTTTTTGAAGATCTCTGCTCTTGAATGACTGAATTGAAGCGAATTACTCCAAGTGATGGAGATACCATTATTGCTCACTTCTAAGATTTTTTGATAGAAAAAGAAACCGACGAAGACGATCTATTGAAGTTTGACTTCAAGAAGATGAGACTGGATAATTTCTGTAATTATCAGTTGAATGGGAATCATCAGTGGAAATCCTTACATGATTTTATCAAAATGATAATGCTGATTTCACATGGTCAATCAAATATCGAAAGAGGTTTCTATGCGAATTCAGATATGCAACAAACGGATATGTTGGCTAAATTATTAATGGCTCGAAGAACTGTGTACGATGGCATGAAAGCTACTAAATGTGCCCTCGACGAAATGCCAATTGCTAAGCAGATGCTTATCAGCATTGCCGAGCTGCACGTTCCAGGTATCATATTTAATTGGAAAAGGAAAAAGAAAGGTCCAAAGCTGCTGAACACCGAACCTCAAGTGATCGAAAACAGAAAGCCCTTGCCGATCAAATTGATTTAAAAACAAACCGCATCAAATCTATCGGTAAAAAAAAATTAGAATTAGCTGAAAACGCCGATGTGCTAGCCTTTTCCGCTGAAAAGAAAAACGATTTAACTCTTCTGGTGAAATCTAATGCCTCGCGGAAGAGCTCTTTGCACATGTACTATATAGGCTTATACTTATTCCGTTATATAATTCCGTCTAGCAACCGCTTAATTCCGTTTACGCAGTATCATTTTTATACAGCGAAATAAAAGCCGAAAGCTGCTATGATCTTATTTCATTTTATTATTTCCTGTAACCCTATAAGATCACAGCAGCTTTCGGCTTTTATTTCGCTATATTAATGTACTTCGCATTACAGAATAAAATATAGGCTATTATAAACCAGTCTTTCAACGCACTAAATTAATATACTAATATCGATTTCGCCGGTCCGGCTTGGTCACATTCTATTTAAAAATGTACTTTATGTATATTTAATAGTGCTTTCGAAGTCTTTCTTTGAAAATTGTGTTATGATAAAAAAAATATGCTTAGCATTATCTTACTACATATTATTACCAGAAGAATGCAATAATTTGATATTCTACCGAACTACCAAAAAATAATACTATAATATGCTGTCCAAAAATTTTTGTCAGGGAACTTCTGAAATTTGTCAGAGAATTATCAAGGAACTTTTTTGTTCAGATTGCGTAGGAACCCTGAATTAGACATGCACGAAATCACGAGTATGGGCCCATATTACAGTGATGCTTTTGGAAATTATTCCTGTCAAAAAATATATCATTACAGCCTCAGATTACGGCACAATGTAAAGTGTAAATTTGCGAACGCACCGCGACACTGTATGGTCTAAGACTGTTCATCAAGTCTCCAATCATATTCGTAGCTTAGCCTATATGATTGGAATTGGATTGTTGTAATGAGTATATTATAATTTTATAAAAGTTTCCTAAGGTGTTGAGACAAGTGATCTGTGAGAATTTCACTCGCTAATATCACGGATTATCTGGTGAGTTAGCCATTCTTGTGGCTAAATCTATTTTTTGCTCAATTTTTATAGCAAAAGCAAGATGTGAAAATCGACTTATTTTTTAGAAATACGTCCATAATCCAAATGCGGTAGGTGACGAGTAAGTTGCCATAACTAATTGATGGATGTTTATTAGCTAATTTGAGCTGATTTCTCGCCAACCGGCGAAATTGTATATTGTGTAGCAACTAATTAGCAGTAAGTAGTAGTGTTTGTATATTACCTTCATATGAAAATAAATTGTATTCTCAGTCTGATCTGTTAAATAGGGATCTTTTTTAATTCATGAAAGCTTAGACTAAAAAAGTATTTATCTTGCATTAATGTCGCAGTAAAACCTATGAAATGATTCAAATATTAACTATTGTTGGAAATATTGAATGTCAAGAGTTGCTATGCAAATTAATATCAGCAGATTCTCTATTTACTTGCCATTATCAAAGAATGTGATAGTCTGCACCAAAGATATTTAATATTATAAAGGGCTAGATAGGAAATAGACGTGTTTTTACCTTGTGTGCAACGAAACCAGTGAAAATCAGCTGATATTGCATGAATTTGAAAATATCTGTAAGTGAACAACAAATATTCCTTTTCATTGCCTCTTTTTAGTTATTGCAGACCTAAAGTGCATTCAAGAAATTTTCATATATGTCTAAATACAGTCCAAATTCTTTCAAAATTTCAGATTTTTTCAATCAAAATATCTATTTTTCAGGTGTTTTGCAAATTGCAGTTGTAAATAAGAGCATCCTGATGATACAATACTTTCAATTAGACTTCATTGCATTATTTTATGTCAGCTGATTATTAAATCTGAAGTGCGCATGTTATATAGGAATAGCACAAATCATCTATGGCACAAATGAAAACCAATTGCTTCATTCTTAGATAAAAGCAGAGTGAGGTTCACTTAATTCACCAAATACATGACTAAATGACTATTCTGAACAGAAAAATGAACCGCGTCTTCACTTTTGATCATGCAGATTGTGTCTTTGTAATAAGTACGAAGCCTGGCTATGGTTGTACACGTACATGCAGGGGTGTAGTAGAGGGGTTACGCGTAACGCCGTTATACTTCCTAAGATTCTGGCCGAATCAACGTTATACTTCCTAAGGTCATCCTAACGTCAAAAGATGGTAAGCTGTATGTGGCAAACATTTAATGTAAAAAGGCTCATACTTGATGTGCATTATTGATGAAGATCTTATTCAACTTCCTATTTTTGCTTTTTGTCATGAGCATGCATGCTTTCATTATTATTTGGATTCATGTGGAAGTCCTTCAATGATAAAGTAATCGCCGAAAGGGGATGAGAGCGGTTGAAAATTCTGAAAGGGAGATTATGTAGCTCTCGAACAGTCCGTTATGGACAATAGTGGCACGAATATGCGTTTTTCAGCTGATACACTAAAAGTCAAAAGACTTGCCACCCTTGCGCATTAGTTAACATTGCATGTGCGGCAATTCTTTTGGCTTTTAGTGTATATACATGTCAAATTTAGCGTTATACTTCCCAAAATTCAGCTGAAATTTTAGCTCTCAGCGTTATACTTCCTAAGAATTTTCGACTACACCCCTGCGTGCATGTATATCGTTGCTGTGCCCACATCCACCGGCCCCGGCCACGCCAGACGCGATTGCCAAGCTTGGCAATAATAGAGCGTGTAAATGTAATTTTGCGGTTAGAAACTACATGATACAACAGAAAAAATAAATATGAATTATCAGAAAATTTGATATAAAATTGGCTCAAGCAAATAAAAACAAACAACATATATTACGCATGTTATACAATGCAGATTGACATCTTTGACATTGACAGACATCCGATGATCGATTCCACTTGGACCTATTGCCTTCTGTTAATTATTTACAATACATACATGTAGATCCATATTAAATAGTTTCATCCTGGTGAATAACTCGAAGAGCGTTGTTGACATGGCTGAGCCTTATTAATGGCCAATTCCTCAGTGTAATGTTCGGATTCTCATTGAATTTGTTAATAGTTATAAATTCTACAGAGGGAGTTGAGTGTTCATCAACACCCCATCAGTCTTCATCTGAATATTTTTCTTCCAAATTAATAGTACTGCATTAAATTGCTGTATTACCGCTCTCATCTTCAACAATTTTTTTAGAGAAACTACAGAACGAATATTCTTGAAACCCATCATATAACATCAGTGAACTATGTTTGACATCATGTGCCATTTCCAAGGCTTTTTGTCGCATTTCACACCGTACAGCCGACAAAACAGCAATTTCGCCCCATAGCCGTAATGCTTTTTTTGCCACGATAAGGACCGTACTAAAATGGGTTCAAATTTAGGCATCTATTTCTCATCTAGCCCTTTTAAACAATTAAATATCTTTAGTCTGCACTTATTCCTTAAATACCGTAGATTAGCCATATGTGGGCAGAGGGAGAAATTGAGCCTCGGCAGTAGAGGCAGATTACTAAAGAGGATAGGAGAGAAATTCAATACGAGACACGCAGTCAAAATTAAAAGATAGTATATTGATCATGAATTCGCGAATTGTCGCCGGCGAACTTTTCCAGTGAATAGGCCGCAAATATGACTGAACTGTACCATATTATTCTGTAACTGACATCCGCCAGTCTTTCGCATCGTTCCCACAGGGTGATATCATAAAAAAACAAAAGCACCCTGCTTATAGCATGACATGTGATTATCAAGAAACATCTGCACTTAGTCAAATTAAATTGATGCAGAAAAGCAATCATTGAACAATGGACATAGACATCACGTATACAGTACCTTCATACACAGCAATGATCGTTTATTGAAAGTCCACGGAGAAGTAGGCATTGTGTGAACAGAAGCCCTGCCGGCCCTGGCTTGGCTTAGTGCGTTTCTAGTCAGAGTACACTAGGTGACATGCCACGCTCAATTACACGTAATTCACGCGCAAACTACGCGTAATTACACATGACCCCAAACATCTGCGGCTGTGCGTGACATTGCTGCAACATCTGTCGGCAGTCCTGTTATCTAGACTTTGCGTCTCATGTGTCTGCATGTATCAGAAGCTAAAAAATGTGATATGACCTCAATTTCATGCTCAGGGAAGACAGAACATGCTTAGCGGTTCATCCGTGGTTCAAGTGGCAACGCAGACAACCGTAGACGACGCGCAAACTATAAACGCTCGCCCGCGCGTATTCATGAACATTCTCCATGTTTTGACAGCATCAGATCACGTGATTGCTGACTCTAAGTGCAGCGCGCATGTACGCTCGTAGAAGTATAAGCTGCTCTTAACCACGGATGTTTGGGGTGTTCCGTATAATTACGCGTGAATTACGCGTGGCAATATCACCTAGTGTAGGCTATAGAAAAATCCATAGAAAAATGCTTGTAGGCATTTTCCGTTCAAAATATCATTAATATCAAAGTATCGTAGTCAAAACATCGTTGGCAACGATCATATTGAATGAATAGGCCTACCGATAAATAAATAGAAGCGGTTAAAGACGCAACATTGCCACTATGAGCGAACGATGAAGTAAATTAAAGCACAAAGAGAATGTTGATAAAGTTCGTAAAACAGACAGGCGTCAGACTAGATTAAGACAATTGTTAATTGAAATTCTTCTGCAACTCAATTGTTATCAATTTGCATATGAAAAAGAAATATGAATGAGATTCTTGTACATTAAAGGGATATTGTGGAAGAAAATAACTCAAAATTCCTTGGATCTTCTTTCTCATATGGAATCGCCTTAGGAATCATTTTTGATGAAAGATGAAATTGTAGTCAACGCTCAACAAGATGATAAATTTTATAGTTAACGATTGTTTGGTTGAAATATGAGGATTGTTGTAAATAAAAGATTGATTCTTTAAGGAAAATTTTCAGAACTTTCGTCATCAAGGTATATTGCTTTGTATTCAAGTCCCAGTAGGAAGTTGTTGACAAACAACGACTCACACATCAAAAGACCGAAATTATTTGTTGAATGTATGAATTTTGCAATGATCCACAGCAAAGAGACACAGTCAATGTCAAGTTCTACACAAAAGTTTGTGAACGTTTTTTCGTGCGCCTGCTAGCTTTTTCAATAATGATCGGAGGGACCAACATTATGGAGAAAACGTTTGGGCAATGATCTGAATTCTTCAGATCTGAAGGAATCGTGGCGATCGGAGCATTTTGAAGGAACTCACATTAATCCGCAAGCGACGCACGACTAGTTTTCCTATTTCTACAAGGTACTAAAAATTTCGTTTTGCACCCTTAGTAAGCTCCTATATATGCCATCGTTTTGAATCAGTTCCCAGTGGAAAAATTTTGAAAATATGATGCTGGGCCAATATCTGCCCGACAGAGAGCTGTTGTGCAGTTTTCGGGACATGAAAGCGTGTGATCATTTATCTCTCCTGTCGGCGTAACTTGGTGCTCCCGATACATTTGCGACAGTTATGAAACTTCCTTTTCAAGTGCCGCTCGTGCAGGCGGAAACGTGGAAAGTGATGAACAAGGGAAACTCCTCTCGCCACCCAAAGTTCGCCTCTCGCTTGTCCCATCATCATTCCCTAAACACTGAGAACTTTCCCATGCATCACCACTGAGATGACGTCAATTTCGCATGCAAACTTGGATCATTTTCTCTTCACTTTCTCTATCATTCATTGTGACTGTTTGTGTGCAATCTTCTCCCGTCCAATTTTGTTCAATTCACCGAAGTCCAATTTTGTTCAATTCACCGAAGTCCAATTTTGTGAATAAGCAATAGGTAAGTCATTGACTGCATATGTGTCATATAACTAAGTTTTCCAATAATTGTAAAATCGAAGCCTATTGTGCCTTCTGTAGGGGCCTATATGCATTGGTTGACTGTCATCTTATAAAAGTTTACATGTTTACATTTCCCATAATCAACGATAACATTGATTATGGAAATAGAATGGAGGAATAGGTATGTCTGATAGACGACTAACATATTTTATGAAAAGAATATTTTGCATGCTGGCTACGACTGATGAAACATGGAGAAGAAAATCTTGTTCTTGATATAATAAGTCATATAATTATGAAGTTGTGGAAGGACCAAATGACCTATTACATCCACGGAGTTTTATCCATTGACAAATGACATCGATGTATTCGGCGAAAATACCGTTTGTTCTTCGTAGATTCCTACATGACAAATGAATAGAATTAGTTAGTATCACATTATAGATTACTTACACCGAAGTATCTAATGCCAACAAAAAGTTAGCCGCAAACTATACTTCGCATTAGATATCTTACAAAATTTACGGTACCGGTACCAACGAACACGTGTTTTTCGATGTTTGTGTGTAAGAAATAAATATCAATAAAGGAGCATATTTGCAATTCATGTAGTATATTTACAACAATGTTTAAATCATGTTGGATTTTTCTTGTAGAGGTGTATAATCCGCTATTCATTCTGTCCAATCTTCTCTGTGGTCTTCTGCTCCATTCCCTGCTGCAAATTGATCGAATTCTCTGGTACATACTCAAAGGTACGCAATTCATCACTTCATTATGTGCAAGATTCTAAATGCAATATTTGCAGATCCGTCATAAGCAAAATGTGCACTTTCGGAGACTCAGCAACTCATTGCATGCTGAGGTTTCTGAAACTTCAGCAGTTCTCACAATGATAAATCGAAGTAAAATGTTTTCGTCTCTCATATGCTGCATCTAGTTTTTGGTGTAAAAACGCATGCACTGTAGTTTTATAGCCTATACTTAATTTTCTACTGATGATGATCGAAATAGACAACAATAGATTAAAACTATAAAATAATAAAGACAGTTTCATCTTATCACAATAAAAATATTTGGTAAAAATTGAGAATTCCATTCAAAAATTGTGATATTAAATATCAATGTTCCAATGATCAAATCATTCTGAAAGTTACCTATAAACACAACTGATTTAGACGTGAAAAATTCAATGTTGGATTTTATTTTGGTTGAGTTGTTAGTTTTCATTCTAAAAATAGCAATTCAAAATTTGGATTTTGCTGACTTTATGAAAGGTTCAATATCAATATAAATCATTTTTTCACCTACATTGAAGAAT
Organism: Prostheceraeus crozeri; assembly: GCA_907163375.1. Lineage (NCBI taxonomy): Eukaryota > Metazoa > Platyhelminthes > Polycladida > Euryleptidae > Prostheceraeus > Prostheceraeus crozeri. The sequence goes on from CAJQUW010005527.1 coordinate 146,251, forward strand.
TACCTAGCTCAAAATTTAAATCATCTTCTTGATAATTAATAATACTTCTCGAATTCTAATAATGACTGATAGAAGAAAAACCAGAAATCATTTCAAGAACAGGGTAATTATATTTCTAACGAACTGTAGGTAAGCTGAACTTTCCAGATAGTTACGTTATGTACTAAACGTCAGAATTAAGTCATCGCGAACACTGAGAACAAAGTTGAATCACGTGTTTGGTACACGAACATTCACCACAACGCTGACATTGTCGTGTTATACGTGGAAGTGAATCTTTGCGTTTTTTATATCCTTCTCCTTGAATTTCTATCAAGCACTGATGACATCGTCTTCTCTGGCCTTCAGTCGCAGATAGTGGAGTCGATGGCAGTTCTGGTGCTGTTCGTTGTCCTCTAATAAGGTGAATCTTCATTCTCGTCGCTTGTGACAATCCGGTCAGTTGACGCTGCCGAACAAAAGGAAGTAAAAGGCTTTCCGCTAATGTCCATCCAAACTCAAATTAATCGATTTTTTTGGGATCAAGTTTTTCTTTCAATGCGTGAACAGTTGTCACATTAATTCTCGTTACATCATAAGGAAAAGGTGAAATCACATATTTATGTGGCAAAAATTAATTGGAGCAAGAGAACATTGAATCGCCGGAATTCTATCTGGGATATTTATAAATTCATGTCAAAATCTCCCACTTGTGACAAGAACTGGCTTCCTAAACTCTTTCCTGATGTGCCCTTACCTGCTGTACTCGATCTGCTCAATTCCAATTTATCGAAGCATTTTATCATTGATGATCCTATATGTACAACAGCTAAGTCATTCCTCATACCTTCTGTCTTCACGGAAACTGCGATTGAATGCAGATTGAAAGAAGTCAAAGCTAGGTCTTCCATTGGCAGTGATGATATCCCTGCTATTGCCTGGTCCAAGTTCTCTAGTGTGTTGGCCAAACCACTCACTATTATTTTCAATCGATGTGTTTCACTCGCCAATGTACCCCGTCTATGGAAGAAAGCCGACATACTACCACTTCTGAAGTCAAACCCGCCTTATATCTGTAATGTCCGCCCCATCTCCATTCTCCCTATACCAGAACGTATTTTTGAGAAGGAGCTAATCAAGAGTATTTGTTAGAGAATTATGACATGACAGATAAGTGAATGAATGAATGAGTGAGTAATGTGTGCTTGTGCGTCGGACGCTGGTGGCGATCTGCACTGTGTAACCTTTGTATCATTCTCCCTTTTCTTACTTATTGGATGTGTAGAGACTGACTAGGCAGACGATCTCTGTACGGCGTGCTAACGAGTGGAGTGAAGAGAGTAACGGGAAGTAAACGGTTTCAGTTTCGACGGGTTTGTTTTCAATTTAACCACAAGCTATCACGGCATAATGGCTACTCCTCGAATAACGGATATCATCAATCAATATGACGGCTCTACGGATTTTTCGGAATGGGTGAAAAAGCTGGAGCTAGTTTCAAAGCTCCAGAAAGTGGAAGACCTAGTAAACTTTCTACCATTATTTCTCGTGGGCGACGCATTCGCAGTTTACGACGCTTTGAGTGACAAAGTGAAATCTGACTATCCTTGTCTTAAGGCCGAACTGTTAAAGGCTTTCTCGTTGGATGCATTCTCGGCCTTTGAGCTTCTTTGCGATCGACGACATATTCCAGGTGAAAGTGTTGACGTTTATCTCGCCGATCTTGTACGTCTCGTCGGCCTCATTGGAGATGGAAATGAACTGTTGAAGTGCGCGTTTGTATCAGGTCTACCAAGCGACATCAAACTTCAGTTAAAGGCGGCCTCAAAGTTGGAATCAATGTCTCTAGCGGAGGTGGCGGAGAGAGCGAGGTCAATCAATTTCAAGGAGAACCGAACTGTGTCTGCAGCGGCCGCAACGATTAAGTCGAGGAGGAAAGTCAGCCCTATTCGGAAGTGTTACCGATGTGGTGAGCATGGACACCTGGCACGGGCCTGCCCTCAGACAAAGATCAAAAGGTGCTGCTTCTTGTGTGGTGAAGATGGTCATTTCGTCGCTCAGTGCCCAATGCGTAAGGACTCAAAAAACGAGTAACGGGGACCGCCATCTGCGCCAGCGGTTTCCCTCCCTTGAAGAGAGCGCAATTACCGACTATTCAAGCGTGCATTAACAAACGACCAGTGAACGCCCTCGTTGATTCCGGCTGTGTATGGACTATTGTTTCGCGACTTGTTCTCCCCTCAGGTGAGTTGACTAGGGGCCGGAAGTTAAGTATACTTATGATGAATGGTGAGACTGCTGTTAGTGACCAATACGCTAATTGCGAGATAGAAATTGCGGGACGGTTGATAAGCATTAAATGTGTGGTAGCGGACATTATTCCCGGATTTGGCGCGTACATCGGGATGGACGCGGTCTATGAGTTGGGTGGAGTGAGTATTTCTGGCGACGGGAAAATAGTACGTTTTGGTAGCATATGCTCTGTTTCCGCGATTGAACAACCCATGCAGATTGAAGACAAAGATTTTACGGCAAGTTTCACAGGGGGCAGATGGTTAGCATCATGGAAGTGGGTAGATAAAGACTCAGAACCTCGTTTAACAAATTCGATACATAATTACAAAATGGACACAGATACTGCGGCGGAATTTTCATCAGAAATTGACAATTGGATTAAAGAAGGGTGGCTGAGACCATACGACGGTGATCATGATGGCATTATACCTCTAATGGCTGTAGTGCAGCGCAATAAAGGTAGTGTGAGACCGGTCCTCGACTTCATAGAGCTCAATGATTTTGTTTCGAGTCATACAGGAAGGAGTGTAGTCTGTGGGGACAAATTGAGAGCTTGGCGTAAGCTGGGTTCAAATTTGTCTCTTATTGATTTGAAAAAAGCCTATCTCCAAGTCCACGTAGACCCCTCTCTGTGGCGTTATCAGGTTGTCATGTACAAAGGTGAGAAATATTGTTTAACGAGGCTGGGTTTTGGCTTAAATGTGGCACCGAAAATTATGACGGCCATCGTGAATCATGTGCTGAGCCAGGATGAAGAGGTAAAGGCTGGAACCGACTCATACATCGACGATATTGTCGTGAATGAAAGTGTTGTATCTGCAGATCGCGTGTCTCAAGTGCTTCGTAGATTTGGACTTCAGGCGAAGGCGGCAGCTTCACTGGCAGGGGCTAGAGTTCTGGGCTTGCGAGCTTTCGACAGTAATGGTCTTATCCGATGGAAACGAGATAACGTCCTCGACTCGCCTAAAGGATCAATGACTCGCCGCGAATTATTTTCATTTTGTGGTAAACTAGTAGGCCACTTTCCGGTCGCCTCTTGGCTAAGGCCTGCCTGCTCCTATTTGAAGCGGTTGTCTAATAGCGGTGGCGGATGGGATGATCTTGTCGAAGATCGTATAGTATCGCTGGTTCAAAGCTTGTGGGAGCGAGTGAGCAAGGAGGACCCAGTCAAGGGAGTATGGGCTGTCCCTAATCAGCAAGCAGGTCGCGTGTGGTGTGACGCAAGTAGTATTGCAACAGGTGTGTGTCTCGAGGTAGACGGCGAAGTGGTTGAGGACGGTTGCTGGCTACGACGCGAGGACGATTCTGCCCATATTAACTTAGCGGAGCTCGAATCTATACTGAAAGGAGTGAATTTAGCCGTATCATGGGGACTTAAGAAGTTGGACATAATGACCGATTCCAGTACTGTTTACGGTTGGTTGAAGAATCTCACGACTGAACGGTCTCGAGTGCAAACTCATGGTATGGCTGGAGCGCTGATCCATCGAAGGTTAGGGATCCTGTATGATACTATGACGGAGTACTGCATGGAAATGCTACCAATACTGGTTAGATCGGCCGAGAATAAAGCTGATCGGCTAACGCGAGTTCCGAAGGAATGGCTGCGGACCGACACAGTGTGCTGTGTGGCTTCTGAAAATCATGTAACGATCAGTGATAGAATCAAGCTTGTGCACGAAGAGATTCATTGCGGAATTGACAAGACGTTGTATCTCTTCCGTTCTTGTTATCCTGAAATTGAGATAGATCGTGAAACTGTTCGATGTGTGGTGCAGAGTTGTGTTGAATGTTCTACTATTGATCCGGCTCCTATTCGCTGGGAGAGGGGAGAACTGAGTGTAGGGGAGAATTGGAAGAGACTAGCATGTGATACCACCCTCTATAATGGCAAGAAATTTCTTACAATTATTGACAGTGGCCCTAGTCGCTTCGCCATATGGAAAGAACTACCGAATGAGAGGCTTGCTACAGTTATCAATGCGTTCATGACTGTTTTTCGCGAGATGGGGCCACCAGTGGAGTTGCTGTTGGATAATTCGACAACATTTAAGTCTGAGCAATTGATAGAAGCGTGTCGTGCCTGGGGAGTGCGAGTAATTTATCGAGCAGCTTATCGACCGAGTGGGAATGGAACGATAGAGCGGCATCACCGGACTATCAAAAGAAACTCAGCGCGAACTGGACAGTCGCCATTGACTGCCGTTTTTTGGTACAATTTTTTGCCTCTGGTTGGTGATGATCCTCATTCAGCTCCCCATCGACGATTGTTTAGACGGAAATGGAGTTGTCCGCTGCAACGAAACGATTCAGTCGAACATTCTGCGCATCATTCTCAATTCTCCGAAGGTGATATGGTCTATGTGAAGCCTCCAAATGCAAGATGCACCACGCGGTGGGGTACAGGAGAAATAACGAGAATCACCGACGGTGGAGCAATCGAGGTGGACGGAGTGCATCGCCATATATCGGATATCAGGAGAATACGACTTGACTCTCATTCTGATGACGACGACTCATCTAACCTGAATTCCGAGGATCCTGACATCCCAAGTGAGCAAAGACGAAGTGAAAGAGTGACAGCTGAGCCTTGGCGCTATACGGACTCTGATTATGATTCTTAAAATCAGGTGGCGATGTTAGAGAATTATGACATGACAGATAAGTGAATGAATGAATGAGTGAGTAATGTGTGCTTGTGCGTCGGACGCTGGTGGCGATCTGCACTGTGTAACCTTTGTATCATTCTCCCTTTTCTTACTTATTGGATGTGTAGAGACTGACTAGGCAGACGATCTCTGTACGGCGTGATAACGAGTGGAGTGAAGAGAGTAACGGGAAGTAAACGGTTTCAGTTTCGACGGGTTTGTTTTCAATTTAACCACAGTATTGGTTTTCATTTTTTGTCGCACTTCGATGATAAACAATATGGTTTTAAAAAGAACAGTTCAACCGCATGTGCTCTAATAGACTTTGAAGATTTTGTGACGAATAACCTTCAAAAGAAGGAAGTGTTAGCTTGCCATGTCATCTCAGTGGACTTATCGAAAGGTTTTGACAGAGTTTCCCATCGCATACTAATTGAGAAGATGAGATCCGCAAATTTCGATGATTTTGTTCTAACCTTCGTCAAGAATTATTTGTCGGACCGTTTCCAGAGGGTTCGCTGGGCTGAAACATGCAGTGATTATGTTAAAATTGACAGTGGCATCCCCCAGGGTTTTTCCATTGGCCCTTTTCTCTTCGGAATATTTTTGGCCGATATGATTATTGCAGATACAGACAATACCTTGTTATTGAAGTATGCGGATGACATTATGATTGTGAGTAACATCAAGAAAGGTATGAACACAAGTCCAGCTTTAAAGGCGTATAATGAAGTCTGCAGATGGATCGATGCAAACAAGATGATGATCAGTGTCAACAAATGTAATCAGATGTTTATTTCATTACGTGATGTACCTTATATTCGAGACTTTTCTATTCCTGATGTTACTATTGTTGAAGAGCTGAGGTTCCTAGGAGTTATTTTTGACTCTAGGTTCAAATGGCATTCTCATGTTCTAAAAGTTTCCAAACGGGTAGCCTCTCGGATTTTCATTATCAAACAACTTAAACCATTGTTAGACAAGCATGATCTCGTGCTCATATACAATAACTGTATCCGCAGTATACTGGAGTACGCGGCACCATTATTTGCTGGATTAAATTCATCAAATGCAGCTATTTTAGAAAATGTTCAGAATTATTGCCATCGTATCATTTGCGGTACCTCTCGATGTTCATGCTCTCACTTCGTTCCTCTATTTTACAGGCGAGTAATCATTGGTCTTAAATTATTCGATTCTCTTGTTAACAACGCGGATCATCCCTTGCATCACCTACGGCCTCGCGTTTTGCAACATTCTGGGATGTTTTGTATGCCAGCTTGCAACAGTGTCATTCAGTCCACCTCTTTTATGGTTACTATGATTCGATTATCCAACAGTGGTTTCCCACATTAGCTTTTCCTCTGACACATCTGTTTCAAATTCATAAGTTTTTCTTGTTTTTTGTTATATTTTGTTCTTTGTTATCTCTGTATGTGTTTAATATTCTCATTATGTATGCCATTCTGTAGCCTCACGATTTCTATTATTGAGGCATTTGCAAAATATATACGTTTATTATTATTATTATCTAAATGCGACGATTGTCCATTTTCGACTTTTCGGTTTAGTCGAGTACGATGCCATACGTTGATCACATACATCGGTTCCTCCCTTTGTGAAGTCATATAATTTGATGACAGCGGGTTTTTTCTTTCCGTCATCTCTCGTGATACCAGGTAGCGGCTGCATTGTAGAAAGAACGATAATGTTTCGCTTTCCTCCAGACTTCTGCACAACGTACGACGTTATGTTTAGGTCTTTCTCATCTCTTTCCCAAAACACTTGTGTGCTGTTGTTGTCACGTTGGTCAGTAGAAACTATTTCCTTTGGAATGCCGATGCGGTTACTCTGTAATGTTCCAATCACAGTCAAATTTTGAGCAGAAAGCCATCGTGCTAGTGGAATGCTTGTGTACAATCTGTCCATAGAAATGTTTCTCCCATCAAGTGAAAGATTCTCCTTAGTCTTGGTAATCAAGCATTTCACATAGTTCTCATTACCTTGTACATAATGTTCCGATAGTTCTGCTGTTGGCTTCCCTGCATACACGATCGACTGGTATGTGTAGCTAACCCGTCCATGATTCAGAGATTTGAAGAGTAATCCATATTTATTTGGCTTCGAAGGGTTATACTGTTTGAATGATATCTGATGACGCATTGGGTAAAGTGTCTCATCTAGTGACACAAATTCAGAAGGATTCATTGGTTTTGTGCAGTTTTCATTGAATTGCTCGAAAATGTCTCGAAAAGCCGCAAATCGATCATGAGGCCATCGTTCATTTCGAGTTCTTTCGTCATCGAAAGTCAGGCAGGCCATCAGGAAACAAAAGCGATTCTTCGACATCGTTCCACTGAACAAATGATGACCATACTTATCGGAGAAGAGTAAGGAAGCCCGATGATCATTCATTCCTAGCAATCCTCGAAGGTAGATCAAACCAATAAATGCTTACATCTCCAACTCGGTTGTGTGGCAAAGATGACAAGTTTTTGAGTTGATGGGTTCTATCTGAGTAACTTTCATGTCTATCTTGCGATTTGTACTTTCAACAATAGTTGCGATCATTGTTGGTGAAATGAAGAGATCAAACACGGATCTAGGTGTGTTAATTTGTCTCATAAACTGGCGCCGAATGCCAGGTACAGTCGTTATAATGCCGGATCGCCGTTGTCTTCCACGCCCGCCAGGAGGTTTATCAGTCCAGAATATTTGCTCTGCGTCTCGAGAATTTGCAGGGCCAAGTTTTGCAGAAAATGTCCTGAAATGTCTCTGTGGTAGTTGTAACTGCTCAAAATTATCCGGATCTAATGCGGCATCAATGCAATTCACTAGTCTTCTTGTTCTCTGTACACGGCGAATTTCAATTGCATCTTCCATACCGCCGTCTTCCCCGTCGTCGACTTCTTCATTGTCAATATCAACTAATTCTGACAAATTATCCAAATGATTATCTTCGTCGTCGTCTGAGACTATTTCTGCTATCACCTCTTCAACACTAAGGTGGCGACGTCGATGAGAAGCCATGCCGGTGAAAATGACGAGCTTCGCTGCAAGCAATCAGATAAAACACGCTTAGCTGAAAGATCGATTCACAATAAGCTTACAAAAGAGCCGTGAGCAGGAGGTGCTTGGGATTCATTATTTGAAAAATAAGATTTATACCTCCAGAATAATGAAAATAAGGCCAAAATTTCTCGATATTGTATGTATTGCCAAATTTATAAGGCCAATTAGGCAATACATACAATATCGAGAAATTTTGGCCTTATTTTCATTATTCTGGAGGTATAAATCTTATTTTTCAAATAATGACAATAAGCTTAGTTGTTGACGAATACAATAGACTGTCACGTGTAGGTGACAACGCAGCGTTGATATGACTGGAAGGACAAAGGATGACTGGGCTTTAGGAGCCCAGTTACCAGCCCACTGGTAACACCTGGCAAGTGGGTCAATTTGATACAAACTTCAACCAATGCTGTCTCATGCGACTAAACTAATTGTCAAAAAAATTCAGTCTCTTAGCTGACACATTTCATGAGATAATATATTCTGATAGAGATGCAGAAGTTAAAAAAACGGGAAAATTCAATTTTTGAAAAAGTACTTTTCACAATGACCTTCAAATTTGACCTTCAAGTGGGCCAATTGTAATCAAATTTGCACTGATGATGTGTCATACGACTAAACTAATTGTCAAAAAAATTCAGACTGCTAGCTGTTATATTTCACGAGATACAGTGTATTATATTCTGATTGATAGAGATGCAGAAGTTAGAAAAACGGGAAAATTCATTTTTTGAAAAAGTACTTTTCACAATGACCCTCAAATTTGACCTTCAAGTGGGCCAATTGCAATCAAATTTGTACTGATGATGTGTCATACATTCAAACTAAAAGTCATAAAAATTCAGACTCCTGGCTAATATGGTTTATGAGATGGTTATGAGATATAGCCCCCCCCCCGGTTAAGATAGGGTTAAGTAATTTATTCTTTATATTATATTATATTATTATTATTATAAATCTTTATTCAATAAACGATAGTAGTCTATATAACGCATGAAGAAATACTACGGTAAAGAAAATCAGTAGATATCTTAAGACTCAATAAACAAGGCAAATACAAATTGAGACCTTTAGACATGGACTCCTAGATAGGTTTTCGTCACTTCTCGTAAAATGGTGAACTACGATATCCATTTAATTGAAGCTAATCATTATGTGACGGACACTTGTATGTTTTCAATATCCAAAAATGTGACTCGTGCGAAATGTTCTTTAGAGCATAGGCTACAGATTAAAATCAGGAGAATTGACGAAAATAGTTAGTTGATTCTAGTTGAAAAGTGGTTGCCAAAAATGACAAAAAGTCTTTAATCTGAACTTGTGATGTTATTAGCCTTCTTTGTATCTTGAATCAAAGAGGACACAATATTTCACGCACAACCTGTGTGCATCGAGTGAATGAGAAAGAGCTTTCTTTCTGTATTCTAGCAATGCAACAGCTTAATTATACATACCACGTAAATGACTAACAGAACTTCTTGTTAAATTCTCCTGCCTATACAACATGCAAAATTATTCGAACAATGGGAATGAGGTTTTACAAGTGATATATGAAATAAACTGCAAAAAAGTCGAATAGTCGAATATACTGTGGTAAAATTCATTCAGACAATTAAACTGCAAAGACGACGCTGCTTCACGATCAATAGATTTTATGAATGATAAAGGCATTGCTTATGTGTCCAGTCCACTGTGATTTCTGACATGATAAAAGTCTACATGATGCTGTATGAAAGTTGCAGAATTGATACATAAAGTTGGATAACTTGTCGTTCTAAAGTTTTCTTCTATTCTTTTGAAGCCACTATTTCATGTTAATGGTGCGATAGGGATTTATAGACAATCCCTATGTGACAAATTGAATAACTGATTAAATGGCTAACATGCAATGCATACATGCACATGCATTTTACATACAAAGCAAAATTTCAGAAAAATGACATTTTTCATACCTTTCAATTTCATTTTGTACATTAGGCCAACATCGCGTAATTTTTCTGAGCATGACCTCAAATTTAAATATTGTGAGAATTGTATGGCTAAACATCTGGCTCAAGAAATAAAACATATATATCTGATTTCAAAAAAGCTGTCTAAAAAATTAATACACTTAAAAGTATTTGGAATGCATGGGCATGCGCTATTATATCTATCCTCGAATATCTACCGAACGCACAGCTCAAGTGAAAAAGTACATTCTTGATACAGAGAATTTGCCGTTACTAGCCGAAAAATAAATTTTATTTATTATGCTCATGTCAATTTAAAAAAACATTTGTTTTGTAACATAATGAACAAGAGATTAGGCACTGATGTACACCTGACATTTTGGCTGACAGTCCAGGTGTTATATATCTAGGAGTCCATGCCTTTAGAATAGAATATTAGACCTACTTCTCTTCCAAGCACTATCTCAGGACAAAGTTGAGACTCGTATCATTTAATGAATTGGCCTAATTGTATTGGATACATATTGAAAATAAGATTTATCAGGAAATTGCAAAATTGGTAATGCTAACAAAGACATGTGTTTGAAAATGTTTCTCATTTGTTAGAATCATGTTTAACTTCCTCAGCAAGACGCTGAGAACGTCGAGGAACCAGAGGTGAAGGGTCCCATTTAGGCCTACTTTACGCGAATGACTGGAATTGTGGAGAGGCGCCTGTGGCAATTCCTCTGCTGTATGAAATATGCTGTAATTAATATTGAAGTGAAGTACAGTTGTTCTCGTGGTTCCGCTCTAGTTTCATGGGTAAAAAGAAAGTAAGGAAGAGGAGGAAGGAGGAGAAGTAAGAGGTTCCATGGTAATATCAAATTAATGATATTCTTTTTGCTATAATACACAAAGGGTACACACATAGAGTAGGGATATATATAGGTAGAGTGTCGACTCAAAAAAGTATCTGTATACAGCGAAAATTTTTATATCAAGATATTATAATACGAATCATGAAAATCCCTTGATAATCAGCTTAATTTGTTAGGATCCGCTTAGTTAGGATACTTGTAAGCAAATATTCATACCTTTTGATATCCAACTTGTTTCATACTACTTAAGCTTATATAGGGGCGTTATCTCGGTAGTATATAAATTGGCAAAATGTTGACTTTTTTAAACTGCTCAAATAATTTTTTGGACCACGGGAACGTAATCTCCGCAAAATGAATATTTTCATATAAAAATTTTCAGTGCATAGAACTACTTTTTGAGTCGCCACTCTGCTTACATATCCCTACTCTATGGATTAAATGCTATACAACTTTCATTTCAGAGCAGCTTTTTCTTGTCCTCACGTTCGTAATAATAATGGGAGTAATCCCTTATCAATTAAAATCGAGCGTTCAATGTCCTCACAACAGATTTTCAAGTTTTCCTGTCTCATTAGCATTCTAACTTGACATTTTCATCGATGAAGTTGATGCTGACTTTGTCTTTTTCACTCTCATCCAAGGAATAATTAACTTGTAACCCAAGAAATTCTTCTCGACTACAGAGCGCAATAAAGGTCAGTGGTCTCTCCATTTTCATATTTCGCATTTACAACATCACGTTATCTCCACTACTTTGAGCCTTGAATCTAGTTCTCAACTCAAAGTTCATCGAGTTTCTCTTCCCACCATCTTTTGAATCCACTGCTCGTCACAATCGGCGTCCTACCGCAATGAAGTGATATTGGGAACGAGACAGAGGATATCCCTCTTCCCAACATCCTTCACGGAAGCGATTTGATCTCTGCTTTGAGAGTAGGCGCTCATAACAGATGGTCGTAATAAGGAGAGACATGCTGCAGTGAGAGACTTGTTTCGACAAATTCCGGCAATGTTGCATCGGCATTGTTGTATCAGCTCAAAATTATGACTTGCATCATTTTCATTTCAATGATGGGACTAAAAGACAGATTCCTATAACGAAGCTTCGCCAAATTGATGTCATCAAATTTATTTGTCATTCCAAAATGAAGCAGTCAAATTCCTTTCATAAGCGATGTAATGTGATGTTATGAAATTGAAACACTGAGACGCACGTGATGAGAGAATTGAAAGATGTGTGTTCTTCTTCTATCCCAACTTAAAGTTTCAAAATACGCAATGTGCGCATGTAAAGCCAAAGGTGGTGTATCGGCTGTTATTAACTGCCAAAGTCAAAAATGCAGTGACCATGGTGGGCCAACGTCGTTTACACGCCGGTGCATATGGGCTTATATGGGATTAACTAGTCTAAAGCGGCCATTTTCTGATGTTGGCGGCACCTGCTCCCATTCGGCTAGCACACGGGGCCATTGGGCAAAACGGTATCTTCCTATGTTGGGGCCGACTGGGCTGTGCTACTTGGGCATAGTCGAGTAAGTATATAACATAGCAGTTGTCGACTCAAGAATATGTTAACATAACAGTGAAAATTTTTATGTCAAAAGATTCAGTTTTTGCGGACATTACGTTCCTGCTATCTAAAAAAAATATCTGATCTTTTAAGAAGCTAAATTTTAAAAAATTATTCCTGTGTTTATCGTGAAACCACTACAAAGGAACAAACATATAAGAACAGGAATCTTGATTAAGTGAATTTTAATCTGGTTATCAATGAAATTTCATGAACCACATTATGTGTATAATGCAAGTCCTAATGGTAAAGTTAAGGTCTTGTTATGCTTCCTGGCTGAAAATTCAAGTTTTTAATTTTCATCGACATGACTTAATGATTCACTAAATTCAAACGTCATTTCTTGAATCTGAGTAGTCATGTAGAACCATTTACATCGTCTAAAGTTAATTATGATCGTGTTTGATTGTGATATTTTTCTCAGGCAGGTAGTTTGTGATGTGATCACGCTAATGAGAATACTCCTATTAATAAGACTGAGCATAATTAAAGCAATAGGTAGGACCAACCCATCGAACTGCTAATTTAACAGACATTGCTCAACCAAGACTGTCATGACACGGAGGATTTATAAAATTGCTTCTGTATTGCAATCATTATCACTCAAATTCGTGGTAATTTCTTCAAAAATGCAAAATTTTGCTTATTTCAAATTTGGTCCTGGGTCTCAACTCGAGTTCATTTAAATAAAATCGGCACTGCATACACATTGGGGATTAAATTAATACAGAGATGCTACTCTACTTAATACTTACTCTATTGCAGTGACGATTCTTAATTGAAACCAGATTTCACAAATTTAGTCAATTCAATGCAATTATTCGATTTTCTTTCCTGCTTAAAAGATATGGCACACATTCAGACCAAGCTCTGAAGAGCATCGATATCCGGGGGGGGGGGAGAGACTCATCTTCTTCCGGAACTGTTGAAGCATTGCTTCGAATCACATAAAATCGCTAGTGCATGAGATTTCTACAGTAATGGTGATATTAAGTTGCTCTAACTCGATCACTTTTATACTATAAATTCAATTCAAATTTCACAATCACCAATTTCTATGGATTTTTGGTTACATTAAATCTCATTACTGATCATTATTTAAGATGTAAAAATGTGCTGAGAAGTTGCTCATGAGTAGATGTAGAAAGAGATTGATTTACATGGAACATAACTAAATGTGCGTGTTTGCAGTGTGGAAGATCAAAAGCTGTCGTATCTGTGAAATAACATTCTAACTGCATCCAAATTAGATTATAAAGAAGAAGGATGCAAAGACAATGGCCAGGAACATCATGAGCTTATGAAAATAATGCAATTGAAATTCTCAGTTTTGAAGTGCTTCATTGCATTTATGTTTCGAGATTAAATCATACTTTCTTTCAATTGCCTTCTGGTTAATATTTTGGATGTAAATAGAATAATTAGATATGAGCATCCTCAGTTGGAAAATGGGTATTTCATCCAATATCAGGAATAATAAGTAGTTCACATTTCTCAACATTGACACAACTCCCTATTTAAAGTTGCAGCCATGCCCGGGTATATTTGAGATTTGCAATTAGCATATGTATACAGAAATTAGCCAAATTGTTAACTGCAGATCTCAATTTTTTTGGTTCTTTTTTAGAATGCGCCAACTATAAGAATATTTATATTTAACAATAAAAACAGTGAAACTGCGCCTCACTGTTCATTCAATGTGACAATGTCATTCACCACTTTCTCTAATAGATAGACATTCCTACAGCGCGTGCGATACATGTATTCGCACCTGTCGAATATGCTTCGGTGGGTGTAAAACTTACGTTTATTTTTGATTTTGGCATTCCGCCAACTGCTGGGTTCCATCCACAGGATTTATGAAATTGTAAGCATGGTTGACGGTATAATGATAAAATCCGACATCAATTAACTTCATGATGCATCTGCCAGCATATAATTTACAGCTTGTCCCCGAATACAATAGAGCTCGCATTTAATTGGTGGGCAGATTCTTTACGAGCGCGCAGATTTAACGTTATGATGGGCGGATTCTAAAATAGATCAAATATTTTCTATGAATTGTAAGAATATGTTGCAACCACAGACTTAAATATTTTGTTTATCTGCTTCGGTGATCTGCTTCGGCAGATGAATCTAATTCATTGGTTCCAACTACGTCTTACCGGTGAATGCACCAAACTAGTGGATCTGAACACACGGGCCTGAACCGCGCAGGCTTTGGGTTCTGATATCTTTGATAAAAAACAGGCTTGGGCCAATCCGGTTCCATTTAATTGTGAAGATGCGAAAGTCATTCAATCAGAGTAGGTAAGATGAGGAGACACGGCCTTAGTCAGTATCTCAGTGGATGATGGTATGAGAGAGTAATCGCGTTGCGTTGCTGTCACTCTACCGTGGCTGCACAGATCTGATGTTGATAAGCAAAGCCTTGTCTGCACAGCGTTGAGATGTTTTTGGCAACAATTTCAGGTATTTCCCGCCGATTAAGGGAACTCTAAAGCAGTGTGAAAAATAACTCGGATACTCGCTAGTTAAGTGTCATCAATCATTTTAGGCTTCACTTAAATTCGTGAATCTATTTCGGGAAACCACAATAGTGCCTTGATTTTATGAGCTGCAACTAGTTACTTGAAATCACAGAGATAGATTCATAATTTGTGCATTTACGGAGGTTCACAAATAAACCAAGTATCTGTTTAGACTGTACTGAGTTGAAACTTATGCATGTATATTAAAACAAATGAACTTCAAAAACATAACATGTCGCTAATTCTCAGAAGCAAATAAATTATTAAATAAAATATCGCAGTCAATATAATTAAGCTTAACATAACATTTTTCTAATTTTCTATAAACTAATTTTGTTTCAATGTTGGTGAACTTAAATGTTATTCTTGCAAACCATTTTACCATAAAGCCAGCGCTTTGGATGTCCACAGCATTCATCTTCATGGCAAACTAATGAAATCATATTACAGGCTAACTTGATTCTAAATTCAAATCCTGGTACAATAATTATACGAAAATCTATGAATGAGCTTGATAGCTAGATACAATGCAGAAATCAAACTTAATATACTAAAAGATACAAAATAACAAAAAACAAGAAAAGGTCTTTCTACATCAATGCTAGACGCCGTGTAAGTCCTTGGACTTGCTTATTGAGGACCGGCTCATTCTTCTTTATTAGCATTGCTTCGGCTATCTTCAGATCTTTCTTTCTTTCATATTTTTGCAGGACGATGGTGTTCTCTCTGGTGATGTTGCAGTCTTTCACTATTTTATGTTCTTGTTTGAGATGTTCACTGATGGATCCGTTGCTCACATGCTGTTTGCATCTATGTGTCAGATCATTTGTTGTATATCCACTGTATTTGACACCACTACAGGTATCCATTCGGCAAGAAAATTGGTACACAACATGATGTGGTACATAGATTTGACCAACTTTTGAGGTCTTAAAGGAGTTCTTGAGCTTCCTTATTTGGTAAAAGCATCTCACTCTCACATGTGCTGTAGAGTCAAGTGGAATGATGTTGTTTTTCCCTATTGCAGAAAGTCGTTTCTGTTCGATGTCAGCATTGGTTCCCCATTGACTTTCGAAATAGAATTGAATTGTTGTTGATTTGTTCTCATTTTTACACGGCGTCTAGCATTGATGTAGAAAGACCTTTTCTTGTTTTTCTTATTTTGTATCTTTTAGTATATTAAGTTTGATTTCTATATTTTATCTAGCTATCAAGCTCATTCATAGATTTTCGTATAATTATTGTACCAGGATTTGAATTTAGAATCAAGTTAGCCTGTAATATGATTTCATTAGTTTGCCATGAAGATGAATGCTGTGGACATCCAAAGCGCTGGCTTTATGGTAAAATGGTTTGCAAGAATAACATTTAAGTTCACCAACATTGAAACAAAATTAGTTTATAGAAAATTAGAAAAATGCTATGTTAAGCTTAATTATATTGACTGCGATATTTTATTTAATAATTCCTGCATATCGAATAATTTGCTTCCAAATTTCGCGGCTGCATATGGCTGCATATTGAAACAAAAGCCAAGCCATAATGCGAGCAGATAATTATAATCAAAATATTCCATGGAAAGGTTTCCAAACGGAGCCCTCTTTTACGAAATTTAGGAAATCAAACTTTATTAAGGATGACAGCTCTGACAAATTATCTTGACACTGCATCAACACTTGGTTGACTCATTTGACTATGTGGCCCATTATCGTGACACAACTGCCAACGTTGATAAATCTTGCGTGATCAGAGGTTTCCAAGAAATCTTACATTTTCCTTAATGAAAAGGATTGTATACGTAGCAAAGAGAACTGCTACAAACAGAACCCGCGAGCTAAAATATTACACAAAATGCGGGCAGATTAAATCCATTATATTTAGCAACACTTTTTTCCGGCAATTTTTGTCTTTTCAACTTTGCAACTTCGTTTTCTTTGAAAATTTGAATGTATGGAAAATTTTTCACATTGAATTCGAAAATCATAGTGGCGACCACACCAAATGAGCATTTGTACAAGTTTTGCATTTCCAATTATCAGGTGTCTTCCGACCGATAATTTTGTGATTTCGGTCATATGCACATTTTGGTTTTTTTACGAAATTTTGAAAATTATAATCATTGTCTTTTCAAAATAATTTCCCATGCATGATTACGTTATGGTTCTTGATAATTCTGTTAGTTATTATAGGATCCGGATAAAAAATGAGGTTTCAGCAATAAATTGAAGTATTGAGAAAAATCAAAAAAGTCTGGTCGGAAGAATACAGGTCATTTTTTTAAATTCGCAATTGCTCAATTGTTATGATCCATAGTTGATTATTTCCTTTTGATGCAACAACTAGACTCAGAAACGATGTATTTCGTCCTATGAAGAAAGCAAAAACATCATTTCTATGTTGAGAAATGTGCATCGGTCAGAAGACAATTTTTTGGGGACAAAGGTTAATTGAAAAATAAGTGTAAATCTTCGAAATAAATACGGTTCATGCGCTTTCACATGATACATAACTTTGTATGTAAAATTTAAGTAGATCACAACGAAAATTCTTCCCAAAGATAGAGTATCAATGCTGGTGACAGGCTTTTTAGTATTTTTTCTTCCTTGAGCTAAATTTTTCATAAAGAAAACTTTTTTGGATTAATTTGAGTTTATGATGACCGAGAAGAAGATATCCTAACGATCAAGATGAAAAAGAACTCAAGAAAGTCGGATCAGAACGAAGGATTTTACAAGCGGAAGACACGTTTTTTGACAAAAGTTGTTAGATATATAAAATGGATTTATCCGGCTACTATAAAAAAATCGCAACGAAGGAGACTCTACTGCTGTCAATAAGCGTCCAATAAGTAGAAAAAAATCGATATCGCGAATAGTTCGATCCCGAAATACTGAAAAAACTGAAAGTTGAAAACGCATAATATCATCCACGCTGATGTATTCAAACAAATTATACATGAATCTACAACTTATCCTTCAGGAACATACTTTGCAACAGTTTCATAAGAGACAAACGTAAAAGACCTGTTCTCTCCCTATGTTTTTGATATCCTGCAATGGCATTGAAGCAGTCGGAGAACACATAATTTAGCCAACTCTGAAAGTTCTGGAAGACTTTTGCGGAAAACTTTCCAAAATTCAATTGCTAATAGGTCATCTTTTGGTGAACAAAAGTGCGATGTAATTGAACCTGACCGCTTGTTTCAAAATGGCCTGCTTCCTGATATCCGCCGCTGATGTGTTTTTAGCATCCACTTGTGCGCACTAACACTCGTAATTCCTGTTCAGCCAGTTGAAGCTTGTCATCAATGACTTTGATGTAGTACCTGCACGTTTTGTTGCCACATCGGAAGCAGTTTTCGTTACAACTAGGAAATTCAAATGTTCAGACGCGAATTGAAGTTGTTGAAAACATTTCACGCGATGCTACTGTAATCCGCCATTAATTAAGCTTGATATTGTCTTTTTTGGGCACAAAGCTTTGCTATAGTCAACGCTTACCCGAAAATTATTTGCTCAAGATGTCTCAAACATGACACGCTATGTGGAGAATGTGGCAATGCATGCTGTGACTGAGATACAGCTTTTACCGAGCACATTCATTCCTTTATCATGCAAGTTCGCTATAGAGCAACCTAATTCGCAAATGTATATTTTCTCAGCCAAATTCATCTACTTCGCATGCAAGTTCCACTAGCGCAATGGAAGGTAGCATTCTATTTCACCAGCTGTTTACTAGTTCAGTTATTGCAGGCAAATTCGTAAATTTCGAAAGCAAAATACAAAGAAGGCATCCAATTTCCAATTTGTTTATATTTACAGACTACTTTACAGTATCTAACATCGCAAAACATCTACGAATATGACGCAACACATGAGTGGCCATTTGCTAGACCTTATGTCCACTCAAAGTTGTATGATCCTCTAAAATGTCTCTGGATATGGCAACTCCCGCATTCCAAACTTCAATTTGAACAGTGAGACGACTATCATAATAGACGACTCCAGCTCCTGCAACCACTGCCATAACCAAATTAAAATTGTGCCCACGCTTCCTCCAACTTGTCGCATTGCTGGTCGACCCTTCATTGCTCACCCCCTCGTTGTCTGAGTAAAAATGTTGAAGAAGGTTTCATCAATATAAATCAGGATGCGGTTTAAGCCATCTTCCTTGTGCATCCTCCACTGCCCATCTTCCACTGTACATAATTTGAGCGGTCATCTTTCATGTCGGAAGATTCCGTCTCGCTGGGCAGTCCTGCAACTTTTTCATGGTCATTAGTTCCCCATCCAATGGTCGAGCATAAATGGGATTCCCGAGCTCCCCAGCGATGTAGAGAATCCTTACAAGGGCCGGCACTTGTTCTGAAACGGTTCAGCAGGGTCCACTGGGCTCGTTGAAGATCAAAAGCAGGGATTTGCATTGTTGGGTCGTCGACCAGGAATTTATTTTGCACATTGCTGTTCTGACAACTCTCCTTCCAAGCCAGGTTTAGGTCGAATCTTGAACAGGGTGTTTTTCTCCAAATCGGTTGGCGGGAATTCAATCGCAGGGCAGGTGGGTTCCGTAGGTCTTCGTGAATGGAAGGTCGGGGTTGCACTGAAGCTTCTCCAGGAGGCTTGATGTTGCCTCTTCTCTTCGGAGTGCTGGAGGGGGATGTTGCAAAGCACTGGTAGCCATGCCGTATTGGTGCACCGGATTGTGTCGCTAATGGTGCGCATGGTTTGGTTCAGCTGAACATCGATTGCACTGCAATGAGTGGAGTTTTTCCACACTGGTGCGCATTCAGCGTGGAATTCAGGTGGTGGTATTCAGCAGCAGAATAACACAGCGCAAGAGCAGAGGCTCGTAAAGTTTAAGTATTGGCTCCCCATGTCGTTCCTGCCAGCATACTTAACAGATTGTTTCTTGTTCTCACTTTGGCTGCGGTCTTCTGGAGGTGGTGTTTGTAGGTTAGGAATCTGTCGAGTGTTACGCCGAGATAGATGGGCTTAGGATCGTGCTTCAATCGGTTACTGTTGACGAAGATGTCCAGCTCAGAATTTTTTCTTGCATTGTGTAGATGGAGTTAAGATGGATAACAATTAAGTTATCACATCATAATGGCACATTTTGTGCCGTTGTAGAATAATTGCATCTTCGGGTTATCTTTCTATACCTCTGGAGTGGATCAGCAGCATGGCGATCCTCCGAACATGTAATCCAGCATAGGCAATTTTAATTTTCATAAAACATCAAATAAAGAAGATGAGCATGCCAAAAACATCCATCGTCAAAAAAATTGCAGCTTGAAAGAGATAAAAACTTAGACTATGTTCACTGTTTAACAAGAAAATGACTAACGACTTTTAATCATACTAAGCGAGAAGTATTCGTACACTACATGCCTAAGATGCAATCACGGGCCTAAATCTATCTGACATCAGTCGTGTTTTCAACACAGAATTGAAAAAATTGCTTGAAGGAACTTTTTCTGCTGACGAAAACTTGAAGTGGCTGGAAATTTGAGTAAAATCAGATCGTTGGAGAGAGAACTATCTAACACAATCAAATCTTAGTAATTGAACGTGAAAGAGAGTGGCGGTGAAAATCTCTTCGCCATGACTTTGCTGAGCTCGGTATGTTCTCTGAGGTAACACTGAAATCTTTTGTCTGCCTTTTCTTCTTTAATAAATTAGCTATTCCTACTCGATCACTCACAGGATATTGTCTGCGAGACAACTTGAAAAGCTCGAAGGAAGCAGTGGCAATGAAACACTTGATGGATGATCATCCAATTCTGTGATTTCATTTTTTGCGTACGATAATGAAAGAATAATTGAGTCGCCTGACATTTTCCCCCGAGTGCTTCACTCTCTGCCGAATAAACTGCTGCATCAAGCTTAAAAAGTCAATCATTTAAGATAGGGATTGTCATTATTTGTAGATTATCACATTCTCTCATTTCGATTCATAATAATCGTCACTCAATACGCTTTATGCACCATAATATAGCCTGAAAACAACATTCCGTAATCGAAACAAGAAAGGAAAATCTGGAAATTAGTCATTTATGATGATCCATATTACTTGTATCTGAGCTGCTTAAGAGTAGCATGTAGTGAGTCTATGACACACGTAGATGGTGGAAAAAAGGCATCTTAGTCGTCGCCTTTCTCGTGCATTTTGGATTCTACAATTTATATCTTTGATGGAAAAAAGTACCGGCAATAATTTTAATTAATGTCGTAGCAATTGGAATTGTACTTTCATGATACAATGTAAACTCTAGGGAGCGAAATTTAGGCATCAATTCTAGCCAACACAGGGCACGACTAGACACGATGTTCATAGTGCCGAGTTCATGCCCATTGATTTTTCCTTCGATTTCATTGGATAAACACATATTTGGTTTGGTGCCTATTAGTGCCTAGTGGTGCCTCGAGGCACTATGAAGGCACTAACTATGCGCTAACGGGCACGAAATTTCGGCTTCGTGACTAAGTTAGCGCTCTACAGTTTACAGTGTATGTCAAAATGCATGGTGCTACTAAAATTCATTTTATGGCATTCTTTTACTATATCAGTCAATCAGATATAATGGTGCCATTCATGGCGTTCGCTTACTTATCAATGATACATGTATGCTTCTGAAATTCAGTTTATTTTATCCAGATTTGTCTTATGAAGAATTGCAATCTGCGAATCTGAAATAGCATCATGTTTACCGAAATTATAATGTTGCGAATTCAGATAATTGCTAAATTTCAAATATAGCAGTTCGGAATAACAATTGCTATGAAAATCACATTTTACATCTGAAAATGAAATATACCGGTACTAAATTTTAGAGCTGCAAATTACTCAATCAGAAACAATTGCCGGCAACATTTAAAGTTTCGCTTTTACTCTAATATAAATCTTCTATCACAGATTTTCCTTATTTCCTTTGTTTCTAAATTTCTAACTTTTAGGCATCAATAGATCAATTTGTATTAGGCCTGTTGGATTCGACACAAAAGTTGACTGTGGAAGCAATATTTTGGAGGCAAGCTCTGTTTTTGTTATAGTTTAATGCTCCTTCCACATTTGACCTATTAACAATAATCAAAAATAAGTATTAAAGGCTTCTGATGAACTGCGCCAGAATAATGATTGCGATGCGAAAAACAAGTTGATGCATTAATTAACAAAATACGTCAAATTGTGGGATGCGTGCGGGTGTCAAAAGCACTTCCTATATACAGGTATGATTAGATCATTAGAATTGCGATCATATTACAAAAATTTTAACTAAAGCTCTCGGAGAGCCGGTCATTCCTGTGCGAAATAATTTTCAATTCGATTACGCAAGGCTGCATCCTTTTTACAATATGTATAGGCTTATTCATTTATATACGTGTATTTATCACAAAGAAACACAAACTTTGATGTAAGGTAGAAGTGTAGATGCACATAATCAATAGCCATCGTATTCAATTGGTTTTTTGAAAAACATCAAATAAATTGTTTGTGTACAAAAAATAAAGTGCGGTGAGCCAAATAAGGCCCACAACTTTGAAAACATCTTCTAGGCGCTGGCCTTTTACTTTTTTACCGAGTTCGATTGCTTCTAAAAGTGCAACTATAGCCTTATGTTTGTAATACTGTCCTAGCTGTTCCATTTCTATAAAATCGCATTTTACATTGCGTTACTTTCGGTTTTTGATTTCTTTATGGTTCTGGGCCGCACTTAGAACCATAATGTCGGTATATTAGGTAGAGTGGTAAGTCCGCATTTATTGATTCCCCGATGTGCATACACTTTCGATTTTATTATGCATGAGATATGCAAATTTTTAATGTTTTGAAGAAATTACCACGGAAATGACTGATCATGATAGTAATGCAGAAGGAATGATGTTATCTTACAGATCCTCCGGTGGTGACAGCCTTGGAGAGGTAATGCTTGTTAAATTAACAAGTCGATGGGTTGTTATTATACTTTCATGCTGAACCTCCAGTGTATTTTCTTAAGCATGATCATATCACAGGCAACCTGCTCCTGGCAGAGCAAAATCACATAATCAAATACAGTGATTTCAATTAACTTTGACAGATGTAGATGGGTCCAGATCACAATTCAGATTTAAGAAACATGAAATTAGTGAATCATAAAATAATGCCGGTGATAATTGAATTAAAAGCTTGAAATTTCGCTGAAGAAAGCAAAATAAGATCTCGACTTTTTCATGAAAACTTCCATTATAATGCGGTTCATGAAATTCCCTTGCAAATCAGCTTAAGTTTCCGCTCAGATAAGATGCTTGCTAGCAAATATTCATTCCTTTTGATATCCAACTTGTTTCATATTACTTGGAACGGGGCGTCATGTCGGTAGTATATAAATTGGGAAAAATATAGCTTTTTCAAAATTGCTCAAATAATATTTTGGACCGCAGGAACGCAATCTCCGCAAAAAACTGAATCTTTTCATATAAAAATGTTCACTTTGAGTCGACACTCTACCTACATAAACTTAGGCCTACTATATTCTTAGAACTGTTGTACCTTAAACGGCCCATATTATCATGGAATTTACTTAAATACAGTAGAATTCGCATATATCGGCTTCGGCTATATCGGCGGTTTCTTTTTGTCCCGGCAGAATTTCCTATCTTTTCCATATAATCGAGTTCGCTTATATCGGCTTCGGCTATATCGGCGATTCGCCTACATCGGCACATTTTCGATGTCCCTGAGAGAAAAAAATTCGTTTATAACGGCGGATTTCCTGGAAATCCTTAAGCGATGTGTTTTGCCTAGAAGAGTCACTAGAATGACAGTATATGTGGACGCGTATGGCTGCAGATTCTGTTAGGACTATCCGATTCTAACTATTCTAGTGGCATGTGAAAATTTAGATCTTCTACAATTCATCTCGATCATGTTTGGGGGTTTGCTCAAAATTGTAGAATCTAGCAGCCGAGGAAAGATAAGTAGGCTTGCCACTGTATCTCACTGATAATTCTCACATAATTAGTCTTTCATTCGACGTGATGATCGCATTGTCAACGCCTTCACCTACGATGCTATTGTCAGACCTGACTTAGTGACTGTTGCGTCATCAAAGGAGCACAAGCTACCGTCGAAAACATTGTTGAGTTCGATGCATGTTCTCTCTCTAGACAGAAAGCGGCTCGCCACCCCATTCATCTCTATGGTTGATTGACTCTCTTGATTGACTTAGATTGGCTGGCTTCACCTGCACGTGACTCTTAGCATGGTCTTGATTTATGCATACTCTTCTTTGTTTTGTGCTTCATATGGCAGGTAAGCATGTAGGCATGAAGAAGCTTCAATCTTCTTGATTCAAAAAGCATACTCAGTTTTTGACAAACATAGTGATATCCGGCTTGCGATACTTACGTTACAAGCATCAGTTCAGAAAGGCACAATTTTTAGATATCTATTGAATACATAGAAACAATTACATGTACATGTACTGTACATGTCGGACAATAAGTCAATATGTACATGTATTTAAGTATAGCAACGCAATAATGAGTCAATACACGTGTATACATTGTATGATGCATGGCATGATCTCAGAGCTCGTGTAGATTTCACAAAACTTCAAAATTCAGGGAGTTCGCATATATCGGCGGTTTTCGTCTGTCCCTTGAGGCGCCGATATATGCGAATTCTATTGTATAATCATTCTATTAACCGTTAGCAGGTGTTTCGAGTCAAAAGTGACCCCAAGCGATTTACTTCTCTCGCTAGATGATAGGAACTTCCAATTTCGGAGTTGTAATTCCCTGACTTTTAATGATTTGTCGCACGGAAGAGCATTTATAGATATCAACTTCTCTCTTTAAGTAAAGTGTCAATACGCGTAAGGTGTTATGGGGTCAATTTTGTCCGCATGCTACTACAAATCAAACAAACAAGTTTATTCATCTTTTGTGTGGTTCACTAGATGTGTTTTGAGATGGATAATTTCTGTCATGAGATAATTATCGATTTTATGATGTACATGCATGCTTTTTGACATTCTTTATCGGTCCTGAAGTCGGTGAAATGTAGGCCGAAAGTAAGATCCACATTATGGCTACTGATTCGATAGTTGATTCAGTTTGACAGCGAATGTAGCTCGTCAGCCTTATCACTGCGTCATGTCATGTTTTGCTTTATAATCAATCGCATGCTTTTGGGTGAATAACGAGCTGCAACGTGATTGGACGATACGGCGATTTGGTGCACACCGCCCATCCTTGTAGTAAACAAGCCAAATCATATATGGATTTTATGGATCCATATATATAATGAAATAATAGAAATCAAAGCAAATGCAGTTAAATAATTAAAATGAAAACACAGGATTAAGAAGCATGCGCCAACATGTTTCTGCCACTACTGTGGCTTGTCAAGGCGATAAATGAACTATATTGAATAGCTACAATACAAATGAATTTCAACTAAAAATACATGGACATAGTCATTAGCCTGTAGGCTAGAGAAGATCATAGAGTTTTAGAAGACGTTTAGTGGTGGTCGGTATTTTCTAATGAACATAGTTTCTTTGTGTTCACGTTCTAGCCTTGTAGAAGAAATCGGCATTTTATAGAATGGCATGATAGAGAATTTTTTACTCAAATTTACCGCACAATTTCTGATATGGGTGCTTGCTGGTAAAAATGAGTATTCAGCATTTTGAATCTGTTGCCGATGGACAGTAACTCTTTGACGAAGGGTATCACCGGATTGACCTATGTAAAATTTATTGCAACCTAGGCAAGTCAATTTATAAATGAAATTGGAAGACCCACAACTCATGTTGTGTCTTATGTTAAAATGAAAGTCAGATTCATCAACTCGAAAAGTAATTTCCTTCCCTGCTGTAATATTGTCGCAGCATTTGCAGCGGGGTTGATCACATTTAGTTACCCCCTCAATTTGAGTTTTCTTATTTCGTTTTAAAATGGATAATATTGATTTTGGCTGTCTTAGTGAATTCTGAAATTTACAATTTTCGAAAGATTTAATAGATTTTAATGTATTAGTTAATGGGTAAATAGTTTTGTTGAAGACTTGAGGATTATTGGGATTATAGGTATGTACAAAAGGAATAATAATGTCATTCGATGTATATCTATTATCATTATGCTTTAATCGTTCTTTGGCTCTTTGTATAGCATTCCTTACTAAACCTTCAGGATAATTTAGTTTTGTTAATCTATCCTTTAGTTCTTGATATCTTACAAAAAATGAACAGTCTTTGAACTTTTTGGATGTTCGGGTATACAAAAATACCATTAAAAATACTATAGAAACAGACATCTACAACACACCGACCGATAGTTTTAGTTATATACCTTTTCAGTCAAATCATCCGAGACATACAATTCGAAACATTCCGTTTGTGCTGGCCCATAGGATAGAAAAAATTGTATCCGAAAATCATAATAAGATTGTAAGATATCAAGAACTAAAGGATAGATTAACAAAACTAAATTATCCTGAAGGTTTAGTAAGGAATGCTATACAAGGAGCCAAAGAACGATTAAAGCATAATGATAATAGATATACATCGAATGACATTATTATTCCTTTTGTACATACCTATAATCCCAATAATCCTCAAGTCTTCAACAAAACTATTTACCCATTAACTAATACATTAAAATCTATTAAATCTTTCGAAAATTGTAAATTTCAGAATTCACTAAGACAGCCAAAATCAATATTATCCATTTTAAAACGAAATAAGAAAACTCAAATTGAGGGGGTAACTAAATGTGATCAACCCCGCTGCAAATGCTGCGACAATATTACAGCAGGGAAGGAAATTACTTTTCGAGTTGATGAATCTGACTTTCATTTTAACATAAGACACAACATGAGTTGTGGGTCTTCCAATTTCATTTATAAATTGACTTGCCTAGGTTGCAATAAATTTTACATAGGTCAATCCGGTGATACCCTTCGTCAAAGAGTTACTGTCCATCGGCAACAGATTCAAAATGCTGAATACTCATTTTTACCAGCAAGCACCCATATCAGAAATTGTGCGGTAAATTTGAGTAAAAAATTCTCTATCATGCCATTCTATAAAATGCCGATTTCTTCTACAAGGCTAGAACGTGAACACAAAGAAACTATGTTCATTAGAAAATACCGACCACCAAGAGCTTTCTTTCTGTATTCTAGCAATGCAACAGCTTAATTATGCATAAATGACTAACAGAACTTCTTGTTAAATTCTCCTGCCTATACAACATGCAAAATTATTCGAACAATGGGAATGAGGCTTTACAAGTGATAATTGAAATAAAATACCAGTCATCGAGTTAATTAATATAATAGATAATCAAACCAAATAAGAAAAGATATGCGTCTATAACTCGAATGTATTAAAATGAAGATTAAATTAAAATTCTTCATTTTAATACATTCGAGTTAAATACGCATATCTTTTCTTATTTGGTTTGATTATCTATTATAATTGAAATACATGTAAACTGCAAAAAAGTCGAATAGTCGAATATACTATGGTAGAATTCATTCAGACAATTGCAAGGACGATACGCTGCTTCACGATCAATAGATTTTATGAATGATAAATGCATTCCTTATGTGTCTAGTCCACTGTGATTTCTGACATGATAAAAGTCTACATGATGCTGTATGAAAGTTGCAGAATTGATACATAAAGTTGGATAACTTGTCATTCTAAAGTTTTCTTCTATTCTTTTGAAGCCACTATTTTATGTTAATGGTGCGATAGGGATTTGTAGACAATCCCTATGTGACAAATTGAATAACTGATTAAATGGCTGACATGCAATGCATACATGCACATGCATTTTACATACAAAGCAAAATTTCAGAAAAATGACATTTTTCATACCTTTCAATTTCATTTTGTACATTAGGCCAACATCGCGTAATTTTTCTGAGCATAACAATTTTTAATTAATCAATTAAATAATTGATCAATTTTTATTTTTTAAATAAATCAATTTAAATATCAATTTTAAATCAAATATAAATCAAATTTAAATATTGTGAGAATTGTATGGCTAAACATCTGGCTCAAGAAATAAAACATATATATCTGATTTCAAAAAAGCGGTCTAAAAAGTTAATACACTTAAAAGTATTTGGAATGCATGGGCCTGCGCTACTTATCTGTCATCGAATATTTAGCGAACGCACACCTCAAGTGAAAAAGTACATTCTTGATACAGAGAATTTGCCGTTGCTAGCCGAAAAATAAATTTTACTTATTATGCTCATGTCAATTAAGAAAAACGTTTGTTTTGTAACATAATGAACACGAGATTAGGCACTGATGTACACCTGACATTTTGGCTGACAGTCCAGGTGTTATATATCTATGAGTCCATGCCTTTAGAATAGAATATTAGACCTTCTTCTCTTCCAAGCACTATCTCAGGACAAAGTTGAGACTCGTATCATTTAATGAATTGGCCTAATTGTATTGGATACATATTGAAAATAAGATTTATCAGGAAATTGCAAAATTGGTAATGCTAACAAAGACATGTGTTTGAAAATGTTTCTCATTTGTTAGAATCATGTTTAACTTCCTCAGCAAGACGCTGAGAACGTCGAGGAACTAGAGGTGAAGGGTCCCATTTAGGCCTACTTTACGCGAATGACTGGAATTGTGGAGAGGCGCCTGTGGCAATTCCTCTGCTGTATGAAATATGCTGTAATAAATATTGAAGTGAAGTACAGTTGTTCTCGTTGTTCCGCTCTTGTTTCATGGGTGAAAAGAAAGTAAGGAAGAGGAGGAAGGAGGAGAAGTAAGAGGTTCCATGGTAATATCAAATTAATGATATTCTTTTTGCTATAATACACAGAGGGTACACACATAGAGTAGGGATATATAGGTAGAGTGTCGACTCAAAAAAGTATCTGTATACAGTGAAAATTTTTATATGAAAAGATTTAGCTTCTTGTGGAGATTGCGTTTCCGTGGTTCAAAAAATTATTTGAGCAGTTCTAAAAAAGTCAAAATTTTGACAATTTATATACTACCGAGATGACTCCTCTATGCAAGTAGTATGAAACAAGTTGGATATCAAAAGGAATGAATGTTTGCTAAAGCATCCTAACTAAGCGGAAATCATGCTGATTATCAACGGAATTTCATGATTCGTTTTATAATGGATGTCTTAGAAAAAGTCGACCTTTTATTGTGCTTTCTTGCCTGAGATTTCATATTTCTAATTCATGAAAGCAATAGCAGGTCATCGAGTTGCCAATTGAACAAATAATACCTCTCCAAGGCTGTCATGACACGGACAATCAGTAAAATAATAACTTTTTATTCTGCTTTGCTATCATTATCAGTCAATTCCGTTGTAATTTCTTCAAAACTGCATAAATGTGTGTATCTCACATTTTTAAACAATTCCGACTGTATCTCCCTTGAGTTCCTTTAATAAAATCGAAGGTGTATACACATTGGGGATTTAATAAATGCGGAGTTATCACTCTACCTAATATACCTACTCTATGGGCACGACGAATTAAACAGCAGCATGTAAACAAAGTTTTGATCGGTGTCGGGTGAGCGTTGGCGTGTATTGGGCGCGTATTGGGTGAGTGTTGGCAACTGACGTTGGGCCGACACAAATTTTTCCACTGCTGGGAAAATTGCGCTTGGTATAAAGCACGACTGCTTTCCGAACTTTTTACCAATAAAAAGCGCTTTATTAAGCAAACACCTGTTCTGTCCAAGAAAACAAAACAATAGGCTTAAGCTTAATTGCAGAAAAGCTGCCAATGAATCGTGGTTTTGCAAAATTTGTGAGGAAGATGAAAATTGGCCTGTGAGACGGTGTCATGTGATGAATGGGTACACGAAGATTGTGTTGGTTTAATCATGGAAGTGACGAAGATGAGGACCTATTTGCTTGGAACCTGACTGTTCCAATGTGTAGGCCTATAAAGTCTGTGTTTATGATTGATAACATAATAGAGAGATTATATCTATATGGTTACCAAATACAAGGTTTTACCATCAGCAATGCTACAAATATCTTCTGTTTTTCAATTAAAGTCGATGTATTTCAATGAACAGTTTTGGTTTTTCATTTTTACATAAGAACATAACTTAAGTCCTAACTCTGAATCACAGGAACATATATTAGATCTAACCTCATTATACCTATTTGCGTACCAGAAGGTGAATATAATCCATTGTATATAGCCAAATGTTAGAATTGACTTATAAGCTACGTAAATTGAAGACATTATGTAAAAACAAAGTGACCGCCTTACCTACATGTGTCGGTTACCTACATGTGGGCCCAACATACACGCGTAATTACGGAACACCCTAAACATCCGTGGTTAAAGACATTCTATTCTTCTACATGTACGTGCGTACATATGCGCTGCACTGCTAAGTGTCAGAAATCACTTGATCTGATGCTGTTAAAACATGGGGAATGCTTATGAATACGCGCGTGCGAGCGTTTATAGTTTGCGCGTCGTCTGCGTTGCCGCTTGAATCGATAAGCATGTTCTGTCTTCCCTGAGCACGAAATTTAGGTCCTATCACTTGATTAGCCTCTGATGCATACATACAGGCACATGAGACGTAGTCAATGTAACGCTACTGCCGACAATGTTGCAGTAGTGTCACGCAATTTAACACGGATGTTTAGGGACATGTGTAATTACGCGTGGCGTTCTAATCAATCCACTGTTGCCTATATAGCCAAATGTTAGAAATGATTTATAAGCTACGTAATTGAAGACATCAAATAAAAACAAAAGTGGGCCTTATTATCTACAAGACCTCCGGATTTTTTCAGACAATAAAAACAAAAGTGGGCCTTACAAGACCTTTCTGATTTTTTCAGACAATTTAGCCTATTTGACTGCAGGTTGCACATTTGCTATGCAATTTTATTTTTGGAAAAGCATAAAATGGGTGACTTTCAAACCAGGGATGCGGGACTCCGACTCCGGTGGTTGATAGGACTCCGACTCCGGGAGGAAAGTAGGCCTACATATAGCCTAGTTATTTGAAAAACTGCCAACCTACATCCAGTGGCGTCGCGTGCGCCCAGACCATGGGCCTTCACTCGGCATTGGAATACTATTTCTACACCAGACATTTTTTATGTTACAACATTAATTTTCATAAAAGTTGAATTTTTAATAACAATTTCCCGTACATTTTATAAGGTCAAGTGAATGTGCACATGAGAACTGATTGCTTATGTCGCTTAACCGCCTTACTCAAGGAGCTGAGATCATTGTATCCCCTCTGTCCAGACCACATTTTCTCGAGATAAAAAGGAGGCAAGGTCAACAGTTTGTTGCGTTTCTCATGGCCGGTTAGCCGCTCACATGTTTGCAATTTTGATGCTTTAAAATGTCTTTTGTATTTCTTTCTCTGTGAGTACTTTCAATTCTTATATCAGGTGTTGGCCTACCTTGCTTGACGACTGTCATCTTTTCGGTATATTCCTTTCGGACGAAAGGCGTGATTATGAGCTATATCTACAGTACTAAACATAGCGTCACATCAATCACGTAAAAACAAATTATGGAATTCTACATAATCTGGGTCTTCGAGTCGGATGCATTGCTGTGCATTCATTGGCGAACGCTCATCATCTGATCACAGTCTTATCTGAACGTCAGTCAGCTGCTATTGTTGACGTAGGGACCTCTCCGACGAGAAACGAAGGACTGGAACAATTGGATTGCTTTTCCCTTTCTATATTTAAGTACCGAGCCTCGATCAAGAATAACGGAGAATTTCATTGTAAAAATTGGAGAACGCAAAGCATTATGTCTATCGAGAAAGCCAATATTAGTGCGGGCGCGTGCGCTCGCTGCCTCACACGCACACAACTCGCTTTCGCTCCGTCTGAACACGTGTGTCTAATCGTTAGAAGAAAGCAGCTGTGATTCGTGCACGCGCAAAACTGTTCACTCGAGGTTGAGCGTCTGATTTTGAGACGGACAGCTACTACGAGAAGCTATCGAATTTAAATGAAATACAATGAATGATGACACTTTTAATTTTTATAAACGTTGGTAAATTATTATTTAGGATGCGGCGAAGGCCTCACAGGTACGGAGAAGACGCCACTGATGATGATCATTTTCACACGAAAATGAACCTTTAAAAAAATTATCCACAAAATCGCTACCTCGCCAAATAATCTGTTGATATTAGCAAGATGCGCTCCCACAGGGCATTATAGGCTAACCACCTGGTGGTAAAAATTGATCGGAAAATGCTCGGATTCAAAGCGTTTTCTCGATTCAGCATCGAGAAATCGTTCAATCGTGCAATTTCCGATCAATTCATAATCGAAAAGTGAGCGATTTGTAGTCCATCGACTGATATCGAACTGTCGCCCTATTTCCGATGCTTCTCATATCGATATTATGCACTGTAAACCAGCACCTCCTAAAGCGAGCTGAATCACCTCCTAAAGCAAGACACTATTCGTAACTACCGGGTAATAAAAAAAATCCTAAAGCATGCGCCTTTTAGAAGGCTAGCCTCTCACCTCCTAAAACATTTTTCAATGCCATTTTCTACTTTTCCCTTATGACAATGCATACTACTATCTTTATTCAGCAATAGACGGGTTATGCATTAAGATTTATTGCAGACAAAGCTCTCATTATATTCATTCAATATTTATCTCTTGCTTCTTAAACAACCCTCTAAAGAAATAAGAACCCTTTAACCCCTGTGGTACTGTTATGCAAGAAAGCATGACATTAGTGTTCTACAATTCGAAGACATGAAACAATTTGTAAAATTTGATATATTTATTAATAATTATAATTATTTATTTATTAATAATTAACAATAATTAGTAGTATATTTATTTTATAAAACAAATTTGTAAAATTGACACCCGGTACCAAAATGAATGCAATCACAGGTCTATTGATGAAACAGATACAACGAAATTTCATGTATACATGTATAATGAAAATTTTGGCCTGACCACGCAATTTTCGGTGACAAAAATACAAATGCTGCATAATATAATCAGTGTCTGGACAGTATAAAATGTCAGAAACACGAAGGATATTTATTACAGACTTATGTGGATAAAAGCATGTGTGAAATCGTAGATCAACAGTTGCTATAAAGATAAAGTAACGAATAGAGTCTCAAGATGCGAATGTCGAATAGTGCTGGATATGCAAATCAATCTCTATCGTTGTTCAAGTAAATTAGGATCTAAACCAGTGGTGGGCAACCCGTGGCCCGCGGGCCATTTGTGGCCCACGAGACCAAAGACTGTGGCCCGCCAAAGAAATATAAAAACTTTATTTTTCGGCCCGCGGGCCACAGTCCATCATTGTCCAAAAGTCATTAATGGGCCATCGATGTTTCTTGCTACTTTGACGAATATCATTTAGTTATTTTTCTCACTCACTGACTCAATTTCGTCAAAATAAACCCTTATTATTCTAAGACAACTATCTGCCTACACGCTATCTTGCCTGTGGTTGGCGTCATCGAGACAGCGCTGGCGATCGTCAATCGACTTCACTCATACATCAGTCATTTGTAGTCACCTTCACAACACACCGCACGGTATGAATGGTAAGTTCGATCGTCTCTATTGTTCAAGGACTGGTGTATGGTCGAGTTTGGGAAGATGAGAGTGACGTCAAGCTTTACGCAGAGGTATTATTAAAATGGAAATCCCACACATGCATTCAAGGTTTTGATTTAAGATTTGTGATAGTGATTGACTGACTGATTTATTGCTACTGATCATCATGGACAAATGGTTAATACGAACATCAGCCTCAACGTCTACTACACCCCCAGACAGCTCACTTAGTTCAGATGCCTCGACAGTTCCGTCGGCTGATGTTGATCAGTCTCCAAAGAAAAAGAAACTCAAATCTACACGTAATGCTTCTGTTCGTCAATTTCAATGTGAGTGGGAACTAAATTACTTCGTTATTGAACAAAATGATCGACCTCTATGTCTTTTATGTGATACTTTGATTAGCGTTTGTAAAGTCTACAATATCAAGAGACATTACATCAATTGTCATCAAGATAATGATAAACGATATACGATTGAGAGTCAAGAGAGAGCAACAAAATTATCAACATTGAAAAAGCAATTTCTTTCTCAACAAAAGTCGATTAAAAAAGTTTTTACAGAATCTGAAATAGTCACCCTAGCGTCGTTTAAGATAACATGGCTGCTTGCCCGCAAGCGTAAACCGTTTTCTGATGGTGAATTGATAAAGTCCTGTATGATAGAAGGAATGAATATATTGCTGACCGATATGAGCAATAAGGCGGAGATTCTGCGTCGCATTGAGGATATTCAATTAAGTCGGCGAACATTTATGAGAAGGCTTGACCAGATCAGCAACAACTTAGTGATGCAACTCAAGGCGTAATTATCACAGTATGTAGCTTTTAGCATAGCATTGGATGAATCAACAGATTACTGTCATGTTGCTCAGCTCTGCGTCTGGGTGAGATACGTCGACCAACAATTCCATTGTCATGAAAAATTGTTAAAATTACATGGCATGCATGATCGTACCCGAGGTCAAGACATTGCAACAGCTCTGCAGGGCATATTGGCAGATTACGATCTTTCGACAGCTAAAATGGTATCAATAACGACAATGGAGCCCCATGTATGATAGGTAATAAAAATGGTTTAACCTCATTGTTTAAGAAGATTACCTCACTTGCTTAATTTCCATTGTATCATACATCAGCAAAATCTATTTGCAAAGGCCACGAATGATGAACTTCGGTCTGTGATGTCAATCGTCGTCACTATCGTAAATGTTATTCGCGCAAAAGCATTGTTTCATCGTCAATTCGTGGAATTCCTTAAAGATGTCGAGGCAGAATATGGTGATTTGTTGTTACACTGCGAAGTGCGCTGGCTAAGTCGCGGCAAGATGTTGGACAGATTTATTGTCCTTTTGCCTCATATTAACGACTTCCTCGATATAAAAGGAATTAAAGAATATGACCAATATTTGTGCGATATTCACTGGATTCGAAACTTAGTATTTTTGGCCGACATTACCCGTCACCTCAATGATTTAAATGAACAGCTCCAGGGTAGGAAATTAACTATTGTAGCTGCAGTTGCAGCAATAAAGGCATTCATTTGCAAATTAAGTTTATTCAGCAGTCAACTGGCTGACAAGCAACTTAGACATTTTCCACAGTTGCAACAATCATTTTCCGAAGAACCACTGCCAGTCATGAATTTTATTCGTTATGCTGGATGGGTCGATGAAATAAAATCCAACTTCCAGAATCGTTTCCAAGATCTCGAGAAGCTTAACGTCCCCATTCATTTCATTCAAAGTCCTGAAACGTTTCCACTGGCGGACATACCACTGTTAGCGGACATGTTCCAGTTGGATTGTGTACGTTTAGAAACGGAACTTATCGACATGCAAAGTGCTCCTTCAGAAGTTATCTAAGACATCAAACAGCCAATCCTACGTCAGCTGATTGGCAAGATCTTGTCCATTTTTTGCTCTACCTATTCATGTGAAGCAACTTTTTCAGCAATGAGCGCAATTAAAACCAAAAAACGAAACAAGACATCAGATGAAAGCCTGGAGAATGAGCTGCGATGTGCCGTTTCTATATTTCTACCTGACTTTGACTTTCTTACCGCTAATATGGACTGCCAAATTTCCCACTAATATTTGTAAGTGCTATCATTTTTTGTATGCCGTTTTTCACTGAAACCTACATACATGTATTGTTGTTAAAAAGTCACTGCATACCGGCTGAGTTTTCATTTCACTCAAATTTTTAAACCAGTAGATAGGAGTTACAGGTCAATTATTTAAGCAGTATTTTCTTTATAATTGAAATTCATGCAAAATTGGTGAAAATTAGAATTTTTAACAAAGAAAAATATGTTGGCCCGCAGACACGATGCCTCGGTGGCCCGCGTCTTCCTTGAGGTTGCCCACCACTGATCTAAACTAACAGATATTGCAGCTCTAAAACATCATGGAAAACATCAAGAAATTATTATAGAAAGATAATAACTAAAGAATTCAAAGTAATTTATGGCACCAAAAAATTCACAGAGTTTTGCACTGATCTTGATGAAGATGTGACGCACACGAAGAAGACCTTCCAGCAGTTTTTACGGTGGTCGAGTACTGTCGATTGCGTTGGAGATTATACGTATGAAGCAAGACTGCATGTAACGTGATGGTATAGATGCTTCATCCGCCAAAGCACCTATTCAATATTTGGACACCACATATTTGTATTCACTGATATTCCAGTCGAAATGATTGCTGAAAAGAAAAAGGAATTTTAGTTAGGAACTATGGAGTGAAAGGAGAGAAATAACTAACTTTAAGATACAAGAACGTCAGATCTACATGTTACATGCAGCATGGTGAACAAATTATGATTCCTTCAAATATTCGAAGTTTTTGATTTGTCTGATAATTGAAAAAAATAGAATTTCTTATAAACATGGATATACACAGATCATATCATGTTTTTTTAAAATTATTTTTATTACGCTATTTATTTTGATATACGCCTAGATAATGTAATTTATCAATGCTGTATTGAATACATGCACATGTACTTTGATAAAATGACTGAAACCTCTTGTTGCAGAAAATTGGCTCCTTTCTTAGTTATTCGATGTTCTACAGATTATGGAAATTAACGAGTTTCAGATCTCCAAAACAAACATGATATATGCTAATAATCCATATTCACAAGTACTAACTTTCGTTTGAAAGTTCTAATGCAATACTGCACATGTTTCTTTGATTCTCTCACTTCAGACACCATACACTGTCTTGGAAACTGCTAAGTGACAACAAGTTGCCGCACTTATTAATCAGATGGAAACTATATGAGCGTCACAGGTCTCTACCAAACATGCATGAGCTAAATTGACTTCAGAAATATTACTGGCATGGCTTACATGGCCCAAGATCGTCGTTAGAAATTTAATAAAAATGAAAAAATGGAATATTTCCTTTTCTACGGTGATTTAATAGCCATTGTGAAAGCGTCTGAAACTGTTCAACTTCAGAGGTTTTTGGTTCTATGTGAGTATAGTTCGTTTTGAGGAAACCAGCATGATATGCTGATCATGAGATGATTTTATCAGGAAGAATAAGATAAGTTCCATTCAATAGGCGGACATTTTCTTGCAATCAGAAATACCTATCATGTATTTTTACTGAATAGAAACATTCTATATTAGTTAAGTAATCTTTCAATGTTGCGTTGATGACTGTTTAGTCTTTGTGATGGAGTCTATCTTTGCCTTGATATCATGCTACGTTGAGAACTTAATAATAATGACTAATATGAATAGAGTATGAAAGAGACTTTCATTACTACAGTAAAGAAATGGACTAAGTAAAATGGATTTACTTTTAAAAGTGGCCAAAAGGATGGACTGAATATTTATAGAAGTTGAGCAATTAAAGCCGTACATTAAAAATACTTTTGCATCCAATAGTGTCTGGACATTGTAGAAAAACCGCGGATATTTGAATACTGACATGAAGGGTATTTATTGGCAGAAGATTCTATACAAAAGTATAGAAGTTTTAATTTGTCAGTATAGTCTGTTGGGCCATAGTTCAACATCCGGAATTTCATATATTTTGATGAATATTTATTAAGCGATTTCACAACTTATGGCAGCAGAATTTCAATAGATTAGATAAAAACGTTTAAAAGATTGAATGCGAAATTTTAAGCATATGTTTGCAAAAATATGTTTTTTCTTAAATGTCCGAATCAGGAAACACTGAAGACAACTATTCTACTACATAATGGAAACGAATGTCCTTCGGTGTCGTCTGTTGCATTTTTTCGATGTCTATACCTGACTATAGATTATCATGACAGTTGGTGATAAATGGTTACATTAGCAGGTTACATTCCACTAAATTTCATTGAAATAAACCAATTTTCGAATATTCTGAATATAATTGACCACACATAAATACAGTAATATATGTGTACATCAAAGCATTTAGAACTTTGCATTGAATCCTAAACTTGATATGCCAATTCAATTAACCTTTCACATGCGTGTATCTATTATTTTTCTACACACCACTTATAACAGATGAGTACGCATTTGCTTCTCAGAGGCTTTACCGAGCACAGATAGCGCGAATGAATGCATGAAATTGACAAATACAATGATGCATGCCTACCTCGAAAATTTACAGTATTTTGAAATATATATATATTTGCATTATCCGCAAGAATTGATTTAGTTCCATTATGAAAAGTGGCATTTTAACTACGGAAGTCGTAGAATCGATTTACATTAGTGCTATACAGCATGCATGTATTACAACTCTTTCGAATAGGCTTTCAGAGCAACAGGAAACTCACCTAATTTTTCAGAGCTGCCGTTTAGTTGATGAACGAGATTTATTAGTAAATCTGTCACGATTGAGTATCACGAGAAAATGTAGAATGCAGATTTTTGGCCATTTGGTTTCAAGTCTTCCCACATTTCTTTTCCATTCATCCAGTATTTCGATCGACGTTGATGGGAAAGATGTAGTCCCCTGGTATGACATCATGATACCCATATATTTGCAATTTACCACTGCACAACTTCAACAGATAATTTCAATAAACAATTTAATTGCAATATCAACTGACGGAAAGTCAATTTGCCATTCGAAGACAAAGCCAGCTACATAACCTCGGAGAGATGAAGCGGAGAATGATTCGTACATACAGCAACGTGAACTTATGATGACCTCAATAGCAGCTTGTTATGCGACAGCGTTCCTGCTTTCTGGCAAGCAGTGACTCACGCTCCCCTCTATGCAGCTGCTTACGTCTAAGGTTTATTGTTCTTTTCAGTATGCTAGCCTACTAACTCAACTTAGCCTTCTGAAATTTTAGTGTGTGGCGCTTTAGGATGGAGGTTTCTTCCGCTTTAGGAGGTGCCAGATTACAGTGTGTCTATGAAATCGTTCATTTACCGATATCGAATTGTCGCCCTATTTCCGATGCTTCTCATATCGACATTATGTCTATGAAATCGTTCATTTGTCGATATTGAATTGTCGCCCGATTTCCGATGCTTCTCATATCGGTATTATGTCTATAAATCGTTCATTTGCCGATATAGTCCGGGAGCTAGCGCGAACTTGTGCAGGGAACGAGGTATGTAGTACATAAAACTTTCACATAGCATAGTACACCTCCAACCTACTGCAAAACTTCGCGTCTGCCGGATCAGATCATTTGCTTTTTAGAAATAGAGAGGATAACACAATCCTATGTATTTCCAATGGCAAAATTGTGACATTTAAGGTGTTGACTCCATTTTTTCGAATTTTTGCTCATAAAAGTTACACAAATTGGTATTTTGTTGAACTGGTTATTATAGAAATCATCTACAGATCATGATCTTTCAAATGAGTTATCATTCAGTGACAGCGGATGAAGTAAAGTGTACAAACAGACACTTTTCGTTGGTGTAACTGCAAATTTTAACATAGAAATTTCAGGAAAATTGTTGATATACTTTAACGAAAAGTGTCTGTTTGTACACTTTACTTCATCCGCTGTCACTGAATGATAACTCATTTGAAAGATCATGATCTGTAGATGATTTCTATAATAACCAGTTCAACAAAATACCAATTTGTGTAACTTTTATGAGCAAAAATTCGAAAAAATGGAGTCAACACCTTAAATGTCACAATTTTGCCATTGGAAATACATAGGATTGTGTTATCCTCTCTATTTCTAAAAAGCAAATGATCTGATCCGGCAGACGCGAAGTTTTGCAGTAGGTTGGAGGTGTACTATGCTATGTGAAAGTTTTATGTACTACATACCTCGTTCCCTGCACAGCTTCACGCTAGCTCCCGGACTAATATCGAATTGTCGCTTAATTTCCGATAATTCTGATATCGATATCAAGTCTCACAGTGAAAAACGTACATGGTAACTGTGAGGTCCCATCATTGCTCATGGATATTGCGTGGGCGATCGTCATCCCATCATCAGACCATATGGGCGTTTGATGGGATCTGACATGGAATTCCCATATAATTTGCCCATCATTTTATCATCTTATCCCACTTAAATTCATTAATGTCTAGTAATGTCTCGATGTCTAGTAATGCGATTGGTCTCTTTCCAAACTCAAGATTCATAGGTTTAATTTTTATGACGGAAAATTCACTCATTCTCTCATCAATTATTCTCCTCTTCCTATTCCCATTGTCTTCATAAATCTCTATGCCATTATCCTCTTCTTCTCTCTCTCTTTCTCCAAAACGTTCGAACTCCTTCTGCTGCAATCCCAATTTCTTTCATCTCTATCCTCCAGTTCCACGATCCTCTCGATCCCCTTTTTTTCACCCCGTCTCTTTTTTATGTTCCACTTTATCTTCTTCATATCCCTCTCCTTTTTTCTCCTTTTCCCCCTTGTTCGATCTAATCTCTCTTATATTCTCATCTATTCATTTGGATACATTCGATGCGATGTAAAAAAATGTAATCTCTTTCACACGACAATATGTTTTTGCATTGCAAACTGTCACTTAAATCTCACAAGAAAGAAATTCGCATTTCACAATTGAGTCTTCAAATGAAATAAATTATCTTTTTGTGTGCCTGCGTGTTTTTCTATCAACTTTGCAGCTTTCTCTTTCCGAATTATTTCATTACCTTGGATGACAACCTAAGTAACCAATTATAAAAGATATTCATTATGCTTTTAGTAGTATACTTTGCATCTAAAATCTGCGCAAGTGATGTGATTTTGAAAGCTTTTACACAGACAGGTTCCATTGCGCAATCTCCCCGCCCTTCTCGCTTTAGGAGACTAATTCCATCCCTCTCCATGCTTCGGCAGCATTTGTCTTTGTCCGGGTTCGCCTGCCGGCAGCTACAGATGGATCGATGACGCTGACTCTCACTTGCAGCCACACAAGCGAGCAACGCACATGATGATATGATGCTACGTCAGATATAGCAGTGATCAGGCATTAATATTGTTGACTTTAACTACGCACGCCACTGCTATCCTTCATCTGTCTACAGAGACCAGCGTGTCTCAGTATTGCCTATTTTATCGTGCACAATATCAAATTTAGTGACACATGGATTAAATTATGCAACATTCGACATGGTAAAGAATTCCTTGAACGAAAGCAACCTTTCATCCGATAGCTTTAAGGAGATTGATACATCTATCAAGTGAAAATCGGGAGAAATCAGCAGAGCAGAACAATCTGTATTATCTCCATAGTCAATGTCGTTTGGTTTCTCAACTTAGTGTTTCGAGTTCAATGCTTCTCATGTTCTTGTGTCGATTACTTTCGTCGCAACATGTAAGTATCAGCATGCTAATTCATATTTTAATGTGTGATTAAATGAAATAAGAACTTTATGCATACGAGTATCGTCAAAAGAATTCATTCAGATGTTTACAATCGAAAACCCTTAGAATCATTGCTGTCATTTTCGTAAAAGTCAAGTTGATGATTTACATCAGCTCAACATATTTCAGTAACTCAGCGCAAGGAGCAAAGGATTTCAAGAATATTCATCAAAGTGATTCAAAATGTACAAAGAAATCACAAATCACGCATGTAAAATAACACTATTATTTTGGATCACTACCATAAACATTCTTGTAATCCTTTACTCCTGAAGATAGCGCTGAGCTATTGAAATATATCGAGCTGATGTAAAATAGATCAACTTGACTTTTCCCAAAACAACACTAAAGCAGTCAATGCACCTAGAATGATTAATTTAGGTGTAATGTGAATTTCTTTCTTTGTTCAGTTGTCATCAAGATAAGAATTATGGTCTAATGTATTTCTAATTTGAAATGCTGTGATACAGTAGCTTAATTGAATGCATTGTCGATCTAAATCACATATTAAGGAGAATTTTTGAAAAGGCCCAGACTCTTTCCATGTATTCCATAGGCCTATAAAATTCTGAAGGTTAAACCTATCATGCTTTACTATATCGTGATATTACAGATGTTATTCCCTAGCACATATGTTCTGTGATTTTCTTGATGATTTAACTAAAACTAATTTCACCAATTATAATGGATTGACAATTTTTTATTTTGCATATATCAATAATAGTTTTTATGCAATCTTACCTAATTGTTATATAGGCCAACAATGTACATGCATTTTTATTTATTCATAATTAATATGATATGTTAAAACATGAAAATAAATATCTTTTATTCCTCATTCAATTACGAGTACATACCATCGGCTGTTGCCATTTTAGATTGATCAATTTGTGCGGAGTATCTTCGAAGCTTGTGCCTGAATATGCTTGAACATCGAGTTTGGCAGGCGGTTGTTTCTGGATTAGGAAAACCAGACAAAGTAAGTAAAACTTTCGGCTAGATTGTGAGAATTATTCTTAACTTAAACATCATGTATCAAATTTTCTCCACTCTTTTTATTGGATTCTTCATTAATTAATTTTATATTTTTTCCAAGGATATGTAGGCTATACATAAATTGACTTCAGGCATGCGAAGGATGTGATTGCATAGTAGGCTTACTCAAACCAATTTTTAAATAAAAATACTATACAATAGAAAAATAATTTGATAATTAGATAGCCTAATTTCCTTTCTCTTCAATTGAAATAACGAAGTATTTTTTTAATATTTCTGCTATTGAAATGAAAACTAAAGATGTATGCCTTCATTTATTTGCGAAATGGAAATTGCAGCAGTTAGAGATAACATTTTATATTATGAAATAATGTGATAAACATTTTGATTTGCTCTAAGGTTCAGACTTAAATAATAGGCCTTAATAATAGGGCTTTTTGATGGCCTCATCATTTATCCAAACATAAAAAATGTGTATTTTATGTTTCAACACCATTACAACACACAATTCACATGATGAGAGATTTTCAAGGATATCTTGAAGAAAAGTTATTCGTAGCTAGAAAATCCTATTTTTTCTAAAAAAAATACCTCTGACTTTCACAAGAATAAAGAACACGAAATTTTTGACTCAACGTTGATACTGTGATGTGACATTACTCCCCAAGATTAAGTTGTTTTGATTAGCCTTGTGCATATTTTATGACATATCTTATGCATATTAATTCTACATTGCATTTTTACATGTATACGGTACATGTCTATTCTCGTGACCAATATTAGGTTTAAACAATCTTGATCATTTTGTAAATGTTGTTTTGTCAGTCTCGTTAAAGAATCTCGACAGGTTGCGTAAAAAATCTCGCATTTTTTTAATTCCTGTAAAAACCAGAGGCTATTTCAAAAATAATAAAAAGTGCAAATGAAATATTATTTGAAACTCTCGATTCTGTGATGGCCTATGTGATCAATGATAAATGTAGGCCTATTATTTATGTTATAAATATAATTATTCAATCATATTCATAAATTGCGTTCATATCAGGTGTTTTAATTTTAATCATATACTGTAATTCTTGAAAAACTCAACATTGCTTTCGTACATTCCTATTCAATATTCAATTAATTGCATGGAGGTAAAGTGCAAGTAATATTCTGAGATATCAAAAAATGCATCTATCGATATAATATTTCAAATTTGCTAACAGAAGTATCAGGTAATATTCTTTTTGTTAATTGTTAATTATAATAAAGTCTGAGAATTCAATGCAAAGTAACAACACAGTACATTATAAATTTAAGTGATATAATTGCATAATTTACAATAATGATGTGATATAAATATAATGCAATTATGCAATATAATAACTAAAATATGTTATAGTCATGTTATATGCACGTATGTAATGTAATTTGATAATTTCGATGATTTAATGAATATTATAGCATATCATTATTATCATTTAATATGTAGCATATATTTGAAAATTGACACCGCACAGATCCGTCATCAAACTGCACAACCTGCTGACAAAGTCTCCCTGCTGTGATTGAGTAAGAAGATAGACGTGTTTGAGATTAAGATGAAGATAAAGTTATGAAATTCTGACAAGGACGCATGGTTCGTTCCCTACAGATGCTAAGAATCATTCAAAAGTTCAGCAGAACGTGTCTATAAGAATGAAGAAAAATGTGATGCCTAAAATGATTAAACTTGATAGTAATGAGTTCATCAGAACTCGACCAGGATTCGCGTTTCGGCCCCTAATTCCTGAACGCTCAGACCTGTTTGAGTGGGGCCCTGCACATCCATCATGTACAGACTCAATGACACTGACTCTAAATGTTAATACAAATGAAACAGAAAATAAAATGTACGATGAAAATGAAAGAAAATTAAAAATAAATAAAAAATTATAAATAG
Source organism: Prostheceraeus crozeri (assembly GCA_907163375.1). Classification (NCBI taxonomy): domain Eukaryota; kingdom Metazoa; phylum Platyhelminthes; order Polycladida; family Euryleptidae; genus Prostheceraeus; species Prostheceraeus crozeri. The sequence continues at coordinate 190,501 of CAJQUW010005527.1, forward strand.
CGGTAACTATTCAGACTGAAGAAAAATCACATAATAAATAATTAAATAGAAAATAAGTAAGTATAATTACGATGACAATGAACTAATAGCGGAAAAAATTCAGAATAAAGGAAAATGATATGATAAAAGATAATTGAATTGAAAATAAATATGTAAATAATTGCAAAATTATAATCGAAACTGTTAAGGTATTACAAGTAAGAAAGGTTTGTCACAATCGGCAAAAGGACAGTGTACGGAAGGAGTCAAGGAATCCGGAATCTTTCATACATACATGTAGTCATAATCGGTAGTTCATGTCAAAGTCGATAAATTTGTTGTGTCGCTCCCGATCAGACTGGTCAACTGAAATATATATGTATAAGTACCGGTATGTATAATGCATGTTCATCTGTTTGTTTAGAAGTTCATGTCATCGCGACGAATTAACAAACATTTGTACAATAGACCACAAAGCTTCTTTCATTACTGTCACATACGAGTACATGTAATTTTCCGCATGCAGCATTGTTCTTTTTATAATACAAAGCCAAAATCCGATATCGGATATAGAGCGACAAAACAGGTGGATACCGTAGGGGCCTATATGTAGCGATTAATCGGCCAAAATCCGATATCGGATATAGAACGACAAAACGTGGATACCGTAGGGGAATTGTGGGTATGATGGAACAATTTTTTTCAAATACTTGTAAAACCACCATTTTTTATTCGATTGCAATCAAATTTTTACTGAAAATCTCGTTGGGTGAGAGGATAAACATACCTTCTTGTAGATAATGAAATGTTATATCTTTGTCACTTATTTTTGGAATTTTGAAAAACTAAAATTCATTCCATCATACCCTTAGCATGGGTAAGATGGAATAATTGTAAGGGTAAGATGTAAGCAGTAGAATGTCTATTTGCGGACGGAATGGGTAATAGATCGAGCCATGATACCGCGGCTGGTTTAGAAGGTGCAGTCAGTACGCTATTCACGAAAGCGTCGACAGGCGGTTCAGACAGGGCCACGGTAGAAGGTGCAGACGAGAACATGTCAGGAGGTGCAGACAGGGCCACGGCAGTTCGGTGCAGACGAAACCATGGCAGGAGGTGCCTGCAGGGCCACGACAGAAGGTGCAGACGAGACTATGGCAGGAGGTGCAGACAGGGCCACGACAGAAGGTGCAGACGAAACCATGGCAGGAGGTGCAGACAGGGCCACGACAGAAGGTGCAGACGAGACTATGGCAGAAGGTGCAGACGAGACCATGGCAGGAGGTGCAGACGAGACCATGGCAGGAGGTGCAGACAAGGCCACGGCAGAAGGTGCAGACGAGAACATGGCAGACGACTCCGCTACTGTCGGTGGAACATTCTCAGTATCTGAAATAAAATGAGTGCAATATTACATACAAGAGTTGGTCGTTGAATGCTATTACTGATGATTCCATCAACGATTTATGTATCAACCTCTCAACATGCAATGAAGAATATTCGATATAATCAGTTGTTAACACTTAAGTTATTTATGTGCTCACCTGTGACTAGCTCAGTAACACTTGCTGGTGCGAAATCTTCATCATCAAAGATATCACGGTTGTATGGATATATACCGCAAGATTTGAATCCTGTCACCGCTTTATCCATTGTACAAGATTTTGTATAACTTGCTGAGAACAGTTCTGCAACATCATATTGGGTTATTCGTTTGCTTGGGTGGTTAATTAGGAAATTGGTGCATTGTTTTTGGTAATTCGACTTCAAAGAAGAAAAAATGTCTTGTCCAGAGGCTGTAACTTGTGACTGCTGTGTGGCGGTATAGTCAACAAGATGATGTTATTTGCTCTTGCCTTCTCAATTGCTTCAATTGTGCAATGACTGTGATGATTGTCCATTATTAGTAGAATCTTCTTGTTCTCAGATGGACGAGTGTGATCTATAAAATGCTGGAGCCATTGAACAAATAGTTCATTTGTAATCCAACCATTAGGTGATGTCATACCAAGAGTTCCCTCTGGAGAATTTCGTAGTAAAAGATCTTTCATATATTTCCGTTTGAATATCATGGCTGGGGGGACAAATACCGTTCCGGATGCGTTAAAACAACACATTATAGTTGTTGTTTCTCTTTTCTCACCGGAGGCAACAATGCCGACTTGTTTTGATCCTTTTTTTGAAACAATTTTAGTTGACCTAGTTGGAACTGTGGATAGGCCACTTTCATCCACATTATATATATTTCCGGGAGAAAATTTGTGAATAGACATCGATGCTTCAAGAAGATCGAAAAACTTTCTGACTTGAACTCTGTTGAACCCTGCTAGTCTTGCAATGCTAGTTTTTTCAGCCGTTCGCACTGAGATTTCTTTGTGTCTATCAAGAAACCCGTAAAACCAATCATAACCTGCAATTTTCTTTTCATTACAGAAACGATGAGGAATGCCATTACGAGGAACGAAATCATACGCCAACTTCCTTATTTGGGTCGCTGAAATACCATACATCATGACCTGTAACTTGATGATATGATCAACAAGTTCTGATTCTTGATTTTGATTTAGAGTAGTTTTAATCGGACCTTTCTGACCGGTAGTTACGTTTCCTTTAACGCATCGGAATGAGGTTGTCTTAGGAACATTGTATTTTTCTGATGCTGCCTTGAATGATAAAGTACTATTTCTAATCTCCTCGGCAGCTTTCTGCATATTGTTCATATCCCATTTGAAGCGGTTAGAGTCCGGTTTACGCTTGTATAGGCGCGGCATCTGAAATAAAAGATAGGCTTTCGTTTTCTATATGTCTACTTCATGTTACGTAATGTTTTATAATTTTGATATTTTATATTGAATTACTATAATTTATCAAGTAAAATGCATGCTATATTTTTAGTACTTCAGCTTGCATTTCGAAAGAATGAATAAATTCAAAAGACTACATCTATAACTACGACAACTTAAATAGGCCTACATGCGTCTAAGATTCATCAATAACCAAAAGCTACAAAATTTATCAAAATAAATTGCCGGAATAATGTAATTGTAGGCTATGTATACAAGCGTAAGTGTAGCGAAAGCTCAAGACATTTTATCATACCAAAAAGCATGATATATAGGCCTACAGATTGTTTCATAAAAAATGGATCACCCTTAAACATCGCCTTAACTTCAACTTTGTCTAACTCCGCCAAACTTGAACGAATTTCTCTGAAATTTGGAAGATATGTCAGTTGTGCTTACTAATATCATTGTTGGAAGTTTCAATTAAGCATGAATATTGAGTTGTTTTCCTGTCATAGATAAAAAAGTAGTAGTAAAAGATCTTCATAATTTTTTAGATACACAAAATATGTTTCACAAAAATATATACCTCACTCTTATAAAATTACATTTGTATCTGTGTTTCTACAGTCAAAAGGGTACAAGTCAAAGGTATCAAGCAAAACAAAAATAAAAAATGGGGGCAGTTTAGCAGTATTATTCACATTATATATCAACAATATGTAATTGCTGCATGTGGACTTCTTGACTTTCATGTTCCATAGCTTCCTGACCTGTGTTGGCAGTGTTGGCAGCACTCGCTAGAATTGTTCTTCAGAACTTAATCTTGAAAAACAAAGTTTTGAAAAAAAAACAAAGCACCAAAACAACAATAAAAAAGAGGGCTTCACAAAAAGAGGGCTCAAACGTCCAAAAAAAAAGACCGCCTAATTTTGAGATTTGTTTGTGTTGATTTGTTAAAGTTGATCCAATCTCGTGGCTGCACTAGACTTTTATACTAGAATTAGACTTTTATTATACTTTACATCGGTAGGTGGTGCGTGGTGTCAGATTGTTTGGGACATTTGACCAAATTTGGACTTGAACTTCACGCTCAACAAGGAACCATGAAATTCTGATGACTTCTGAAATGTTTGAACATGAACAAAATGTTTTCAACATTGGCCAAATGGTGACCATCAGACTGGTTATTTTATGGATGATAATGCTACGTGTCATGGGAGTAGTAGAATCAAAAACAAGTTGAATCAGATTTCAACTTAGCACATTAGGGCTATAGGATCGTACATTATCTTGGCCAGCTCTAAGGAAAATCATAATCCCATAGATAATGTATAAATATTCTAAACGTACTGCTTCGTCGTTCACTGTGGCACACTACGATGGCGTATCACAACTTACGTCTCTGTTAAAAAAAGAGTTCAAAATCATTAGATCAGATAAAAAAAAAACGAGATCATCAATAAAATATTGGTCATTGTTGATAATAATTAGGCTACATTATAGGGTAGGCTACAAAATTCACTCATCATAGCTTACTGCATTATATTAGGACATTTTATATAATTATAAACAATATATAGGGACATGAAAAAATGAAAATCATACTTATTTTTTATTTTCTCAATTTATCGGGATGAATTTTCTTGGGATGAACGGAAACGGACTGTAGTTCAATAAAATATGTTTTAAGATCTTGACACGTTGGGTAAGATGGAACAGTGATACACAATTTCTGTTGGGCTTATTAAATACAATACTTGTTTTAAAATATATGATAACCATTATAATGAATTTATGGCTGAATCAATTAGGCTATTAAACATAAAATATCCATACTTCACAACTGATGGTTTGGGCGATTTCCAAGAAAAACCGCTAAAAGTTTCTAAATATTTGTTTAGCGAGATGAATCTTAATATGAGCTATTACCCTGTGGGAACGAATCTGGAAAAAAAATGGGCGTAATGAGAGAAAGAATATCATGCTAAAGTTAGTTCAATTTGCGGGATATTTCGCTGGCGAAGAATTCGCCGGACACAATTCGGCCTCTATATCACACCTTTTACTTTTGACCTTCTTTCTTATTTTCTTTAATAATCCAGCTCTACAGCCGAGGCTTCTATTCTCTCCTCCTTCCTCCTCCCTATCCCTCACATATCCCTAATCTATCTAAGAAATATAGTCAGACTATCATTCTTTTGATAATGATAGAAATCTTGCATATCACAATATTCAGCAATCTACATCATCTCAATATTCATATAATTTACAACAATGACAAATATTGATAATATTATTATTTACTGTGACTATTTTATTAATTTTTTTTTTTTTTTAGCTGAGCCTTCGTGAAAAAAAAAAAGATCCCCTTTTTATCAGATCAGACTGATGTATTACATCATACTTTCATGTGAATACATATATACTACTACTATTACCTCTAATTAGTTGCTACAATATCCACGATTTCGCCTGTTGAAAAAAAAGCTCGCGTTAGTAAACAACAAAGATCTACCACACTAATTATAGCAACTTATTCGCCACCGGTAGTTTTTTAATTTTTACATGTTTTTTACAAGATGATTCACAATTTCACACGCGGAATTTTTTTTTTACGAAATGAACCTTAAAAAAATTATAAGATAACCCTTAACCTCGCAGATAATCTGTTGATATTAGCAAGAGCGTTGAATATTTAAAAAAGGTATCTTTTACATTTTATGTACAACTCGATTGTCAGATACAGTTATAAAACACAACATGTGGCCATATAAGAACGATAATCCATTTAGGATAAGAATATATCATATTTATAAATTTTAGGTAAGATGGAACGTTGTTCCATTATTCCCCTACCTAAGTATTCCATCATACCCGAATCAATATCTTTTGTAAAATGATGCTACTGATAGGACAGGTTAACAATTCTATGGAATAATAACTTTGTCTTATGTTTAACATTGCATAGATTACTCGAATAGCATTAACCGATACTTAGATCTCATTGTAATTTTACAGAAGCAATTTTCACTTACCACAAAACAACTGTTCGTCCGTCTCACAACTGACTGTCGTGTCTAACTGTCTTACCACGCGGTTTGCAAGTCACGAGTTATTCATCACATCACTTCTATAAATAGACCATCACACCGGAAACGCCATTATAGCGTAGTCAACGTTAGACCGTGGGAATCATTCCCAACGTTCCATCATACCCATAATTCCCCTATATGTAGCGATTAATCGGCCAAAATCCGATATCGGAAATAGAGAGGAATATCAGGTGCAATGCCGAGACGAATTCTCGGGCATCGGCATCGATTTTATGGGAAATCGACACCGCGATGCCGAAACGAGATTTCATGCTTCGGCCCGATGAAATTTTTACCACCGGGCAGAACCTATTTTTAGAGATCATTGTTGCATCAATTGTCAATTAATCATTTTCGATGAAAGTTTATCAAATGCAGTTTGAAGTTGCATGTATACGACTCGGCTCCTCCCATCTTCTTGATGTGTGCTGCACACGGTTTTTCTCCAGTCTCTACCAGGCAGGAAAATCCTTCTCCGAAAACATGTGATCGAGTGCACTTTCGATTTTAATGTGCTTATGGAAGAGAAATCATACACGATCACGATTAGCGCGAGGGTAAAAGGTAATGTTCCCAAACAAACTAGTATTTCATTTTTGTCTCTGATGTGACCTTTAGTGCGTAGGTGTGATCGAGACTTTAAGGCTTGTCTTTACTAAATCACCGAGTGAAAAGACAATCCTTTCTTCACTATCACGGTTAATTCCCTCAACTATTACAAGCTTTGCATGCACTGCTATCTCTGTACATTTGTTTGATGGAGAAAGTTGACATCAAGACAGTGACAGCTACGCACGAGAATAACTAATTTTTTTGTATTATGTTTCGGGTCTAGTTGTAGGCGAGAGTCCTATCATTTGATAAGATTCTGACTCCAGCAAAATGATAGGATTCCGCATCCCGGTTTCAAACAGCCTGTTTTCTTTGGATTTAGATCATGCTTGCATATCTGATTATCTGATATTGTTCTCTCATCATTCAGGTTGCGTAAGGAAAAACAATTCATATAAACAAACTCACTGTCGATAAGGATAAAATTAAAAACCAACTCTTTTGCTCTCAAATTTCTGTAATTTGCATGATTTACAAGTTAGCGAAGCAGAAAACAAGTAGCGCCGCACAAGGGGAAGGAAAAGCTCTGGAGGTCGTGCAAACATGACTCGGCCACGAAATTTCGAGTGGACGCAAATTTGAAATATTTCAGCTGAGGCTGATCGACAATTGGCGAAGGATGCATGAGACGAACATCAAGCTGACGAGTGAGTGAGTTCGCACTGACGCTCATCTGTCTGTCAGTGATGAATGAAGGGGATCATCGAGCTGCAGGGGAAAGGATCTGGGTAACAAAACTAGAAATCGCACAATTATGACCTTGAGTGGAATTCGACGGCAGCGACTTCAAAACCAATTGATGAAGGAGAGTTAATTCAATAGAAAATGAAATAATACCAATCAAATTTTTTAGCGTCTGCAGTTTCTCAAATATTTTTTAACCTTCTGCTGTATAATCGTTATGCTCTATTGATCACAAGCACAGGACGTTTACTTTGATAGCTTGATCAAAAACCCGCACGGCTGGAGATACATGCCTCGAAGTATTCAGTTTCCATTTTCCTTTTTCGTTCAATTTCAATTACTACTTTTTCTTGTATAGTAGTATATACGCAAGAACTTTTAACATGAACGGATTGGATTATTGTCTTGATGGTTCGGAACTCAGTATCCAGTTGCTTGCACCTATTGATGAACGATGATGTGACTCGAAGGTTGCACAATGATCAATGATTTCTAACCAGCCCAACGGGTTCATTCAAGCTTCTTTATGGAGTATATTAAATTCTGAGCATCTTGGCAATGTAAAAATACTTTCTGTCGTCATTCCATGTTATTGTAGGGATGACAAGATTATATCAATAGTTTATATATACAAATGTCTTATTTTGTCATCTTTGATTTTATTTTTCATGTAAAGCGAAGACAGCAAGAACACGGTGTAATCACACATATTGAACGATTAATTAAAACTGAAGTTGAAGTATTTATCACACTAAGTTGCAACCAATGGATTAATCACAGCGCCAATCACACAGCCACACAGCAATATTGGAATAAAAGGATTTTCGGCAATATTTCTTATTAATTGAAGCGTTAGAAATATTTAGCGATTTTAATAATTTCTCATAAAAAATATTTTGAATTAATATGTTATCACGGAGTCGCTTGCTGAATTTGAGGCTTCTTGTGATTCAGTGATGTGCTATCTACATGATGAGATGAAGTTTGAAACAGCTTGCTGGTGCCAAACACGATTGAAGTACTAAATGGAACAGAGAATTTGGTTTAAATATAATTATGCGACACATGTCACAGGGCATCCGTACTGCATATTGAGGTGAGCAGTCAAAAGTACCAACATATCAACTGGATTGCAGTCATGACCATAAGATGTCCATATGGAGGAGGATAACATGAAGTACAACAAGCAGCAAGATAACGCAGCTTGATATCAGAAACATGCCCAAAATGAAGAAACAACAAAGTGAGTAACTACTGATCAATTTTTACATAAGTAGTCAAAACGCAAATTACAAAAATGACTTTTACATATAACGATTTTTACTACAACTTTCTCTATTTTATTTTGGATTGTTTGTGTTATCTGACTGCGTGCTCTTATCTGCATGTTGTACTTCCTTTTGTTCTGATGATACTTGGTCTTTACATTGACGTCTCATCCTCTGACGATGCAGGACGGATGGATGCCCTACGATGTGCATCGCTTCTTCCAATTATACATTTCTAGAGCCATTACATGCATGTTTTCATTGATGGGGACATGGAGCATAACAACATAGCGCATAGGTTTAGACAACTGATAGACAACCTCTGCAGACGCTAAATAATTCTCATAATTATCGCCATCATATCGGTAGTATTGAAAATATAAATTGGAAGCGGGAAGATGTTCACACGCCTTCATTGCTTTGCTGACTCGCTCTCGCACTGCAGGCCTGCGCCTGTGCATTCAGGGAGTCTAAGCTTTTGCTCTTGCTCATCTGGTTGGCGCGGTACTGTCGTCGCAATTGAAGTTCCATTTCGGCGTCGTAACGACGAGGGGGTAACGGCGGTCCAGGCATCTCAATTCCCTCTGCCGGCGGCTGCTGGCTCATAGCTGCAGCTACAAAACAACGGCCCCCATCCCGCTTCAACTGTTCTTCGGGGCGCAGATGAAATTGAGACGAGTCTGAGGGCGAAGATACAGGGAGGATCGAAGCAGAACCCCGTCGTTCACTGGGAAAGGTCAGGTTATCTGTCTCCTCCGCGATTGGCCTGCAAACAGAATTAGAGAGACTTCTTCGGATCATGAAACTGAGAGACTTTAGGAAAGATTATGAACTAGAAGCTGAAACTACTCTATTTTACTTCAACAGAAAATAACGGAGTGTTGAAAGAAATGCATTCATTATATGATACAATATCACATCATTATAGAACATTCAATATTCTGAACAAGCTGAATAACTGCAACGACTACGGCTGCCACGGATTTTAGTGTTAAAATTGATCAAGTCTGGAGATATTTTCTATTCTATGCCCAGGCGAACTGGTGCTGTGAAACCTTTGTCAGCGGCAAATAAATACAGAGCAGCCTGCTGTTCAGTCTTTCAACTTGTTCAGCTAATCTACATGTCATGAGCTAGCTTGGGTAATTCCGAGCCGTCCTGATGAGTTACCGTAGGGCGAAATACATCATCTGTGGCGGCTAATGAATTTAATGCCGGAATTGTTCAAGTGTCTGAGGACATCATTCTGAAGTTTGCACTATATCAGAATACTTCATGCTGGACCTAATCCTGTCGTTAACCTCAATTCCTCTACGTCTTCGACCCGGATAGGGTAATTCATAAAAGAGAGAACTACATAGAGGTGGCAAAAATCACGACTACACATTTTCCATAGCACACTTATACAGTCCGTTTCATAAAAAGTGGATCATCCCTTTGTATAAATAAAACATAAACTTAAGTATGATTACAGAAAAGCATTTTTTCATGTTATTTCATGTCCCTATTTAGATTTTAAATGTCCTGCTATAATCTTGATAAGCTTTGATTACAGTAACGGTTCTTAAGATGCTAATGTTTTTGTGGCCCTTCCCATATTTGTCATTGTCTTTACCAATTCGTCTAGGCATTGATTCGATGATGATTCTTTGATTTTACTTTCTCTCTACTTTCTCCCACACTCTCTTTTTGACAGTTACTGTAGTTGTGAGTAGCCATCTGTAGTAGCAGTGAAACGTTAACGTTTCGTTTAGATTTACTCCATAATTTTATTGGGATTAGATAGGGGGAACGAGGGGGCTAATGTCCTACGCCCTAATTGCCCTTGCTAGACTTGCATAAAGTTGAATTCTACTACTCCTGTGACACGTGCATTTCTACCTACTAAATAAACCAAGTTGATCTGTTCCATTTGGCCAATGTTCATTCGTAAAACATTCACTAGGTTTCAGAATTCATTGTTATCCCTGGCTGTATGTGAAGTTCAGAGAGGCCATTGGTCCAAATGCCCAGCCCAATTCAGTAGATGTCGCACCACCTTCGGAATGGGGCGATGTGATTGTTCGGAATTTCCTATCGATGATTTTATCCTATAATCTCAATCGACCATCACGATCCTTCAGACGGACTGATGCCTCATCAGGACAATAAGTGACAATCATTGATTTCGCCGTGACAATGGACTCATTGCCATCTGAGACGTCTTTTTTGTATGCTGGCCTGATAATTCGATCTTTATTCCACCTCTTACAGCTCTTGAAATTCGTGGAATTAGAAATAGACGAGATAGTGGACTTATCTCAGATCGACGAGGGTGCAGATCAACAGTTCACGAGACTTGAATTCTATAAGCAAATACGTTTGGATAGGGGTCTAATATGTTTGGATGTTTTGCGTGAGGCCAGAGCCTCGAAAACGACAGAGTCGAGTTGTGTCATTATGCCATCGATGTACATGTTGTGTAAGGGACATTTAGTCGCTTGCTTGTAGCTCGAAGAAAAGCCTAGTTCTAGACAAGGGCGAACATTCGCCTTTTGTATTGTTCATCTCGTTATTGTTCATTTTAACTTTGTATAGTTTGTCAACCGGTAAGAGATAAGTTTTCTAGCTGTGCTGCCAACAAGGTGCTGCCAACACCACCGCATGAAAGTCAGGAAATATGGGCCTGACATGTAGCCGTTTTCACATGTGTGATGAATAATGGTGCTAAACGAATAATGGTGCTAAACTTGCTCTGATTGACCCATTTTCTTTATTTTTGTTTTGCTTGATACACATATTACATATAAAAAACAAAGTAATGTCAATTTATAAAATGTATTTTTATAAGAGTGAAAGTTGATTTTGGTGTAACATGGCTAAATGAAGATTTTTTTATCTCTACCACGGAAAATCTACTTAATATTCAAACAACTTACTATTCATGCTTGAAATTTCCAACAATGATATTAGTAAGCACAATTCATTATCTAGCCAAATTTCAGAGAAATTCGTACAAGTTTGGCGGAGTTAGACAAAGTTGAAGTTAAGGCGATGTTTAAGGGTGATCCATTTTTTATGAAACAATCTGTAGTTCTGTTTGCGACATAATACTCATTCATAATTTCGAAGTGGACAAAAGATTCTACTGACTGGTATAGGAATTAGATCGATCAAGGTTGTTATATTATATCCCAATTATTCAGCTTTCCAAAGTGCTGAATGACTGAAACAAGACTGTGGCTTATATCAGCAATCGATACTCATCAGCAATCGATAATATATATAGCCAGCAATCGATCACTCATCATCTTATGGCATGCTTTGTACCGTTGTTTCACAGACACAGCTACACAAACAATTTTGATTATCGAGTAAACGTGTAGGATCAGTGAAAAGCTGAAGTATCTGGATAGAAAATACTATCATTTTCAAATATCTTAAGTTTTTAAGCTATTTGATAATTTTGGCAAATTCTAGACCAATAATTCCCAGCCTTTGGCGTCCTGGGCATGTCTTTTTTAAATAGACTTAATTGTCAGATTTTTTTCTGCAGAACACACATGAAATATTGAATGAAAACTGTGCTTTTAAATTTTTTTACTCTTATCAGTCTTTTGCACCTTACTCTGACAAACACAATAAAAATATGCTATCAAGCAAAATGATCCTCGCACAAAATGACATCTCAGTGTTATTTACAATTTTTTTATTTCCTAAGGGTGGGGAGACCTGTCTCCACTAACTGTCAGACGCTGTTGAGTTTCCGGCTAAATTTTTTGAAGAAGCGCTGGCTTTCGGCATGCTGCCAAGTACGCTTCTTGACACTGAAATTCTATTTTGAGGTTTTCCGCAGGACAGTTGCATCAAAAGAGTTTCAAAATCATTTACTAAAAAGAACATTGTGAATATGGACCATCCATTTAACTTAAATGCTGCAAAATTGCCTGCTGTTTGAACTTCATGACATTTACCATCATCCACGTTCCAAAGATTGCAGCTGATCTAAAACTTGAAAAACTCTTGAATTTAACAAGAGTGAGAGCGCTATGGTGAAATACTGTGTTTGTTGTAGTTATGTTGTGTGAAGAACAAAGCAAGCAGATGCTCTGTTCAAAACAAGAATATTTTTCTTTTGGTAATATATTTCGATTTATACTCATAGATCATCGGCAGACAAGTGATTCATAGCTTAGGTAAAAAATTAATTTTTTGTTTCTCTCACTAATGATAAAAAATATAATAATAACTAAATACTGACGTTTCTCGACACTACATATTTGGTGCATTCTGTGCTAGCAAACTATATGCTTATCTGCAAGCAAGATGGAGCGAAGAAAAAATTAACTTTGGATGCTCTTTTCTGCTAAAGAAGTCTGGCTTGTACTGCAAGTAGAAAGCGCTACTGAATATTCTACAAGAGAGTCTACATGACACCCAAAGTCAACTACTCGCATATTGAAAAAAAGAAAAATAATGGAGACTTTCAAATGATTTCAAAACATTCCATTCAAGCTTTCACTTTTTTCATTACAATGACCAGATGAGTGATCTGAATGTTCATTTGCTTATATCACTTTATTTGATCTGTAAAGTGGATTATTGCCGGCGTGGAAGATACTCCAATGCAATGGAAAGATCATGATCTATGACTGTTGTAGCTGACTTTCATGTAATCCATAATTTAGCTGGAAAAGCTGCATTTGAATGAAAACACTCGATAATAATAATTGCGTGTAGACATCTATCACAGGATTTAGACTTGAGTGGTCCGTATCTCTAGGGCTCGAGCATTTTAGACATACTGTTATAAAAAAAGTCCTCATACAAATATTTTTTCTCTTTTTCTACAGCGATTTTTCATAGGTTCTAGCAATAGGTTGACGTTTCTTTTTGGCACAATTGTAGCATATGCACGAAAGTTTCTTTCAGCCACTTGCATTTTCAAAAAACCTGCTTCTCTGCCCGGTGGAACCTAATTAATAAAAACGGATAGTCTTATTCTAAGCTCGCTCCTGACTAGACACCTTACAGCGTCAAAAATTTGAAATATTGCTGCGATATATAACGATCTGCGTTATCTGATGGTGCAAAAACGATAACGAAACATACAGAATTCGTGGAATGCCATACAGGAGCTGGTGTGCATTTAGCAGCTGCACTATAGATCGAGATTTAATTTTCGGCGGCACTCTTACATGTAGATTGCTTGACTTGATGTACCGGGCAATCATTTGTGCATGTTTACACTTCAATACTTATCAAAACGAAAATATTATCTACAATTAACTTCATACACTCACCATTTCGCATGATCAATTTATCGATTATCTTATGACTAGTGTAGCTAGCTCTCAAGAGAACTCAATGCAGCTGTCTGATGCACAAGAAAGCTGTGCTGAATTCTGAATACGTAATATACGGTGAATATGAATGATAATTTCAATTATTTTTGACAGACTCAGCATTTTATCCCTTCAAGCATGTAGCAATACTCATTAGCATTACTCTTAAGTGACGCTAGTTACGAGAATAGCTTTAATATTCATTTTTCAAAATCAATTTTTCATCATTACTAAATTTGCTCAATTATTAGTGTTCAGACTTTCATGATCGGGTATTGTGTTATTTCCATTCACTAACTTGTGCATTTATTCAGCAAAAAAATAAACACGTGCGGCGTATGAGGCATTAAGAAAGGGCAATCGGAATCATGCACAGATGGCGAGTGGTTAGTGGTGGATGCACACGGTAATTATATTAATATTAGTTCAAATACGAATCATTTTCAAGTCATTGCGAGATAAAGAAATGTGAGGGGAATGAAAAAAGGGTCAAATACCTCTCCAGCAAAACGAAACAGGATTGTCGGCGCACATAGCGCGGTCTGTTTGCAGAGCGTTGGATTAACGCTGGGGCCAGTTGGGCATAGCTGTAACAATCATAAGGCAATAGCTACTTCAAAATTTAACAAAAACAATGTTATGATTGATGCATCACAATCTTCCCGGACTTTGAGTTTCATTTTGATATTCGGACAAACAATGAATTATTTAATTGCTGTGTTGATATCGGTGATAGAAATACAGCCAATCCAAAAATTCAGCTTGACATGTAAAATGACTTCAACGCAACCATTTTTCGTCGCATTGACACAAATTACTGGTACAGTCATTTCCTTCTACTTTTAACTTCAAATTAAAATGATTCTATTATAATTTGAAAGTTAAAAGAGGTGAATGTGCATATTGGGAGGTGACTTTATCAAGGTAAATTTTCACTTCTAACATACGAACTTTATCTTCGTTTGAATCACGTCACCTCAAAGATTCTGACAGTTCAGATCATTTGAACTTTCTACATGTTCAGCCACAAGCCAACTGGAAAAATGTACTAGTTTGTGTTACATAAGAATGTCAATCTCTAGAATTGATTATTTTCCTGACTTTGACATCTTGTTGATCTTATTTCCACTTGATAGAAAACGCCTATAAACCTTTTCTGATGACTTTGAATTAACACATAACTCGACGGAATCTTACACACAGTCGAAAACCGTCAGAGACTCACATCGAACAGATTTCACGTAGTGTACATAAATTTTCTTATTTCCAAAAAAATGTCAAATTTCTTCGTCGTGTCGATACCATCAGTGCTACGAGCCGTATAGAAAATCTGCATTAGAATTATGAAAACTAATAACAATGGTGATGATTTAACGTCACTATTCTCCCATGCTGGAGGCTTGGAACGATGCTGACGATATTTCATCTTGAGCGCTGTGATCTTTTAGTCCGGATGCCCTTCCTGCCGACTTCCAATGACATTTTCGGGGCTCGCACTCTGAACCGAAAGGTCGCTCGGCCAAGAACTTAACCACTGTGCCACGGAGACTACTGTAATATGGCCATGAATGCCCACATGTAATTAGATTTGTTGGCCGCACCAATACATATCATGCAAGGACTAGACTAGTCCGTACAGCTCGAAAAGATCTGATGGATTGAGCAGTCCATGAATTTGTTCATCTACAATGTACTTAACTAATTGGGACCTTCTAAGTCGTAGGGGGTGGACCTATAATAACAAATCATTGTTGAACGATGCGACTGAAGCTCTTGACTTGGATTTATCATGTCCATGGACAATTTTCAATCTAATCGTACTCAAGCCCAAGTGCTGGAACTATCTGATTTTCTTTTCTGCATGCACATCCCGCATTTTCTATCCGATTTATGACTATTTTCGTGCTACAAGAAGACACAGTCAGGCACAAATACAAACAGTAGGCAAGTGATGAGGTTCAGTGTAGTTCCCAAAAAAAATGCCTGCGGTTTTGAGAAAACAATTATTCAGTTAGTAAACAATCACATCCGCCGCATCGAATTCGGTCCTCTAGATGAATTTCGATGCGACGAATTTGATGTTATTTTGGTCGCATTTTTAGGAGTTTCATGTTATTTTGGATTTGACTGCCATTTACTAGAATTTCAATTAAAAAAAACGATGCCATCTCATGGGGTCATAAGTTATCAATAAACAATCATTAATTCTGATTTTCCTTAGAAAGTAATGTGTATTGTATTGTGGCATGGAAATGCTACACGCAATTAGATTGTCGATTTAACTTATAATATTTTCAATATATATATATATATATATATATATATATATATATATATATATATATATATATATATATGCCGGTACTTACTTGCATGTAACTTGAATTGACTTTCCACTGATTTAGTGTCACTGAAGACCTTCGAAACGCCGAACATTTTCAATAATATTATAAAAAATAATTTTTATCATTTTCTGGTTCTACAAAGTTGTAGGCAAACAAAGGACTGCTACTTTGGGATTACATTTACTAGGAAGGATAAGGGTGCGGTTTCTAACGAAAATACATACATACATACATACAGACACAGCCCTAATTCCACTATCATTATCAATGTCGATTACACAATGACGACACAGAAGGGTTATATCACTGCCTAATAATTTAAAATGACAGAAAAAAGGATAAATACATATAAAGGTGCCATATATGGAAGGCATCTGTATTTCAGAGTTGTGTTCTGTGCGTGTGTGCAAGTCGTCTATCGTTCGGAAGATTTATTTGAAAAAAATTAATGCTTATGATAAACACCGGGATTATAAGCGATTTCAGCGGTTAGCTTTTATGCAAGAGATGAATTCCTTTACTGGATACTAGCCAGTAATAAGGCTAAGCATTACAAAGCAAGAAAAAATTTCAGCTGTTCCCGAAAATAAATCTTCCGAAGTCCAGCGTCATCGTTTCCCGAAAATAATCAGAAATTAAATGCTTTACTTGCAGATATTAATTTATTTATGATATATTCACAAGGGATGCGGAGCTCTATCATTTTCGCAAGAATACGACCTCGCACCTCTGAAAAACATTCTGTAACGGGATGACGTTAAACTTAGCTCTTTTGACTGGATAGAAAATCGGTAAATCCAGACAAAGCAACAATGAATATACACTAAACCGAAATCTTCTAACTTTCTCTACTGATCTGATGAATGAACACCTCTTGATTTTCAAAGACTGGAGAAACTGTTTCTTTGTATAATCTTTAATTCTACTGAATTACTTATAACAATCATGTGTTTTACATTTTCCTCAATATTATAGCAACAGTTGGATCTTCATCAGAAATGCATAGAAATCGAATGATTAAATGCAATGCTCCTCATAAGTCAGGAAATACTTCAAATGCGTGATGAGAAGTATTGTCGTCACTAGAAAGCGGCCAGAAAGATGCATCAGTAAAGAAAATTTCATCACTTACACATGAATTTGGTTACATCTTCATGATATTGCATCAAAGTTAAAATATGGTTGCCTTTTTTAGCGTAAAGAAATTTTAGAAAAATATTTTGTAGAAAACTATTGTATAAATCCATGCATCAACTTAGTTATTGTCAATCATAAAGGGCAACCTAATTACAACACAGGACTACGGCAAATATTGAAAGATTAGTTTTACAGCAAATGTTCAAAAGTATCGCCACCAGATTCATTCACAATGTCACAACGATAAATCAAGTCATCCACTGTACTAGCAATTTCATCTTGTCTTCTATTGCTACTTCAGTCACATCATTGAGATCTGTTATAAACTAGTGCTTTTAAGATAGATCCACCCTCAAAATAATAGTCCAGCAGATGACCTTGATGGCTACTGAAATTAGGACCAGTAACATTTTCAAATGTGTCTTGAAGCAGTGTCGTGATGATCCTTCCATAATACGGCGTGTGTCATCAACCTGGTGGGCAGCACTTTTTAGTTGTTTCTTATGACATTGAGGTATCATGATGGAGTCCAGCATCAACTTGTAAGATTCACTTTATTGTTAGACTTGAAAAAATGTGACTTGAACTTGAGTTCTCGGTAAACTCTCGGTGTGATGACTGAAGAGGACCTTTATGAGCAGAATTGAGCTAATTAATCAATTAATCGAGACATCGAATGTCAACTGGTGTCATAGTAATCAACCTAGTCATCCAAAATGAAACTTGCTTCAATGTCGAATTGAAACTTGTCACTCCTTGGAATTGTTTTAGATAGATCATAATTGACGAAGTCAGCAAAGTCTAAATAAACTCAGGACTTTGTTGTCGACTCTAATTACTTGTAATTTTGTGAAACCCGAAGATCAATGGTAAATCGGAACTCGAACTTTACAGAGATTTTCTTTTTTTGTGTAGTTATACGTAATATTTTCCATTTTCCATCATGCTGCATTACTTTTTCATTTTTCACATCGCTTCATTTCCTTTTCCTCCTTTATCCTTTCCTCTTAGTCAGATCACAGTCAATTTCTGTTGCCTTTGCTATTGGTAAAATGTAACCTAATACTATCTGTCTCATCCTCTCTTTCATCTTTATTTCTTACTCATGATATCTTATTGCCCTTTATGTAATGTGAATTTTGTGCATGTAAATGTTTCCTTCTGTGCCTGACGATGATCTTCTAATGAAGATCGAAATTAATTGCCGAAATATGAAGTTATAATCAACATCGAAAATTATCTTGACTCTTCCCAACCAATAACTAATGACTTGTGTTGACCGCAAAATCGGAATAATCATTTCAAACCAAAATACATGTTCAGGCTTGAATCAGTCAAGCAGAGAAGCAATAATTGGTGGTGATAAAGCAGACTAGCATGTTGACTATTTTTTTAATTATATGCAGCAGGCCTTTGTCTACATAATAAACAATACATAAAGCATATGATTTTAATTTTGGTACAGTATCATGAAAATTGAATCATATTTATATGCAAGTGAAAGATGATGAAATTCCCTTCACCAATGCATTTACTTGGTCACTCTAGAAATTTCAGCTGACGAAAAAAGCTTCTCGTGGCGAATTTGAAGTATTTCCAGATTTATGAGAAGCACTGTATTGTAATCACTCTTGGTATAGAAAGGAGTGACGACGTCATTCTTCAAACAACAACCAAATGCGGATTTCATCTCGTCCAGCATGAGTAACTATGGAAATATCCACTCCATATCCATGGCAATTGAATACATCATAAAACGGTATCCCGAGACTTTTAGGCTTTCAAGAACGATGCCGTTAGATCAGTTCCCATGCATGTTTCCCGATGTTGGAAATGCGTTTATCCATGCTTTTTGAAATAGAGAAATAGGCAGAAAATTCTGTCTAGGCGAGCCAATGACAGTACTTCTCTTATGTCTTTACTTTCATTGCTGTTAAGTCTTTGAGGTTCTATGTCAGTTTTTCTACATTCCATGCATAAAAGCGATTTGGAAAATTCATTGTCACTTTTATTCTTTTCAAAACTAACACAGAAAATTCCCTTTATAATACATTGAAGCTCAGTGTTGAACTTGGATTTCTGACATGTCCTCACGAACGTGATTGGCATATTCGTAAAGTGGTGTGTTTTTCCAATTATACGAGAGCAAATATTTTCCACAGAGAAAATTGTATTTTATACACTGTACGTCCGGTTATTCTTTTCCTAAGATAGGATCAAAGGATTTTGAAATAATTACTTGGATATTCGGGAAACGTGAACTGAAAATAGTTGATGTTTGCTTGTTCAAGTCAAGAACTGAAAAACGAATCACGATGCAACATGGAAAGAATACGGTTTTGACGTGCAGGACAGTGCATGGAGCAACGGGACTTGCCTTTCGCCCTAATCAGAGCAGAGATCATCCGCGGAAAGCGGCATCACAGATGCTAGGAGGCACTGTAGGACAAACATTTGGAACTTCTTCAAGGGATCGAATTGACAACAGAATCGCCGTACTAACGTGTGCGGAGAATATCATCAAAGGTGCAGTGAAGTATCTACTATCACATGTATTTCTCTAGCGTTTCTTTCAATAGTTCATTTCCTGAAGAAAGCATGACACTTCATGGTTCTCAACTTAGTAGATTAAAAAATAACAAGCCCCACATCGACTAGGATGTTCTCGATTGAACGTTTTTTGAGAGATTTCACAAGGGAATAAATAATATCATTGATGACCAATCGAGGCAGGCAGGCGGATCACTACGTCCAAGTTACCTTTCTCATAGATGTGAGAATTCGAAGTCCTTAAGGCTGCTGACCCACAGAATAGCATAGTCAGCTCATCTTGTCCTGGTTGTCCGAATAATAGTATAATAATGTTTTCTAGTAATACCGCAAGTGCAGATCCTCACAATAGACTACCATCATCACCACGTTCTCTGTGAGGCTACCAGAGTGCAGAATTCTGAAATCTCGGTACTTGTTCCACCCGTTCGTTTACATTAAAATCATGGACAATGGAGATTACAGCTAAATCTCGTGCACCGTGAATCTTCGTGTATAAGCCGAACCTGGAACTTAAAGCCTACTTGATGAGCTTCAAGTAGACAGATAAGCAACAGAGGTGACGTTGCTGTTGAACACGACTCTGATCTCGTATATTGCGACAACGGCCTTGTTGCGTGTTCAAGTAAGCACAAAATATCTCCTATGTACTTAAGAATGAATATATTATTTCATAAATTTTAATCTGCGCAATTTTCGGACGCTGAAGTACCTTAATGTTGACCTTGTAACACAGAAGCTTGCCGGCACAGAATTAGACAACGTGATCCTTCAGTCTTCGTTCTTAGAAGGGATGAGCTGTATATCACATACTAGGAAATGGCACACACACAATAACCTGTCAGACGGTCTTTCGACAACAGCCACTAGCAGGCGTATTGTAAAATCATTTCGGTCACACATCGCTGTGTAGTTGCATTCAGTGATGAATGCTGAGAAGAGGTTGGTGAATTGATCAGGTGAACCAATTTTCGAGCGCCTGCTATCTTCTTTAATAATGATCGGAAGGACCAACAGTAGCGAGAACTTGTGTGCAATGATCTGAATTCTTCGAAGTTGAAGGAATCGTGGCAATCGAAGCACTCAAATAGAATTCACAGCAATCCGCCAGCGACGCACGACTTTTTCTTATCTCTATGAAGTATTAGGATTTTCTTTTTGCCCACTATGCTCCAGAAGGTGCCATCGTTTAAAATTAGTCTTCACTTCTAGTAGACTGGAAGACTTAATCTTATTCTGTGCTTGCAGGTGTAGGTTCTATGCTGCGTGCATAGGTCGCATAAGTTTTTGATGGAAGTTTTGGGTTACAGGAAACACGACCTGTAAACGAAGATTCTCGGTAGCTTGACCTTCCTTTTGATCTCCTTGACCAACCCAAATCATCATACCAAGGTAGGAATTGAGAAAGCGGAAATCTCACACCGATGTTAGGTGAAAAGTGGCACCTAAGGAGACGGTCAGTCTCGAACTAAGGACCTTGCACATTATGTCATCATTGCAGCCACCTTGCCAACTGAGCTAGCCTAGCAAGTGTATATTGCTTTCTTCAGAAATTTCACATTTTTTTACACTTTCACTAAGACTATACACCGACCTCAGTAAATGCGGCTGTAAGATATAGAATAAATCAGCCGCAAAATCATCGATGATCGAGCACTCCGCACACGTCACGACATTAGATGATTAAAACTCACTTATTGGAGGTGCTTGTATTGACAGGTATAGAAAAGGTGGCCTCGGCGATGAGTGTGGAGGAGGCAGAGGATGTGATGGGAGGATTGGAGGAGGAGGATGATGAAGAGGAGGCGTTGGACGTGGCGGAGATAGCTGCCGCTGCCGCTGCTGCTTCGTCCATTTGTTGTCGACGTCGCACCGCGGCGTCAATGTCAACTTCATCGAAGCCGCCCTCGTCTTGACTGGATAACACTTCCGTGTGATCCTTGGATGATTGCACAGCGATGGCTGAGTCAAGGATCGAGGAAAGAACGTCCATAGCCTTCTCTCCTAAACGGCAAATATTTATGTTGAAGTTATTGGTGAGACAGTGAACTCATTACAAATAGCTACTTTGTCAGATAATTAACAGGAAATGACTAGGAAGTTAATGAGTTAATTTTCTACTATCAATTACAGACAAGTGTGAAAAATGTACATCAGTAATTTGAGGTACTCATTCAAGTAAGAGAAATCTTAAGAGGTCAGTATTGAAACCGCATTGCTGTTATCAAGAGTCTCTTTATTGTAGAAATGCGTAGGCAGGTACCTGAGCATCAACTCCTATATTTTCAAGAGCATGTTGATTAAAAACAATGACTGCAGTATGTACAAAGTTCCTAACACTTCGAGCGTTCGCCCGTCTTCTGGGGAATTCACGATAAATAGAAACTACATGATGCATGTTTTCTTAAATTTTAAGTTCACTGAATTCAGAAGTTCATCATTTCAAATTTTCGATTAATAAAAGGAGAGCTTGAATTTGATTTTTAGTTGCCATCGGTCGGGATTCAATCATTTTGAAAGAAGCAAAAATAAGCAATTTTCTGCGACCGTGTTGTAATTTTATTCCCAATATTTCAGCTTAGCCTTTATCAAGGGATGCAGAAAAGGAAATTATACAGAATGTCATTAACAAAAATTTAAACTAACCTATCTATGAAGTACAACCCAGAGCCTTAGTAGAGCATGGACATTGGGACATGCTAACACAGAGTTTTGGCAAAAATATCATGGATTACAAAAAGATAAAAAAAATTATGGATCACAAAAGGATAAAAATATCTATAAAGGGAGGAAAGCTAAAAGTTAGGCAGAATTAATATGATTGAGTAGCATTTCAGTTGGCCTTGCTTTTATCTCCTCCTTTTCGACCCTTCTTCCTTGAGCCATGCACTGCAAGTTTCGATGTAATATTGACCATGTGATGGACTTGTGTGTGATGAGATGTTTATAAACTTCAGATTCAGGGCCTTTTAGATGTTCATTAATTCTTGATCTCATTGTTCTCGAGGTTTCCCCAACATATAGTTTGTCGCATTCGTTGTTGTTACATTGTATTAGGTATACACAGTCTTTGGTGTTGCATTCTCCATTAGTTATTCCATTCTCGCATACATCACATTGTTCATAATAACACTTGTTTTGGTTCTTCTTAGGCAGACGCTTCAATGGAGGGTTGGTGAATACTGGCCGCACATGATCAGAGAGATGTGTTCTTCTGACAAGTTCGTTAATCTTGCGTTTGAATTTGCTGTTTATGAAAGGCAAGACTATGTTTCGCGGTTGTTGTTTATCTTTATTAGATTTATTTCTCTGATGTTTATTATTCAGACAAAATGTCAACGAATCGTTAATCATTCGCAATGGGTATCCATTATTCACAAACTTTTGTTTTATAGCCGTTAATCCAATTGATTGTTCTTGTTTGTTTGATGAGTTACGGATTGCTCTTCTGAATTCGTTGGTGATCACATTCCTTTTCAACGACATTGGTACATGTGAAGACCAAGGTAAAATGTGTTTTGAATGACGTATCTTGGAAAATAAAGAAGTCGAAAACGTTTTATTTCCTGGACAAAAGTTGATAGTCAAGTCTAAAAATGGTAAGCAATTATTATTGGGTAATTCTAATGTAAACTGGATAAAAGGATTCAAAGAGTTAGCAATATGAAGAATTTCATCTGGTGAGATATTCTGATAGATAAGAAAAATGTCACCTATATATCTCTGACACAAAATGAGCCTGTCATTTAACTGATTGCACAAATCTTGTTCCAAATTGGCCATATAAATGATGGCCAAAGGTGGTGAATCATTGTTTCCCATTGCTAAGCCTGATGTTTGGTGAAAAGATTTTCCTTCATTGATAATAATATCTGAAGAAAGACATAAGCGTAAAAGACGTATCATATCACTCTTTGTCATATCGGGAACACATGTATCTGTCTTGTACATTTCAAAATATTCGGAGACGATAGAAATAACACCTTTGACGTTGCCTGAGTCTTCAATCGGTATAGAGCCATATAGGCTGATCACATCCAAAGACATGAAGTTAATGTAATTTGGGATACTTTGCGAAAGAAGTCTATCCTTAAAAGAAATTGTTGATGCCACATGAGCTGGAATATGGTTTAAGAGCGGATTGAGAATCTCTGCTAACCATTTAGCTAATGCCGTTGATGGAGTATCCACTGCAGCCACTATTGGTCTCCCTCGTATTGGAAGGCAATACAGATTGCTGGGAAGAGGTTCACTACATTTGAGATTCAACAACTTCTTTCTTGTGTTTGAGTTATGATAATGGTTACTTATCGTTGCAATTTCCTTATTGAACTTCATTTGCGCTGATTGCGGTTGAATCAATCTTAAAGGTTTGTAGTCTTTGGTAACATTTCGGGTCATTTCACTGTAGTCTTCAATATTCAAAGCAACGAGTTTCTTTGTTTTGTCACTTGGTTTGATGGCGACATCCTTTTCATTGATGGATTTTATAATTCCCTGTTCCTTCTTCCATGTTTTTTGGCATATCAAAATTTTTCATTTCAGCGATTAAACGTTTCATCCCTCCTTCGAATTCTTTTATTTCATTTTCATAGCCCGAAATTGTTGCATGTAAACTACTGCATGTCATTTCAATATCCGCTTCTAAGCATTTCTTTTGTGATGCCGAAATAGGTTTGCATGGTGGCACATAAGATGGTCCTTTGTTCAATAGCTTCAGTTCTTCTTCTTTGAAGTTGAAGTCAGACAAATTTTCAAATGATGAGATAGAAGCAGCAATCACTTTGTCATCTGTCATTGTCACAAATTTCTTAGTTTTCTTTCTTCTCTCTTCTTCTTTGATCTTCTCAACAATATTTTGATCAGAATACGTGAGCGGACCTTGTGTCTTAACAATCAATTTTTCTTTCGCCTTATACAGAGAATCAATCAAGAGTTTCAATCACTGGTTACTTTGTGTCATTTGCAGTTTCTCTGCTTCGAGTGATGGATAAGTATTTTTCAGCATGTTGGTTGTTCTAAGGCCTTTAGGAATAACATCATTAATTCTGCATAACTTCAAGAATCTGATATCCTCTGTGATTTTAATTCGCTTAATAACATTCAACAAAAACCAATTCCTTTGGCGAATAGCAGTTTGAATTTGATTTTTAGTTGCCATCGGTCGGGATTCAATCATTTTGAAAGAAGCAAAAATAAGCAATTTTCTGCGACCGTGTTGTAATTTTATTCCCAATATTTCGTTTATTATTTAGTTTAAATTTTTCTTAATGACATTCTGTATAATTTCCTTTTCTGCATCCCTTGATAAAGGCTAAGCCGAAATATTGGGAATAAAATTACAACACGGTCGCAGAAAATTGCTTATTTTTGCTTCTTTCAAAAACAAGGAGAGCTGTTTAATATCTCTAGTCTCCGATAACCAGATCTCAAGTGGGTCAGTACACTCGACTATTGTAAGTTGACTCTAAGAGCGAACCCATTTAACATACACACGAGAGTCAACGTTACAGATGCATCTCATTCATATTTATATCAAATCCGAACATTCGCTGCAGTATATTGCTTTTCTGCCATTCTTTCTGCATCCTTAGTATCAGAAACATGAGCAGCAATTTGCCCTACTATTTTTGAATCGAATGAATTAGTCAATGTTAATTTGCTTTCAAACATCCTCGATATTGCATTATTGAAAAACTTTAAAGCATTTCTGAAAAGTAACATCACTTGTAATCTGTTAAATATTCCTCCAGATGGGTTCAGTGATTCAGAAGTCATGATTTCGGGATTCTCCATCTCTGCGCACATGCAACAGAAAATGATTCATCACATGATTAAGGTACGCCGAGAGCCATCGAATACTCGTGCATTTTACTGTGGAATGAACAGATGGAGAATTCCGAAATCATCTGAGACATCACTTGTTCTAGACATTATTATCTGCTGTATGTGGAATGTGATACACAGTTATCAAATCTGCAGATAAAAATCATCGTATCTGACATCGACCTAAATCAGAGACAAATAAGTTTTAGATTTTAACCTTTCTTACACATCTTGATTCATGAAATATACTTAAGCTTGCATTTCCTAGCTTGATATTCATTTTTCTCCGACTTACGTCAATGACAGATGTGATGACTTGCTCTAGCGAAGCCTGTTCTATTTCGAATTCATCGAAAAAACCACTTACAATCTTTTGGTTTGAGTTTTTGGTTGTTTTTCCCTGTGGTTACGTAAATCAGTCATCAAAAAGAAGAAGTTCTAAAAATAATTTTTCTTTACAATGACTCTTACTAACATCATCATATAAGTAGATGTCTTACTCATGACAAATTTAAATATGCAACAAAATCCAATAACGATGAGCGGTCACACCTTCCGAAGGTATAAAAACAATCATACTGAAAATACAATTAGCAGTAAAAGATGGAATACGCATTTCTTAGGTTCAAGATGATGGATTTCAGGCATGTTGACGTTTTTGGTTGTATACGACTGCATGACAAGCCTTTCACTTCCTGCAAAAATTATCAGACATTTAATATAACCTTTTCCTTAAGCTTAGAAAGTGAGACATACATGTACTATGTACAATATACATATATTTCAGACATGACTTTATTGAACACAGAAAATCGTTGCATAACCGGCATCTGTGTTTTCTTATTCGATCATGTACCGCGTGGAATGTTTGAAAATATATCAACACAAAATTTGAAATAATCATATATTAGAAAAGGACAAGATGTTTAATAATTCAAACAAAATTTTGATTAATTCACAAACTGCATTATTCTCAAAATCATTTCTTCGTTCGATCGTTTACTTTTGATGGTGAAAAATTTCCGAAAGCAGGAAACCGAATAAGAATAAAGCAGAAAGAAAGCGGTCCACAAAAGTTAATGTAATTGAATTTAATCCATAATATAACCTAAGTAGATTTAGAACTGTTTTAAAACAGCAATTTCAGGGATAACCTATTGGTGTTCATGTAGTATATATATTAACAGCATTTCGCAGTGCCTGTGTTCCTATTGCTCACTGGTTTAATTGCACATACATCCATAGTGCCTTTGTATTTGCAATTCTAGGCATTTGATTGAGTTAGTACTTTTCAGTGCACGACAGTCGATATCTGCAGAATATTCTGAAATGCAGTTCACATTGCTCATCGATTTATGTGTGTCTTAATTATGAGCAGCTGAAATGAGACAATGTCTTCACATCTAAATAGGCTGGAATCTTAGGATCGAACGAACTGCTTTAAGCAGACAAGCAAATCCATCGTTAAAGAGCAACACAGACGTTTTCCTGAGACTATGAACAAGCGGCCACTTGATTCATGGGAAGGACTCCTTATGAGTTCACCTTCAGACACTTTTACCAGCTTTTAACTTTCAAGCAACACCATGAGCTTCAACATAGCCTTGAAATGCTGGCAAGTGAAAACATGACGAGGGCCCTCTTTAGTTATCACTTCACTTGATCTACAATGCATACGGATAGCACGAACTATCGTCTCAAAATATCTTCTTTGAGGGCCCTCTACATGTAGGCATCTTGGGATCGTAGGCAAATAAATATCATTTCACAGCTGACAGAACCATTTTGATGACGTTGTGATGATGCATTGACATGATTGAGTTGAGAAGAGTTTGGTTTTATTGAATATTCAAAATCATTTCTTTTCTCTGCGGTGTATTTCGATCACCACATGTAGATTATCTTCAGACGAATGAATCTATTTACAGTGTATAGTCTAAAATAACTCATGAAATACAACACGTATAGAAATGAGGAGGCAGATGCGACAGATAGTAGTGGGCTTGCGTGTGCCGGTAGCAATATCAAATTTGATAGCTTTGATCTGACAGACTGAACAGTTGAAACCGGCAGAACTGGGTTGCAATTCACCAGTAGTAGAGTGAGACTCTAACTTGACTAAAAGCACAAAAGAGAACAAAAAATCAGGTGAAAAGGAGATGTACCATGCTGTTCAAGTTTAATCCTATTGTTGAACTGTAAGTTTCACGAAGACGTAAATTTGTGCTGTCATTGTCCCATGCTATTATTTCAGTATTAAAGATGTTTGCATGGCATGATTTAAGATGCATGCTCATTGCTCATGGTTGAGTCTTTGTTGGTAATAAGTTCCTTGCATCCAAAGCGTAAAGAGAGCACATCGTAATTCCTAATTTCTTTATCTGACACCCACAAAGCACTTTAAGCGCAGAATTAGATTCATCTGCGCGCTTCGGTTTCCTAGAAAGGAAGGGTCATATATAACCTTTAATATCGAGATGGCACATCACAAAATTAGACAACTTGCTCCTTCTTGAATGGATAATTCGTGCATCGCTTGCTATTGGAGATGGCAAACAATAAGCTGTCAGCAGAGGACACCAGAGCCAGTGGGAGATGCGTGCGTGCTGTGATATCACTTCGCACACACCAAAATACACATCAATGCCTGGCTAGCATTCATTGTATGCACTATACAGTGAGCAATGCCGAGGAGAGGATGTGAAATCATCAAGTGAACTAATTTTCGTACGCCTGCTACTTTCTTTAATAATGATCGGAAGTGCCAACATTATGCAGAAAACTTGTGCGCAATGATCTGAATTCTTCGAATCTGAAGGAATTGTGGCAATCGAAGCACTTTGCTGGAACTCACATTAATCCGCAAGCGACGCACAACTTTGTTTCCTATCTCTGTAAGGTATTAGGTATTCCTTTTGGCCCACTTGCCAAGTTCCTCAATGTGCCGGCGATTTCGAATCAATCACACTTCTAGCAAACCGAAGCAGATAAACAAAATATTTAATTTTGACTTTAAGCAATTAATTGTAATTACATTCAACGGAGAAAACTTGAAATCAACAAGTGAACAGCATGCTAATCTCCTTTTCACCTGATTTTAATTCTCTTTTGTGTGTTTAGTTAGGTTAGAGTCTCACTATGCTGCCGGGAAATTGTAACCCAGTGCTACCTGCTTCAACTGTTCTATTTCTGTCAGATCAAAGCTATCAAATTTGATATTGCTACCGGCACACGCAAGCCCACTACTATCTGTCGCCTCCGCCTCTTCATTTCTATGTATTTACATTTCTGTATGTTTTGTATTTCATAATATATTTTAAATTGTGCATTGCAAATAGATTCATTGGCCTGAAGATGATGTGCATTGCTGATCAAAATATATCGCAAAGAGAAAAGAAAATATTATGAATATTCATCAAAGCTTGATTCTTCACAACTCAAAGTCAATTATTTTGATAGGGCTGCAACAAAAGAAGCCATTCTTTACACAGAAAATCAAAGGGTGCTTAACGCAAGAAAGAACGATTATTCGATGCATGAATTTCTGTAGCGATGACTTTGCATTTAAATATCTGAATTCTATGCGAAGCAGGTGAATTGAATCATTGAATTAATCCGATGAAACTGTGGTCAGGTTAAGAAATTGATGTCTACTTGAAGCTGAATGAAAATTCGTGCACAAAACTGTGCGACAATCGAGGGTCACAAAGCTCAACGAGGTATAACAATAAACACGAACTCTAAAAATATCAAGCACAAAAAATGCCAAAATATTCAACAATGACATCTACACACTCACATCAACAAATTTGAAAACGTTTGCTCTGCAAAACTTCCAACAAATCAGCACATATACAGGTGTGTATAGGTGCAAACAACAACTGCATAACTAAGTCGAGTTGGAGACTGATCAGAGGTTAAAATGTTGACATGGTTAAGCCCATACATAATGTAGAAACTACAGAGGCAAGCAAGCTATATCAGTCGCACAGCTCGCTGTTGAGTTAACGCCACCAAGTACGGATGAGAAACTAACATCACACATTAACAACTAAGATTGATAATTTGACTCAAAATGAAATTTCAGGGCATAGCTAGCATGCTCAGATAACCAAGCTAGAAATTTGATTTAAGCTTCAATCAAACTGCCTTAGATAAATGCTTTCAAATTTAGTTGACTATCGCATGTAACAAGCTATTCTACTACATTAAATGTATGCTTTAAAGGTACTTATGCTTGCCATACACATTTCGGTGGCATGTGCCACTAAAAATCTGATACGCGGCAAAATCTGGAAAAATTATAAACATAGCGTATGCTGATAAGTATCTGTTTTAAGCAGCACATTGATTTATTTCATAAGTGTAAGTAAAGTATGAAGCCAAGCTGCTGAATAAATCAGCACCAGATTAACGAAATAATTATATGGACTTAGTGATGCATACAGTACATTTCACAAATTAGTCTTTATGCTTGGCTTGATATTTTACTTACATTTAATCAACAGAGCTGACACTACTTTTGACTTCAAATACCGGCTCATTCTTCGTTGACATGAGATTGTCAGCAAAGGAACTATCTCAAAAGTCAATGATGACAAAATAATTGAAAATAGAATTTCTTTGGATCTAATATGTCTCATAAATAATCTGTTTGAAGTGTTTCAACAACTTTTCTTGTTCGATTTATCTAATCTAAGTGTATAAAAATAAGAAGTAATATTTCATTAAATATCATTTTACGGAGGACATTCATGCCTCACAATTGAATGAAAATCGGACACTTTTGATACATTTTGAGTCTTGCATCAATATTTCACCACAATCATTCGACGATCCACGTTACAAAACTGCTTCATGATTTTGTCGTCCGAAGCTTCGTGACTGGATATCACCAACTGTTTGATTCTTCGCGTTTTTATTTTGTTATGATTTCAAAGCAGTTGAAAGAAGAAACCTTGACTAGACGTAATAGAGCCGAGTTGCTGAAGATAATTCAATGACTTTTAACCAATTTATTTCAACTAGGTTTATATAGCGAATCCATCTTCATAGTCAATAATACAATGTCATTAAGCTTTTTGAATGGGTCACTAGTCCTGCAAGCTCAGTAAATGAGGAATGATACTAAGGGATTATTCTCGGACCGATATGTTTCGCTGGAATGAATTTGCTGCGGAAACAAGCGCATGGCACGAAAGGAACGCAGATTGTCCTAGACTAGAGGATATCGGAGTATGCTCCAAAGTGGTTGCTTAACGTTAAGCGAGGAAAAGCAACGAGTGGCATTACCACAGACATTTACGTCACTGTAAACCACTCAGTCGTATCAATCAGCGTTTTCGCGTCATTCACAGATATCGAGGTAAACTAAATCTCAGTGTCATCACCGAAGTCCACTTCTTCCGAATAGCATAGACGTCTAGATATCTATCATAGTGATATTTAAAAGTCCATGCAAATAGTCTAGCCTGATTTATGTAAGCAATACCCTGATTACTTTTCCTCTCCTTTAATTTTACAGTATTTCTACACTACTGTATCACGTGGCATTCAGTATTATGCATTTCAACTATTTTCACATTATATGCATATATCAGTGTTTTCTATCCGTCCTCGTGTATTTTACTCGCTGTCATACATGTAGTCATGATGTAGTTCATACCTGGTCATATTGTTTCCAGTGTGCGAATTCATTTCGGTGTGCAATGTACGTTGTAGTTGGCAAAATGTCATTTGGTTGATATCAAGTTAGCGCTGATATGGCGAGGTTGAAATAAATTGGTTAAATAAAGTCTTGAACAAAAATCATTCTATTTTGAAGATATATTTGTTGACCATGACCACGCCGTATCACCGTCGTGTCTTTCATGAGAAGTAATTGAAACAATCACTCAGTTTGAAACTGACTTATGAGAATCGAAATCAATATCTGAAAATCTGTTTTAGGAAGTACATAGAAATCCTTGGAAATAGTCTGCAATCCGCTACTCTGTATACCAAAGGAAGAATTCACGTCCTTTATTAAGTCAAATTTCAATGCACATTTTTAGCGTAGAAGCTACTTTTATTGAATGTTAAAATGGTTGAAAGCTGGTTGTTCTATACATTTCTTAAATAAATAGTCATAAATATTGTGCATGATATTGATTTTATCCACTTCAGTCCGTCTAGAAACAGATTTGATTACTCCAATTACTTCGCACGCTGACCACAACTTAGATGCGACGAATGATTGTCAGTCATGAAATTATCCTCAGTTACTTGGTTTTCCCCATTCTTTATTTTTATCAATTCAAAACAATTCCAAATCTCTTAATTTCAAATGGAACATATTCCAATTTCAACATTTTCACAAATATCAGGAATTGATTTGAACAGACTTGATGAAAATTACACGGTGACAAAACCGTATCATTTTGACACTGAAAACTCTCAACAACCAGTAAAACATCACATCTTAATTCCCTATCATCACGTTGTATGAATGATGGGAAATGTCAGTCTAATGTGTTGGCAAAGTGCAAGCGTTAAATAAAAGTACGTGTAGTTGAATTATCTTTCCCACCCTCCAAACATGCGCAACAAAGGAGTAAAAATGTATACCAACAATTACCTGATCTAAACAGAGCATCTGCAACGCAAAAAGAGCGCATATCGGCACCAGAATAGAAAAGAACGAATGCAGAAGGGGAGACCATGTGCTGCTAAGCCAACAAACACATAGTTAGGCGCAATCTTGCCGTTACCATTGACACACTCGTATTTCTATATCTAATCTGCATGTCATCATCCTTTACACCAGTCAGAGGTTCTCAAAATCTGAAGAGTGATACAAATAGTTGACCTTGTTCTGGTTACAAGTACAAATTATTTCGGCTGATAGAAGGAAATGTGCATCCATGGTTCGATGGCTTTTGACTTGAACTAGAAATTTGGAGGTGAATCTATCCGAGATCTCATGCTGTACTCGCAAACATCACATCTTCAGAACTCTGAAGTTTATTGCTCAAATAGTAAACTAACATCATTTACATGTGCATGTAATTGCAACATAAACCGATCAGCCAGTTAGACAGATTAGCAGCTGACAGACAACTCACTCTGTCCAGCCCTGTCATTTGAAATCAAATATAATGGCTCGTAAGAGTGAATGTCTTGCTCTGCTACATTCACAGAAGTTTTATGCAGTAGAAGTAGGGAAAACTGTTGTCATACGTCATCAGGTTTCGATGAATTCATCAAATCTCAGAAGACGTAACCACAAAGAGATATTTTCTGGATATGTCGTGAGATTTGAGCTAGCGGGAGATGCAAGCGAATCTTCCAATCAAAAGGCTACCAGACCTTCAGTTTCAACGGATGCGAGGTTTCAGAATGCAGTCTCCTTCCATGTGTCTGCGATAAAGCTGTGCCTTGCTGACTAGCTTCATTTAGAACAGATGGTCCGATGGCATTGAACGGGATAGAGATCGTGCCTGCATGCGCATCTATCCCCAGCGCAGTTAGTTCAAACATGCTCACGAGTGTTGAGGACCAAAAGGTTACATTTTTCGTGTTTACATCTAGAAAGATTTGATGAATGTACCTTTTGTGCTTATTAGCAGCGAAACTGACACCACATGTAATTACACCCTGAGATAAGATGCCCACTGCGGTCAAAGCTTGATCAAAGGCCGAGTGAGATGTATTTGCGATCAGCAAATAATCAGATGAGACTTGGAAACACGTGTACTGTTTCCATTCGTCTCATTGAAAGATGAAACAGTGCTCTCCGCTTAACCGGGACAGTCGCTTTATTGACACATGTCATTTTCCCGTTCATAAACTTGATTTTACCATGTAAAAAACTCGGTTAGTCTGGCATCTCTCCGTTTTAAAGGGACATATAGGATCTGGAACACTTAAAATCTCAAACAATTAGGTAGCTGCTTACATTACCAGACCGGCGTCCTATCATTTGGGGAATCTGTAGCTTTGAATAATGTCTGAGGTACATTATACCAAACAATAAGATTCACCCAAAGACCATCTGATTCAGTATCTCCTCAACGAAACGCTAGAAATCTTCGAAAGTTATTTCGATCCTCTTCAATTTGAGGTATTACATGTAGTACCACAAGAATCTTCTAGTCGGACGCTTCTTTACACGCAGTACCATTATAGTCCTTCGAACAGGTGTCCGCGCCAAACTGACTGTGAAATTCAATGTTTTTTATGGCCAAATTTCTTACGGCTTCAAGATTTCAAGTCTTAAAAAAAATCTTGAATCTTCGGCTAAAAATTCACGTCTTTCAAGGCCGAACTTCCTCTAATTATTCTCAGTTGTTTTGAGTCATAAATTCTCTGTAATCCGCGTCAAATTCCATGAAGGTCCTGAATCTTAGGTTATTTACAATGAAATTCCCGCAATACAACCATGATATCAACCAGATACAAAATACGATATTCCCTACAGCTGATAAAATTTATCATGCAAAGTTCAATCTTCCAGGTATTTAATTATGTACGGAATCATTGGTGATTAAGACAGCATCGCGCTTTTCTCCCACCACTCCCAAGTCACAAATATTTAATCGAGAGATTAGGCAGCACTCATAATCTACCGTTGATTCCATTTCTATAATCACTGGTTTTAGTGCATTAATCAATATCTTCATCAAGAACACAGCAGCTCTAGTAAAAATGGAAACCTGGATTTCATGCAATCATAACTATGATGCATTATATGTACACCGGTATTACTTCACACAGCTGACTAATGTTGCATTTCATCAACATAATATGATGTTACGAGCAAATCAAATCTAATCAATTCTTTAGATAACTGCTATTGAGGGGATTTACATGATTCAATTATCATGATTATGAGGCATAGGAAAACCTTTTGTTCATCATTCAATGCTTATTGCTCAAATTTTTAAAGGTTTTCCAGGATTTTCAAGGTTTTCTTGAAATTCAACTTCAAGGTTATTCAAAGTCGCGCACACTTTCCAAAATACAGTTGCTTTGATATTTGCGGAACTCTCTTTCATTGATAAAGTAATACCGGAATCATGAATGGGTTATTCAAGAGTTACTTAATCGCGAAACAAATACCAGTCCCCGGGGATGTCCTGATTAAGCGGTGTGCGCTGTATACAATTCTTGATCGCTATTGGCCTTCACGCACTTGAAAAATACGTTGTACGAAGATTCTGAAGATTTTGAGAACCTCTGCTACAACATGCGAAAAACCAAGTGGTCACCGAATGACAATGATAAATGAATAACATTTGATGATCATTTAAAACATTTTTACATTTCCACCATCAAAATTAGTGCGCTGCAACGCAGCAACATTTTCAGATATTATTATGATGATTCAATCAACAAAGCATTGACGCATGGTCAGCACATACATGTAAGTATTAAAGAGTGATGTCAACTAACACTTCAAAATAATATTTATTTCTATGCATGTGTTGAAAAGTTGATGTTGCCCTTATAGCGCATGAACATTACTTTTCAGTCGTTGGTCAGCACTTTTCAGTCTTTGCGGTCAGCACTTCGCAGTTCGTGAACTTTTGTGCTGTTAAGTATATTTTCGTCATGATTTTATTTTCCCTATGTATTATTTTGATTGTAATTACGTTAAATGTCTTTGACAAGAGCCTAAATCTAGGATTTGGAACACAATAGCATTACAATATGCTCAATTGTATTATGTCGGCCTAAACAGACTCAAAAATATGCATTTGGTAAACGATTCATTATTAACACAATTATCAACATTATTGGTATTTTGGTTTTCTGTCAGATAGCTGACAATATTCGATAAAACTGACTCCTCGATCAAACTTTGCATCTTTTACTACTAGCTTCTTATCTTTTATAAACTTATTTTCTTTATTATAATTTCTGCGGTTCTTTTCCTTTTTAAGTTGCTATTTGGTTCATTAATAAAATGTGACAAATTCTGGACAATAAATTTAAATTCAAAAAGTCTTCTATTGCATTGTTTAGTAGCCTATGTTTATTCCTAGTCCATGGATAGAAATATCACGCATTTCTAGGCATGGCCATAGACTTCTCAATTTCATGGTTTGGCCGACAAATAGGATGCTACGATATCTAACATATTCCAGATGGAGCTGCATGCATAGAAATAAATTGCCATCACTCAATCAAAATATCCTTTTCAGTACTCTGAGCGATATCATTGTCTCGATCGCTGCGCTCTCTCGACAGCGATATCGCTCCTCGTACTGAAAAATTGACTTTTTAATCTTCGTGAAAATAATTACATTATAAAACAGCAATCGCATGAGAGTTAGAAAATATCACTATGTATGACGCAATCGTCATACTCCCTCTAGGAGTACATTTAGAGAATGTGACTCATCAGCTCCATCGTAGCCATGACAGCAATTTTTATCATTTCTCTATAAAGAAACCTTTTAGTTCTGACTAAATGTTATCCATTAATTCACCTTACACAATTGATTACGCAACGTGCGACTCAGTGTTAGATAACATTCCAAGAATTTATTATACATCAACGTAGGCTGCACTAATCTTAGTAATTATATTCGTACTAGGACTCGTATAGCATCATGAATTAAAGGGATAGACACTCCACTCAGTTGTGATATCTAAGCAAGTCAGAAAGAGTCATTGGAAACATTCGTCTTCATTTTTGGAAAAAGTTTTTGATACTCAATCGCTATAAAGCTATTAATAAATTGGCCAGACTAAGGAATGCCATATTATTGCGTTGATTGTCATTTATCGTGTGTCTCTAATTTTATTGATTATTTCATTTATATATTTGGTTTATCTGGTGACCACTCAATCCGCATTACTGTACGTAAATAATTCAATCTGCTCGTTGCCACAAATTACACTATGAAAAAAAGTTTCTCAAGATACTACTGACATGACACATCTAAGTAAAGTGTATATTCGAAAATGCAATAACAGAATGAAATGTTTTTACCTATGTTTCGGCCTCGATCTTCTGCTCCGCCAAGCGCCTCATCGGTGCTGTGAGAAGATACGTCGGCACCATCATGGTCCCCTCCACAATGTTCGACCGGGATGATGGAGGGCCCTGAATCTGTAGGAAGTGGAGGCGGGACATCACATCCCGCATCCACTTCGGTAGAAAACAGCCATTCATGGTAATGCACGACCAGCTCGAGTATTGTGGCACCCTGAGCAGTGGCCTGCATGAGGAGGGCTACATTGCTATCCCCAGGAGGACGAAAAACATTTGGTGCCATCATTGACACAAGATTCTTCGTCGTCATCTTATTGATATGTGAATGAGAAGCAACACGATGGAGATGTTGAGCGAGATATTTTAACGTCTCCCTGAAAAGAAGAAGCCAACACTAAGTTTTTCAATTTAAACAATTTTAAAATTTGCGTCGCAATTAAATGGGAGTGAATGTTTCGTCTTAATAATTATGAATG
Organism: Prostheceraeus crozeri; assembly: GCA_907163375.1. Classification (NCBI taxonomy): domain Eukaryota; kingdom Metazoa; phylum Platyhelminthes; order Polycladida; family Euryleptidae; genus Prostheceraeus; species Prostheceraeus crozeri. Next base: position 227,561 of record CAJQUW010005527.1, read on the forward strand.
AAAAAAGAAGCCGGTCTGAATGAAATGATTTCTAAATCATTATTTTCTAAGGGAGTTGCGTTTTTAGGTTTTGCTATTACAGATTAAAGTCGGCATTTTACGATTCTTATTTCACATTGCGACACCAAATTCGCCAGTTTTGTGGACTGAAAAATTCGGAAACTAGGAAAATGCAAGAACTAACACACGTGGAAAATTACCTTCCACTGTTTTAGCGTATTCATTACAGAAATCCACGACCATGCCGTGATCAGATGTTAGAAGGAAAAAGGTGAGATTTACAGTAATTGATGATGGTATATTCTCTATTCATTCGATTAAGTGTGGCCGCTCCGGCATCCCACAGGTATGTTTTTATGGACTGCAATCACTAACTGATGAACAACTTCAGAAGGAAGATTTCTATTCAGCGGTTCACTGCATCGGCGCATTCCAGAAACCTTTAGATTTGCATGATAATCGTAGCACATATTTCTCTGTATGTCAATGCATATTCTAGCTATATTTCTAACTAAACATATACATAAATCGTGATGAATAACACATTTCTTAGCAAAAGATGTCGAACAAGTAGCAACCTCCATGAAGTCATCGAGAATTGCATTGAATCCCCTCCCTATATCACCATAATTTCCCTTGAGTCTTCAACAATTACAGTTCAAAATATCAAACCTGAATCCAAAGATTGTTGTAAAATGAAATTGATGACTGCTTCTGTATCAGGAATATAGGAAGGATGAAACTGATTATTAGCACTTTGCCTGCTTTATCAGACAGTGGTCTTTGCAGATGCATAAATACCAGTAAATGTAAGATAACGGTAAATTAAAGCAATAAACATCTGAAATCTATTTTTTGGATACACGCGAATTATTACGGCATTTTATATTGGCACTCATTGAATTCATTCTATATTACTTCACACAAGGGCGGTGAACACCTCACATTGTGAAGAAAAACTGAATTGATGAGTAAATGTGAGTTACAAAATTACAAAAACGTCAAATTACATGAGAGTCATGGACAATGCTGGACAGATGAAAAAGCGTATCCTGCAATTTCACAATTTATAACCCGGAAAAATAAGGATAATTCCATTGTGAACTTAACAATATATCCACTTGACTAATTGCAGAGATTCTGTGAAATGAATCCCTAATTGCCTGTGTCACTTCCTTACCCTACTCCCTAGGATTGGTGCGTCCGGATTTATGGAAGTGCTGTTTTGACAACCCTAATTATAAAACTAGGAGAGAACGTTGATGGGTAGTGCCAACAATTGGCAGTGTTGCCATTCACAGCCGTTGATAAGGGATGAAAGACTTATTGACAATCAGTGATCTATGAAAATACTTCCCTAAAAATCCCACTGCTATATAATTTCACCAGTTTTAATGGCAGAAAATCTTTAAATACACTTATAATCATCACAGCATGATTACATGAACATTTTTATACAGAATGTTTCACTTTCCTGGACCGCTCTATGAAAAAGCATGGAAAGATTTTATTTTCAGTCTACAACGACTCAACTATTAATCTGATTAGCTGTTCTCATGAATAAAGCATCCAGATATAGCAAGGTATGATCATTACTACGACACTGATTTGAATTTTCAACCACATGTCGATTCTACTCTCTCTGAAAGGTTGAAGTCATATAATTAAACTTTCACATCCCACGATGGAAGTTTTTGCAAATGAAGAGGTATCAGCTGTGGCTTTCTATGCAATCGTTTTCGAAAATTGCGAACAGGAACTGAGGCAACTCAAGACGCAAGTACGGTCCACATGCTAGGACATTACGCAGGTGGCGTCAGCGTTCATGAAATCCCCAGTTGTCAAGTATTAGATGATCATCTCCTACCAACACAAACTTGTGTGATCTACGATGCCATGAGCCCAGAGATCAATACTTCCATCTTGGAAGAAATTGTGATTCCCTTCATCCGACCAAGAAGATCGCTGGGCGGTGCTCCTGCGCACTTCGTGCGAGAGCCATTGTGGATCTCAACTCCATTATCGATCGCAAGAGGCAGCACTTTCCTCGAATGGCCTCCATGCAGCTCTGATCTAGCGATAAATGATATCTAGCTGTGTTCGAAACAACGTCTACAAAGCCCCAAGATCAACGAGACACGAATCTGTGCCTTTTTGAACAACATTGATATTCGTGATATTCAAAATGGTGATGACTCTTTTCAAAAACGGTGCCGACTTTGCTTCTCAAATAATGGCTGTCATAGACTGAAAATCTTTTGTGAGAAGTCCCATCTTTCTTTTGAATTACATTTATGATTCATAATCATTATTGTTATCTCAGTAGACATAGAAAAGACTTAGATGAAGGTGTTCAAATCGCGGCCCAGAAAAGTGAAGCATTCTGTATGAGAACCCACATATCGCGATATTCCACTCTACTTTAATATGCTACGGCAGCTGGAAAAGCAATATTCACTTCCAAACAATGGATTTCGGTCACGGTCAAAAATTTATTCACCTTCACCACTAACAGTTCAATTCTATCAGCATTGCATCAGCAGTGAACCAGATATCTGAAACACAATGTGCCATATACATGTATATGCATATACAGTGCTAGGATATAAATGTCCATGTATTATTCTAATCGCAATTTCTATGGGATTCGTTTCATTGATTTGAAATCCGATGCTGATAACTTATTTTTCTGAGACGCTTGGCGAGAAAAATTAGTTTGACAGCGACATGCTCCCTTTATTCCGTTATTACTCCCTTTATTCCCTTTCTCACTCAACCTGCGGCCTCAAAGCGGTGAAAGGGTGAAAACGGAGTCGCAATAAGGCTTTGTTGTCTGAAGCTCATGCTTCTTTGGGTTCTACCTTGTCGGAAAGGTTTATTGTCGGCGGTTTGTGACCGTGCTCCGGCTAACTAGCAGCCTCTGGAATATTATTTTTATTTTACTGGTCATTGAATTTATTTATGTTTGATTAATTTTTCATTCTTTTTCTCCACGTTTGTTTATTTTAAATGTGTGGTAGGCTTCGGCCGTCCCAATTAACACCACCCCCTGGTTTGCGAGATATGAACAGTCATCAGATGTTTCATGTTGTTGAATCAGGTTTTTGGGCATGGTACTTATTTGGCTCATTTGTGATCGAACTTCCTTCCACTGCTCTCTTTTGCACTTCCCCATTTGTTGTAGGTTAAGGTGTGACAGATCCAACGTATTCACGGCATACGGGCGTCAGGTAGCTCGAGGGTCCCGAACCCACTGGTAATGCTTTGGGAGGCAGGCCCGGTCAACTGCTCGAAAAAAGGCGGTACAGTTCCACTGCCGCGGACGTGCGTGGGTAGCTTTACTGAGGGGTTTAGCCCGTGTAGCTGTATCCGGTTCCTCTGTGGCCTACCTGACTTGTACCCATTGTTACGGCAAAGGGGTTCTCATTTGGGTTTCTTCAAGCTTTTGCGACATGAACTGTGCCTATAAGTGTCTTTTTTGCGCATTAATTATTGTAGCTTTGTTGCTATTATTTACGTTTTTCTGATGCCTTCCAAAGTTTCTTGTATCACTTTGTTGTACAGTATAATTTTCGTTTATTTGATTGATATTCTATGAGAAATTATGAAAATGAGAAAGACACACAAGAAACGTAGTCAAGCCGTCAAGCTCAAAACCCCTCTCAGGATCAGCTTCAGCAACGTAAGAGGACTGAGGTCCAATTACGACGACATCAACATCTTCCTGCAAGGTAAGTCACCAGATCTTCTAGTCCTGTCAGAAACCAGGTTAGATCCCAGTGTGTCATCAAGCGACGTTACTCCTGATGGATACATATTTCACCGGATGGAAAAGCACCTTGTCATGGTCTTGGAGTCTATGCCAAGACAAGCCTTCCCTTGAGAAGGCTTCGTAGCTCAGAGGATCCAAGGCATGAGTATCTTGCCTTCATTGCGCCGCTGCAGAAGACCACTCTTCTTCTATTTTTCCTATACCGCTCTCCATCAACTATTGCGGATATTTTCAATGTTCTTTCTGACAAGATCGATTCTCTTCTACAAGAGTATCCCAGCGCTGAAGTTGCCGTTTTTGGTGACTTCAACGTGCACAATGTTGACTGACTTGTGCACTCACGCACCACCGATCTCTCCGGTCAGGCAGCCCAGGATTTCGCTGTCTCTCACAACCTTAGTCAAATTGTCACTTTTCCTACCAGAGTGCCTGACCGAGCTGGGGATACTGGATATCTCCTTGACCTGTTTCTCACCTCAAATCCAACTTGTTTTTCACACAAGGTTACTTCTCCCCTCGGCACGTCTGATCACTGTGTTATCACAGTTTCTGGCAAACAAATTTGCTCCACACCGTCTGCACCCTTCCATAGAACAGTTTATCAATTCTCCAAAGCAGACTGGTGTGGCTTCCGCACTTTTCTTAGTCAAGTTCAAGCTGAGAATTTGATTCTGAGCGAGAACGTCCACAAGTAGGCGCAAGAACTGACTGAGTGGCTTCAGATAGGAATGTTGGCCTACATTCCTCACCGTACTTTCCAAATGAAGCCCCACTCACAACCTTGGTTTACACCAGAATGTGCAGCTGCAAGTTGCCAGCGTGACCACTTTTTCCATGAGTATAAGCGTGACAGTAGCACTGGCAATCTTGAATTGTACAAAACCGCACGTAGACATTGCAAGGAAACCATACATCAGGCCAAAAGCCGTCACGCTTTGCATGTACGGAAATCCATTGCTACCCAAAAGCTTGGCTCTAAGGACTTGTGGAGGATTTACAACAGTGTCACCAATAGGACCAAATCCTCCATCCCAGCACTCCGTCATGCCGAAGTCAGTACTTCTATGGCGACAACCTCAGCAGACAAAGCCGAGCTTCTTTGCAAGGAGTTTGCGAAGAATTCGTCATTAGACGATGGAGGTAGAATTCCACCTCCAATTCCCACGCGCACTGATGAGACAGTTAGTCCTCCTTCAGTCACAGTCCGAAACGTCAAAAAGATCATCGCCGGTCTCGATAGCTCTAAGTCTAGTGGACCAGATGGCATCCCGGTTTCGGTCTTCAAGCATCTCTCACCTGAGCTTTCTCCACTTTTATCTCAACTGTTCAGTAGATGTGTATCCACCGGTGAGTTTCCCTCTTGTTGGAAAGTAGCTTCCGTGGTTCCAGTTCCAAAGAAAGGTTCTGACTCATCTCTTCCATCTAGTTACCGTCCTATCAGCCTGCTTCCAATTGCTGGCAAGATTTTTGAAGCAGTGATTAACCAACACATTGTTAACTTCCTTGAAACTCAGATCCTTCTATCAGAAGAACAGTATGGCTTCAGGAACTCTCGATCAACTGCAGATCTTCTTTCATATGTCACTGAACATGTGAGTCGTGTCCTTGACAGACAAGGTGAGACGAGATCAGTTGCCTTGGATATTTCCAAGGCGTTCGATAAAGTCTGGCATCAGGGACTCCTTATGAAGCTAAAGTCCTATGGAGTTGCTGATCAACTCCACAAACTTCTTGCTTCTTTCCTTAGTGACCGGCAGATACTCACTCAGATCTGTCGTCTTAGATGGCCAAAAGTCTTCCACCAAGTTTGTCAATGCAGGAGTTCCTCAAGGGTCAATTTTGGGACCCACTCTTTTTCTGCTGTACATCAACGACCTCCCAGACTGCCTAGTGAGTAAATTGGTGATGTATGCAGATGACACAACACTCTCCAATTCCAATGAGCGACTCGCTAAAAACACTCAGCAACGTCAGCAGTTATGCGACGTTCTTAATGAAGACTTACGCAGGGTCTCAGAATGGGGCGCCAATTGGCTTGTTTCCTTCAATCCTTCAAAAACTCAGAGTATTCTGCAATCACGACTTAAAGGAGATGATGATCATAGCATTAAGATGTCAGATAATAGGATCAGAAAACAAGATTCCATCTCCTTCCTTGGATTGGCGGTTACGAAAGATTTATCATGGAAACCGTACATCCAATCCATTAGCAAGCAGGCAGCTCAACGCATTGGTAGTCTCTATCGTGCCAGCAGCTATCTTCCACCACAGACTGTCTGCTATCTTTACAAGTCCACTATTCGTCCTCTGATGGGGTATTGTTGTCATCTGTAGGCACGCGCCCCACAAACGCATCTTAACCTCCTTGAACGGGTTGAGAAACGTGTCAAGAATCTCATGGGTGAAAAACTTGCTAGCAAGTTGCAGCCGCTCTCCGTCAGACGGGATGTTGCTTCACTCAGTCTCTTCTACAGGTACTATTTCGGTAGAAGCAGCTCTGCAGTAAATGAGTGCGTACCCAAACCTAAGATCTTCTCCAGAAGCACACGCAGAGCTAATGCACTCACATGCTATAATGTGAGCTTAGAACGCGTACGTACTGTGAGTCGCTCGAAAAGCTTTTTTATTCGCACGGCACAGCTTTGGAATCAGCTTCCCCAGACCACTTTCCCTGACCAATACAATCTTGATACTTTCAAGAGGCGTGCGAATAGGTTTCTGATGGGGACAGCTTAATCAGATTAGAAGATCTGTTTTTTTATTTTATTTATTTATAACAATACAATTTGTTACTTTTCATTGAGTAACCCCTAGCTTCGTTCATGGCTCATAGCTGTGCTAGGGGTGAAAATTCAGTAAAAAAAAATTTGCAAGCCAGAAGCCGTAAACTTGTATTTATTGCCACACGGGTTTCAAATACCGTGGTAGCCATCATCGGTGGGCAGTGGCGATAATGCATTAAACGGACAGGAATACATAATTTTCACGTGAAATCGATGATGAAATCACATGCAATATGTCAGTAGAAATTGAATAGAATATGGCATAGAAATAGAATACAATAAACAGACGGAGACACATGACGCAGAAATATCTGTCAGCAAACATAGAAATATATTAAGCAACCAATTAAAATAAATGTAAAAGTTCGGATGACATTTGATTGTTCATGAGGTCTTGGCGTGATTTTAAATGAGTGATTCTGCTGTTCAGTGTGTGTTTTGCCTGCATCAATATTTTGAAGCTTCTCTCATTGACTGGATGGATATTATATTTCCATGTTTGCTGAGAGATGTTTCTGTGTAAATTTTAATGCGCAGCTCATTCTATTTCTATGCCTCTGACAGATTGTAATTTGTATTATTGCCTTACTTCTGTCCCGGTCCCCTTTTTAAGACAACATCAACAGAATATCATTATCTTTACGATTAATACTTAGGAATCACGTGAAGTTGCACTGTCAGTAACCGACAACTGTTGTTTTAGGACACACTCCTCAGAAAACCTAGCTTTACGTCACTTCTCTCTCATACTAGGGCTTGGACGGTGCTGACATTGTCAGACTGCTCTGGAGCGTTGTGATCTTTAATTCCAGATGCCCATCCTGACTACTTCCAATGACACTTTCGGGCTCAACCTCTGGACCGAAAGATCGCTAGGCCAAGCACTTCACCACTGTGCCACGGAGACCAGTCCTCATAATAAAATGCATGATCAGTTTAACTTAGAAAGGCAAAACAACAAATACATGACACATCACCGATGTGTGTTTCAAATTGATAAATGAATTTTTGTAAATTTAACTTCTCAATTTCATCATCATGGAATTCTCGCATATCAAATTCTTGCGCATGCAGTTCACCGTTTAGAATTTCGTTTGATATTAACCACTAATAATAAACACAGCTGTTAACCATTCGCAAACACTTCCTGCCGTGAATTTCATGAAGCTTTGATGTCTTATTGACGAGTTGAGATATTCTGAATACGATAACTGTGTAGTAGACTTCATACAGGTGTCCGCGCCGATTAGACTGCCAGTTTCAAGGATTTTCAATGACGATCAAAATTTTTTTCGAAGACACATGCTGCCCGAATTCTCTTACTTTTAAGATTTTGAAGGAACTTGAAGAACAGCTAGCACCTAAAATTTAGGTTCTCAGTGGGGGGGGGGGGCTCATAGCCCGCCCCTGAAATGATTAACCAGGGGTGTTTGACGAACCCGTTTCACAGGAATTAGTTATTATTAAGTCGAGAAACCAAATGCAACCTCAAATGATGACCATCAAAAGAATCCCACTCAGCGGCATCGAGTCAAACTGGTTCTCATACAGAATCGTCATGATAAAACTGTGACAGGAAAGCATTCGAATTGAAATACAAATAACAGGAATGTTCAATCGACAGTACCACAGCAACGCTTCCGATAAAATTTTGACCGGATGCTTCCCCGACAGTTTGAAAGTTGGTCTATTTGTGCCGACCTCTATGAACTGTCAGAAGCTGTTAAGTTCAAGGAAAAAATTACATGAGAACTGTTGATGATGTTGATAAGAACTTTCCTGCTATTTTCAAACTCAACTCGAGGTTTTCCCTGGGACGTTTTTATAAGAACTTTCAGAACTATTTTGATCAGGAAACCGTCGTAGCTCAGTCCTCGAAACTTTATTACAGGGTGGAAAGTGCAATAGCTATTTGACTTAAATGGAGGAAAAACAAGTTCTATAGAACCAGCAAGAAATATTTGAACGACTACAGCCTATTGATGATATCAGGTACCTAAAAATGAAACCGGTAACCGCAACTTCAAAACGCTACAATAATTTCAGTTCAGTAAATTGAGTAAAACAGTTTTCAAATTCTTGAATCAGGTCAACACAAGCCAGGGATGGAACCGGTCGTGATTTTCCCGACCCGACCCGACCGGCCGGTCGAAAATTTCGACCGGTACCCGACCGGCCGGTCGACCGGTTGATTATACAAAATGCGGTTATGCCAAACTACATGTAGGCCTATATAGTACCCAAAGAATGACGATACTTATATATCTGAGTAGCCTATGTGTACTAGCTAGATAGGTAATTAGCAAATTAATTTATTGTCTTCGACTGTACCAATATATCTACTAGATTAGTAGGTCTAATTAGCAAATCAAGAAGAAATATAGCAGTAAAATTACATATAGCCTTCAGAACAATCATGAATTTAAGATAAGTATAAGCATAACTAATTTTGACTACAAGGAGGCATATGTACGACGTGTAGGAAATGATATATGACTACATGTACATTATACGAGTCTTTATTATTACTAAGTATATTTAATCTTTAAATAAAATTTTACTTACTATCTCATTTTGAAACGTTTTACGGAATCATGGAATGAAAACTGAAAATTTCTCAAATCGTTTAAAACAAATATGATTAACATGAAAAACTTATCCTAGCTGCCACAATCCATTTATGTCTCCTTTTAATACAACAAGACTGTCGACAGTGGATGGGTCAAGTCTATTGCGACTCGCGGTCAATACAGAACCTAATGCTAAAGTGTCTTTCACTCTCTCCTGACGATGCCTGAATTACAAATATCTTCCGGGATATTTCACTCAAGAGAGGGTAGGTCGATTGTTTCTTTTTCCAAAAATCTAATGGATTGGTTGAATATATTCCATGAAAATTTTCGTTCATGTAGTTTTCAAATTCTTGCAACAATTCGAGTTTGTTTGAAGAATGCAAAGAAACAGGAGCAGCTGAACACGAAGATCGGAAATTCGAAAACGGATCAATTTTGGTAATTTTTGGTGGTACTTCGGTAGATACCGTAGATTCACTTGCTGTAGGCTTGATTTTAATATATGAAGACAACGTCGATGTGATATGAATTTTGACATTCTCTATAAACTGATTACGAAATTGGCGATCTTCAATAAAAGATAGTTGTCGAAAAGTTGGATCCATGACAGTTGCAACTTTATGTAGTTCAGTCGTAGACGACCAATACTTTTCATCCAATCCGCTCAGAAAGTATTCCTTTAGTAATATCACGCCACGTGACTCATGTACATTGAGAGTAGCGGCTCCGAATTCTTTCATCAAATAATAACTTGGTATGACATTTTGAATCGATGGTTTGTCAGACATTTCTAAATAATCAAATATAGAATTGAAATGTCGAAAAAAGTCAACCAATTCTTTTAGAAGTTCCGGAGAAACGGGTAACAAACGGTATTCCATGTCTCGTGTATGAAGAATACGTCGAAGATCTTCATATGACACACTAAAAGAATGATACACATCGTAGAAGGACCGCCATGGACGAGTAGGACTTGGTCTCTTCAGAGTTAAAGTAAGTTCATCAGAGGAGACAGTCAGTAACCGGCCGGTTGCCTGACCGGTCACATGACCGGCCGGTCAGAAAGTTTGACCGGTACCCGACCCGACCGGCGACCGGCGCCGGTCGACCGGTAACGGTTCCATCCCTGACACAAGCACGTATATGAACATCAAAATCCCATTTCCCTCACTGATTAAATTAGACAAAAACAATAAGAACACGGGTGATTGATCCGATCGAAAATGAATATTGCAATTGACACACATTCAACCAACTGAAGAAGTGTCAAAATTGCGGCAAAATCCACTAGAAGACATGCCATGGACATTAAGATGATTTAGTGGGAGAATATTGCAATATTCTGTAAAATAATTGCCGACAAATGCTTACACTCTGTCATTATCAATAACTTAGTAACATAATTTAATTACTAAGTTACTTCTCAAAACAAATCGAAATAATTTTCAATTTTATCCAACTAGGCCTAGTTGTTTGTTATTACTCAAATCTCCCGCCTCATGACCATTTTCAAACATGCCGAAGTCCATGACATCAATGAATGCTAACCTTTTGCACTTAATGAGGCTGCTTTACCTCGTTTTAGGTTCCGACCACATCGGATTTCAATGCGCATTATGTTAAGTTACAGATTTAGACGATGCAGTTCTATCAATAAAAGGTCTATTTATACTTTCGATAACATTAATGTCATGGTGTGTTGTGTTAACATAAGTATACACATGTAAAGATACTAATGAAGGTATTTTGACAGTTATATTAATAAAGTTGCATCGATAGTGACTGACAATAGTCTTTTACATGAGCTTCATTTAAATGTATCAATAGTGGAACTGCACTTTATATAATGCTCAATTCATCAGAAGATGCAGAAGTGCTACATACAGTCTTCAGATTTACATAAAATGACGCCGAAGGTCAGTCAATCTATACTTAAATCGGCCTAAAACTTAGTGCTAAAACCAAATCATTAAAAGCCTTCTGACTTACTGCTTTAAAATCAAAATGATCTCTCGCCAAAATAAAACCTATAGAATACAGACTGAATGATTGAACACCCCTTTTTCATTTATACATTCACAGTTACTCTAATACACCATGCCATAGTCTTATTTTTAGTCCGATAGCCACCACGAGTTTCTGCAGGGAACAAGACTGTATAAGAGACTTTCACGTACAGAATGATGTACATGTACACCTATGGCTGCTACGAATCTGCGTCTGCAGAGTTCTATCCGGTTCCCCTTCTTGTAAGACAGGATAAAAGAAAAATACGTGTAAATCCAATAGGAAGCAGACATGAGATTTTGGTAAAATTGCATTTGTCTGTGTTTTCTAATGAGTAAGTGAGAAACACAAGTATAGAGCGCCGCAAGTTTTGTTGTCGGATTCATGTGTCCTTGTCTGTGAAGTTAAGCACACTTATATTCAGCAAGCATCTTAACATCGACAAACAAAGCATAATTGACTAAATTTTAGATGCAACTAAATCATTTTGGACAGATAGTCAGAACACATTCAATAGCAAACATTATGGCTCTAATGATGAAAAAAATGAAGCTTTTACGTCACTAATCCCCATACTTGGGGCTTGGACGGTACTGACATAGTCAGACTTATGGAGCGTTGTAGCACTTTCAGTCCGGATGCCCTTCCTGCCGACTTCCAATGGCACCTTCGGGGTTCGACCTCTGGACCAAAAGATCGCTAGGCCAAGCACTTAACCACTGTGCCACGGAGACCTAAACATAATATTATTTGGTTAATTCATGATACATAATATATTGCAATATTGCTACAATCACCTTCAACCTTAAATATAACAGAAACGGTCACATAATTCAATCAGAAAATTGCAAGGCTTTCAAACCGATTCTTCCTCACAACCTAGTACGAAGTTGTTAAAAGAGATCAACCATTTGCTATCACCACATGAAAATTTATCGAAGGCATTAATCTTCACTCACCGATGATATTTATATTCTGGCACCTCTTTTGTATCACCGTCCATTAGAGCCAACAACCTTTGTAATTGCAGCATTCTCCGTTCGTGGGGCAAACGTCGATCCGACGCTTCAAGAAATTGACTGTACAAACCAAACGGAAACACCGGGTCAGGCATTTTGCGGAGGAAACACTTCAGAAGACCACCAACGGCATGCACATCGTTCCAGCGCTCGTTGGAACGATTGATTAGATCGAGGCGACTACCACATTCATTCAATTCAGCCTCCAACGAATCGATAACCGCTTTCTTGGCTGATACACGATAGACACCCACACAGTGCATTCCACAAGTCTCCACAATCTGCGAACACAGTTCTACCACCAGCGGTACAAACTGGAAAGAAGATAAAAGATGACGTGAGGACGATACCTTGGCAGACTATGAAATATCGAGACATTCAACAGTGATCGGTAATATGCCATTATTCATTCCATCCATTGAGGTCAGATATCGTGTATGTTGTGCATGTTGAAGCAACTAAGAGAACAGGTTTCCAGGCAAAGTTCTACTATTATACCACCTTTGAGATAGATCCCAATTTCGCGCATTATCCGTTCTAACTGGTGAAAGTCTTTCTGGTAATAACAAAACTCTTTCTATTAAAATATAGTCTACAACTCTGAGTCCTACACAATCTTAACGTACTGTGAATCACACCCAAGAGATCAAACAAAATAAAAGTCCGCTCTCTTATGATCATTAACTTTGTGCATAAAACATGTGACAGTTAATTTCGAAAGTATGCGTCATAAATCATGGCAAGACTATACGATAGCTACACAATGTGGAGTGCAATGTCGCCAGATTTTTTTTCGACTGAAACTGTTGCGACGATCAAAAGAGCATGTCAGTACCATTAATTTCATGTTTCAAAAAAAGACGAGCATCAAGCACTCGGATTTTTTCCATCAAATTTGAATTCAGACAATCAAGGTATGTCTCAATAAGTTTCGAATCACATCTTTAAAAATCAAAGCGTCTAGTCCATCGTAGGCACATATGATTCGTTGTGTTCTGACTCCAATCAGTACGAGTAGGCTCAGGTGAACAAACTTTGACGAACCACACGAACTATCCGGTAGAAACATCGGACAGTAGACCTCACCAGATAGTGACTTCGATCTAGCGTATCCGGTCATGTCCAAATATGGAGATAGCTTTGACGTTTACGGATATGAGATGGAAGTTGAAATATATTTTGTACCGGAAATAGGTTATGACTCCGTCTCACTAATGATGACATTACTATGAATAGAAGAATTCTTAAATACAATAGCCTAATAAAAGAAGTTATATTAAATAATCCAGTCAAATTATTGCCGGATTTAGAAAGGACAAAATAAGAAAAGTACTGCATACAGTTTTTTAAGCTTCAGTTCCATTCTAACACTAACATTTGTCTGCATCTCTATGCCAGGCGATGACTTTTTGCTACTTGTGTAGTTTACCGGTAATATAGGATCACGTTATTTAAGCAAAATCAAGCAAATTGAAGAAAAATTCTCAAAAGTTTGGTCCAATGCACATTAAATTTCGAGTCAAAAATGTACTAGACGGGCCTTCGGCTTTTAAGCAGCTCTTCTTGGTTCCCATCAAATGCTAGAAGGCCCTGGACGCCGAAGGCCCGCTTTCTACGTCATCCGATACTTTGCACCGAAAATGAATTGGTCTATAACTCTTCCAGATCTTTGTTAGGAAATATATTGCGAGTTTTGAAGGAATTAAAATCTACGGAAAGTTTATGGCTTTCCGGTAGGATGAGTTCTTCCCAACGAAGGTCCGATGCCTACGAGTCTCATCTCCAATTTAGTTTACAAATTCAAATGTGGGCAATGCGACAGCTGCTACCTTGTTGAGACACCTGATCACTTGTTTTGATGAGGAAATCAGAGACACCACAATATTCTGAAATTACAAAGTACATTCATAAAGCAACAGCCAATGATTTTTCTATTGTCTGTCGCACTAAACACACTCGCATAGCTGAATTCATATTGATCAAAGTGCATGAAACTGACAATTTATTGAACGAATGCGATTCTTCTGTTCCGTTGTAGTTGCAGTACCGGTACAGGGATTGTAATGGATCGCATTGTAAATGCGAGATTACCTCTCCATTCCAATGCAAATTTCATTTTAGCTGTTCTTAACTGTGCTTACTTGATTGTTTTAATTTGCATGTAAACCTCATTTTGCTGATTTGACTTGATGCCCTGATGATGCATCAATAAACGATACGAAATCGATCGACAATTGAAGTGTTTTGGCATTTTATTTTTGGTCGTGTAGTGTACCATGCATACTATCATTGGTCCCATTATCGCATAATAATCGAAAGCACTTAATCAAATACCGGTACTTTGTGTGCTTACATTGATCATGTTCTTTACTTTATCCTGCTCCAACCAACCACCAACCCACTTGCAAACTAGGGGCTGAGGCCTTCATACACTGATAACGATAGTTAATATAGCGTTAGTAAAACTAGTAACTCCAGAAGCGGACGAACAATTGAGCATGTGGAAGCACGCCCTCATCCCACCCAACCAACAATCGTGCCTATCAGCCAAAAGTCAACAACTTACTTGTGAAAAGCTGCTTCGAGGCACTTGCATCAACGGTGCGCCAAACGTTGATCCTGGGAGAGGTCTGTTCACTTCTCCAGGACTCAGAGTCTTCATGTCATCACTTCGCACCAACTTGGTAGTTGTCACCGTGGTCACCGTAGAAGAGCCCTCTGTCGATGAAGATTTCCAGCGGATATTCCGCATGAAATTCAAGATCTTGGGCTTATCTCTTGTGGTCGGTTGAAGGAGGTTTTCAATCATGACCGGATCACATGTCAGTAGCATGTCGATCTCTTCCTTCTTCAGCCTTCCTATGCCTTGGATCTTGGTCGGTTTCTTGCCAACCTTCGCAGGTGGGGGATACGTGGCGGTGAGTTCGGCAGGACCTCCTATCACGTCGACAGAGGCGGCTGATTTCGCCAGACAATGATAGAAGGCCTGCATCTCTTCAGCATTGGTGAATTGGAGTTTGTATTCGGAGACGCCAGGCGGCTCGGCTGGTGGGCTACTGCTGTGCAGAGAGGCTGAGGACGCGGAGGAGATCGGCTGGGCGGTCGTGTTGGTGGGCACAGATGAGGAGAGTGGCGGAGCGGAGGTGGTGGAGGATGTGGAGTCGTGGGGAGGTGAGGAGGGCGGATTCACATACATCCGACACACCAAATACTTCTTACGTGCTTGATCCGGTGATGTCCACTCAAAGCGGCACTGACGAAGGGGTATAGGAGACATCTCCTCCACTGATGACTGCAAGGATGGAAAGAAATATTGACCATGACTTAAAATATTCTAGCAGTTAATCCTACATTTAGAAATAGTGGTAGAGTAGTAAAGGTTTTTTTTCAATAATAATCCTTATGCTGCGACTTCGTGTTGACATGTTACATGTACGATGCACATCAAATAAGATATTCAGGTCAGGTCATATAATGCACGTAGATAAATAAAATTAGTCAAAAAGAATGAAATGACGTGGAGAAAAGTATGTTAAGTAATATCACTTAACAGAGACAATTTGCACATGACAGCACAAAAGGAACGAAAGATGTAGCACATTATGAGGATGTAGCTAATCACGAATCGCATTGATCGCCCCATCATCACGTAGACATGTATCCTTACAATCGTTACCGCATACGATGCTATAAGAAAGACAAAATAGTTTACACAAATGAGCATTGTTTTCCTTTGATATTCCAATGAAAAGGGCGAGTTATACTCATTTATGCTTTGTATAAAAGCGCAAAATACTGATCAAATCGGATTTACAAGCATGTCCGCGTACTAATTAAAAGGACCACCATTCTTAATGACTGGCAAGTGAAATTTTTGGTCAGTCAAGTGGAACATGATGCTTTTATAGCAAGGTAATATCAGTTAACTCCGGAAATTGATCGGTTAACGTGTTAACAGCAGGGTTTCAGAGCCGTGGGGTGACTGAGATACAGCTCAGACATGATGACACGGCTACGGGCGGCTACAGCTCCGAAACCCTGTTCATCAGTAACAAGCAAAAAGCTACCATCACTGATCGCACCAGGCCCTTTTCCCGCGTCTGAGACATCTCGGTTCGATAATTTTTGTGCGACTTTTCTAAAATGTGGCTTGCATTCTTGCGTACATTCAGCACCGGAGAATCCAGCGGCATTTTGTTCCGCGGGTTGTTAATTCAAAATTTGCGCGGCTGAGCCATAAACTTTGAATATCAGAACTGATGGAGGTCACGTAATTTTCTTTCGATTGAGTTGACTGTTCCATTGACTGCATGTACACATGTATTACATATGCGAAATTTCAGGACGAATCACGCCTATAGTGAAATCTAAAGGACAAATGAAAGAATCGGATATTCCACAGCTATCAAAGAACTAAACCTGATAAGTAGGGCAATTTTTATGACCAAAAAATCGAAAAAATGTGACCTAACAAAGCTCTAAATTTGACCAAAATATGACCTAAAAAACTCAAAATGTGACCTACAAATCGCAAATTGTAGTTTGCATAAATTGTAGTAAATATAGCAAAAATTATGTTTCCATTTTCAGACCGATATAACAATTAAAATAGTTCAGACAAATAAAACGATTTATTTCAAACGATTTTTGCACAAAACGGTGATGTAATTTGCTTCACTTGATGTTAAAAGTCTGTATTTGCATTGCATCTTCAAGATGGAGAAGAACGCTCTACCGAAGCAGCGGTTGTCTAGCAAGGGAAGGCAGACGACAGACGAGCCAATCCCGTCGCCGACGGTAACAGTCATATCTAGAGACAATGCACGCATTGGAACTGTCTTCAGACTGCATCGCGCTGCAGAGAAGTCCAATGTTGCGGGATTCTGCAAGCATCGGTCATTTTTATACTTCCTAGTAACTCTAGCAGTCTAAAACTACAGCAAAATGACCAAATAGGACTCAATATGATGAGACACAGACATTTTGACAATATTACCCTACTCCAAAAAATATGACGTCATAAAAAAATTGCCCTACTGATGAGTAATAATTCATGAAATAAATATGGAACAGCAGCATTCCCTTCTCAGAAACAAACGCAAATTCAAGGGTAGCGGTCCTTATGACTTCCAATCAATTAATCATGGCAAAAAATCTAATGGCGAAATTTCAGCGATGGATTGACTGAGTATACAAAATTCAAGGTGGACGAGGAATAATCCAGCACGCTACTAATACATTGATGTGTTAGTAGCACAGAATTAAATATTTTGTTTATCTGCTTCGGTTTGCTAGAAGTGTGATTTGTTCGAAATCGACGGCACATTGAGGAACTTAGCAAGTGGGCAAAAGGAATTCCTGATGCCTTACAGAGATAGGAAAAGAAGTCGTGTGTCGTTTGTGGATTACTGTAAGTTCCAGGAAAGTGCTTCGATTGCCGCAATTCCTTCAGGTTCGAAGAATTCAGATCATTGCCCACAAGTTTTCTCCATAATGTTGGCCCTTCCGATCATTATTAAGAAATAGCAGGTGTACGAAAATTAGTTCACTTGATGATTTCACCATCGTGTTCTCAGCATTCCTCACTGCATATTGCAAACACTGAATCGAATGTTAGCTAGACAGCGATGCGTTTTGGTGTGTGCGAAGTGATATCACAGCACACACGACTCTCTCACTGGCTCTGATGTCCTCTGCTGACAGCTTATTGTTCGCCATTTCCAATAGCAAGCGATGCACGAATTATCCATTCGAGAAGGAGCAAGTTGTCTAATTCTTTGAAATGCCATTTCGATATTAAGGGTAAATGCAATTCCTCCATTCTAGGAAACCGAAGCGGGCGCAGATGAATCTAATTCTGTGGTTAGTAGATACGAAGTAAGTGGTACTCGTAGACCAAGTGTTGATATCTGTAGAGAGTATATATCTTATGCAGGTTCTGAATAAACGTTTTAGCAATGATTTTTTTGAAAAAGTACGATAAACAAATATCGATTCAGCAAATTTGTATTATTTATGAAAATAATAATTAAATTACAATTTGGTGGGAGATTTGAAAATAAGTTTACGGTTGGCTCTTCATTTAATTTGCATATGGGATGCACATTTGCATCCACGAAAAGACTATATCAAAGTCTGTATTTTTCTACTCAAAATATATCATTATTTTGTGTTTATTCTGTTTCATTGCTGCACATCATTTGTAGAACAATCACACAGGACAATGTTTGCCTCATTATGTGAGAACTCCGCCGTCAAATAAACCGTAAATATCGAATTTCACATGGTTGTAAGACAAAAAACATCTAAATGGGCAACTGCCCTTTGAGAAAAACATGTAATTTTATTTCCCAGTTTCCTTTTCGATGTATAGTAAAGACGTAAATATCCCTTTTCCGGTCGCTGTTCGATTATATAAAGCTACTTCTGCTTCATGTGTTATTTCTTAGTTGATGGCAATCAACACAGATGCTGCTTCGAAAGATGACTGTCTTATCTTCACTTCGCAAGATAAGCAGCATGATCCGATGTCAATCAGTGATAAATAGGCTGCACACATATTACAAGATATTGTAAGACTCGTAAAAAAACAACTTCACTCCCATATTGCATTGGCAGGTAAAATTTAGTTTATAAAAATTTGACATACACCCGACGCTTCTCGTATCATGTTATTGAGCAAGGGCAACATTTTGTTACCTGACATTACCTGGCAATAAAAACTGGAATGAAACTCGAGTTCATGATGTGAGCCTCAACCTTCCGTCGAAAAAAATCAGATATTCTTTATAATTATGAGATAAGAATATAAAAAATATCCTGGGAACTGGTTGAATATCTGTCTTCAGTGTAGTGGGATACATTGTAGAAAATTCAGTAACTCGAATAAGACAGATCGTAATCCGTGCTACAAACAATTCATGAAATAATTGGAATCCTGGTATCAGAGCTCGGGGGTTCATAAGTTTGAACTTTGCAAACAAGAATGCAAATTGCTAATTCGTAATTGTGTTTCATGCATTGTGGTTGAGTGGATGTGCATTGCTGACAGGAATCCACCACCTATTTTCTTGATATGTCACAATTATCTTGATTTTAAACTGAGAATGTTAAGCTTTCAGTGAAAATAACCGAACATGACAGGATGCCATGTAGTCCTTATGTGCACAAAAACTATTCGAAGGGTCAGCAAAAAGTAGGAAAGTGTTACATGTTTCGTCAAATAATTAGCCAGAAATGCATCCAGCATAGTTGAATGCAATATGCACACGACGATACTCGTCTGCGTTATCAGCTGGCTTCATTGTCTCGCATGAGAATCACCGATAAGTTTTGTAAAAAAGCTTTTTTTTGAAATAGGCTGTGAGTTACTTTCATGCAAGAGACTAATATCGCATAATCGCATCCATAAAATCCTACTGATTGAACGAAAGACAGCCTCAATCAGCAGATGAGGCCTGTTGACAACTGTGTGTATGATTGATAGACTAATCGGTAAGTGACACATCTTGAAGTACCAGGAAAACGAAAATATGTAAGAATGAACACACACCTCGAACAATTCATCTGTAAGGCAGGATTCAGCACTACTGATAAGATTGACTTGAAGATGGTGGGTATGCCATAAATCTCCTGAGAATAAACGAATGTCCTCTTGAATTCTACGATCGTTAAAACATATGGAGACATGAGGTACAGATTATCAGATACGGTATGTCGAAGAACTACCTGACACAATTACAGGACAGATGATGTTTGAATAAACAAATGCAGCATTTTTCAGACTGGACGTGATAGCTAAGATTTACAAACATGAGTCATTACTGAAAAATGTGAACTTGATAAATGTATTCAATCTATTTGAAATCTTTACCCTCGTGATGTATGACAAATTGCCGCCACTGTCATTGGAATATGCATGCATTAGAAGATGAACGTCAGTGGGTTAACCCCTCCCTCATCCCCCCAAACGAATCAAAAGTGGAGACGAGCACAGTACATTCACTTCGGTCTAAAAAGAAAGTTGCAAACATCAACAATAAAACGATCAAAATTCACAAAAAATCGAAAGTTAGCTTGCGATCTCTGTGGCACAGCCGCTGAGGTAAAGTGCATGGTCTATAGGCAAAAACGCAATTAAAGGTCGGCGGGGAGGTCATCCAGACTTAACATAGAAAATGTTCCATGAAGTCGAATTTTTGCTCTTTATGTGTCTCAAAAGAGTGAATCACTGTGATGCAAAGATTGCCATCTTTTTGAATTATTAATGCAAAATTCTTTTTATACTGCTGAATAAATAGTTTTACAAATAGTTTATTTTACCAAAACCTTCGAACGTATTGTAAAATTGAATCGATCATTGTCCCTATTATCAGAGTGACGCACTCGCAAGCTTGAGTCTTCACTTTGTAGATATGTTCTAATCAAGGATATGATGTGGATCCAATTTTTGTCAGTTAATGTCAAATCATATAAATCTCCTCATACTTCATACCTGGTCAACATCAATTCCACACATACGTGATCATTTACCGATCTCGACCAATAAACTGTTAACTTTCATAGTGAACCGTTCCCCAAGAAAAGATTAGCTGCTAAAGATATGCAGTCTATTTTCTAAAAAATATTTACATTAAATAAGCAAATAAATATTTTTTTGAAAATAGACTGTACATATTTTTAGCAGCTTATCTTTTCTTCGAGAGACGACACAAACGGAAGTAAGATTCACTATGAAATTAAATAACCTCCCGTCAACTGCCATCAACTAAACTGTTAACGTCGGTAAATAAAAGTGAAAAGCCGATATGGGACACTTTACCAGTAATCCACCGATATTATGTCCATTCCCGTTAAGAGATAGTTCCCTTAGTTTTATATTGGTTCTTATTGAATACTTATGGTGCAAAGAGGAAAATTTCGCACTCATTCTTCGTTCATACTCTGGAATCCTCTTAGAATTTACCCAACGGCAACTGTTCGCCTTTCGAAGAAACATCGTGCAGACATGAAGAAATAGTAAGTTCTATGAGCTGTCCTAGTTACAGAATGGGTAGCATAGGTTCAATTGCATGTATATTCTATATAGTAGTGTCACTGTAGCTCCATTTTTACTTCCATCATCATCAATCTTATTCATTCGTCTCATGTTGTTTGATAACATTCATTTTCCTCTAAACTATTGGTGAACATTGTCCTTTTTATTTCCAATACTAGTATATGCAGTGCATGAAGCGTCTCTGTTGAACGTGCAAGCGGAGTTGTGTAGAATAAGTGTAAGTAGTGTAGCAACAGCAGGAAGAAGTTGTCCATTTTTACCAGTTGTTCGGCCAAGAACGATCATCAATTTTAAGCCGTTTCAGCCTACATTTGACCTATGAGCTTGATAACCTATAAGCCAATGGTTTTAACATCATTGCAATTGCAGACCTACGGATTGGAGAACGTCATCAGGACTGATTCAATTAATCATTCAAAATTTCAAATTACGAAGAATTATGCTATATTATTGAGTGCTCAGATGATTTTCATCGTGTGAGTAATATGCTGAAATCTTCTTTAAACTTACCGAACTGCTCGCTGAGGATTCTTTCCGTTCTCGAATGAGATGCATTACGTCATTCTCGATGATGAGACTGAAAGACTTCCAGCTTTTGGATCTTGTTTCCTGTAAAGAAAATGCAATGATTACGAAAAGAAGGCATTTCTGAAGATGTAGTCACGCAATCACTGAATTGGGCTGTCAGCTGGATGTCTTCGGTAGCCCAAAAGGACAGCTTTGCATGAAGCGCTAATCAGTATCGCACGTTTCAGCTGCAAAAATTATAATTATTAGCGAAGCCAGCGTCAACATCAATCAACCCTGAAATTGACGGCGGTGTCAATTTAATCTAATGTATTATCGATCTTGAAATTCAACGGTAAAAAGAAATTGACGCTACCAACATTTTACAGTAGAACTCGCGCATCGGCCAAAAGATCAGAAACAAAAACGTCGATAAGTTAATAACCAAAAGCGAATTCAAAAAATTTGTTTAAGATTCTATCGAGATCAAATGCATCGGTGATAGTCCTTTAGGATAGCTATCAATGAAAATTCTCCAATTGAATAAGTTTGTTAATTAAAGCCTGAGGGAAGAGGGCGAGCCTATACACCAAAAGTGTACCTCAGCAGAAGATCAAAGGCAAGGAAGCGGAAAATGGGAAAAATGGGACAATAAAGGAATGATAACTAAATAACTAAGTAACTGAGAAGCAGTATAGCAAAAAGGAGTTATACTCAAAATTGTATAACTAAGTAGGCTAACTACAGAAGCCCGGAAAATGAGCGGTAGAAAAGTGAAGACAAAATGCATGATAACTGAGAGAGAACTAACAACTGCATAACTCGTTGGGCAAGATTAAAAATAGCGATGGGATACATTCATGACAGAAAAGCGTGAAGACAAAAGAAGCTAATTCCACAACTTAGCTGTTCCATGAAAGATGTTCTGGCTGTTTTATTTAAATGATCAGTCTTATTGAATAACTTTTGTGTCATTATTGTCATCAGCACTCCATGAAAGTTCATCTGATGTTCACAGCAACTGCACATAGACCTAGATTTTGTAATTATATTTTCTAAATCACGGTTCGCCAACATTTTTCCGGAACGGTCGTTCACGTCCAATTAGTATGTAGAAATAAATGTCGAATTTCCATGGGATTCTGATTCGATAACGCATCCACCCATGGTGGCCCTTCTGGAGTGGTGATTGAAATGATGCGGGCTGCACGTGATAACATGGTCACCCACCTTGCGAGACTTTTCAGTTTCATTCTTCACGAGGGGATTGTCCCTCAAGATTGGAATCTCTCCTACGTGGTGAACATGTATAAGGGCAAAGGAGATGCGATTGACTGTAACAGCTATCGAGGACTCACGATGCTTAAGCAAATTTTTAAGATTTTTGAACACATTCTGGCTGACTTCATCAAAGATCGTGTTGATATACATGACATGCAGTTCGGTTTCTCGCAAGGTAAAAGTACAACAAACGCCATATTTGTTCTTCGACAGTTGCAAGAAAAATTCTTGAGCAAGAGGAAGGAATTGTACATCATGTTTGTTGACCTCGAGAAAGCCTTCGACCGCATTCCTCGAAAAGTCCTGTGGTGGTCAATGAGAAAGCTGGGCATCGACGAATTCTATTCGCTGCTCTAAATATCGAAAGTGGATCCATCACAGGTGTACGAACTTGCATAGCCTCCGCGACGACCCACATTTTGAATGCCGTCGCTGCAAGGGTGAGCTTCCTGACATTCATCCACAAATCCAGGAGGTGATAATCGGGGATAGTGCTTTCGAGGTGGTGGAGTCTTTCTGCTACCTTGGCGATGTTTAGAGAACTCAGGTGGATGTTCTGGTGCTGTCACCGCCCGTATAAGATCTGCATGGAAGCATTTTCACGATTTGCTGCCCATTCTCACAAATAGGAGTATCTCTTTACGGCGTAGAGGCCATGTCCTGTGTGATAAGTGTTTTTTTGCTATATGCAGCTGAAACATGGCCACTCAGAAATGAAGAAATTACTCGTTTGGCTAGAAACGACAGCGCCATGGTACGTTGGATCTGCGCAGCTAAGTTATGTGAGCGCCGCTCTATGAATGAGCTCAGGCAGATGCTCGGTCTTCACGACTTAGAGGCTTCGCTTCGTAGGCATCGGTTGCGGTGGTTCGGTCATATGGAGAGTATGCCATCGTCGGCATGGCCAAGGCAAGCCCTGGACCCAACATCAGAGGAGGTCAAATAAAGAAATGGTCGCACAATATCAGGAAAGACCTGGAGCTGATGAAACTCAATCCTGCTGTCGCCCAAGATAGAGAAGAGTGGAGAAGAAGAATTCACCCGAATCGACACAAGACGGCCGTTAAACGGGGGTAAGGTAAGGTACATCTGCTAAGCAAATTTAACTTAACAAACATGATCACTTGATTGAAATTTAAACATTAAGCCTTCTTTCTTTGAATTTCTTTATTACGAATATTGTGGGTCTTATGAAAAAATAGATATTCAAAAATAATATCGGTCATTTTATATGAATTTGATTGATATTTCATCGATTCATTTCGCAAATTAGACAACTGCACTTGCGATCTTAAATTTGCTTTATTCAGATCAATAGAGATATGAGCAGTCTGACTGATGTAACAATCAGGAATGAAAGGAATAGCAGAGGACGCCTTAGAATTTGAAAACGCATCGAATACTGTGCATTCAGATTCCTAGTTCGAAATATCCTTCTGACCTTCTTTTTCGGATAATGTCAATAACAATGAAGCACACCGCTACCGACTTTTTAAATGGTTCTAATTTTACTACATTTCTATTTTCATGCGGAGCCCACTTTAGAGCACGCTGTCCGTCAGAATTGATAATAATTTTTCTTATCTAGAATCGCTTTGCTCCCGAACTAGTGGAGGACTTGTAATATCATAGATAGTTACTCAGACATTATGCGTCACTTCGTGAAAAATACAGCTGCAAGAATTTCCTTTACGGATAGAGACTTGAAAATAGAATACACTGGATAATCCAGTTATAACAGGAATAAGGCATTCCTTATGCGCCACCTTTCGACATAATTGACGGAATACAAATTCCAAACCTTTCGTCCTTTTATCAACCATTATCTACTTTCAACCAAATTGGCTTTATGTCCAAATAACACATACGGCCAGGCAAAGGGAAGAATGCCGTTCCTCGTGAAAAGTCCTATCGAGCTCTATACAATCACATTACGTCATGCAGTAGAATCGCTAAGCTATATCGTAGCATATTTTGTACACTACAAATTTCTTTGGACTACAACTTTCATTGAGGTGCACGTTTCGTAGTCTAAACACTTGAATCCTTCAATAGTTCAACATTCATGTACTTCGGTTCAGCTACGAACAGCAGACACTTCTATTCCTAAGAATGCGTATCATTAACAGATACAAACCAGCATGTGACAGAGATTTGTTCAAACATGTTCCATTCTAGTGTCTGTCTCCGGAAGTTGCTGTTCATTAATTAATGACGCTCTGATACAAGGGATGTGTGATGTGCCTGCTGCCACTGTTATTCACCGCAGTGTCCGCCGATATCGCCATCTGCAGGACATGTTTTTCACACAGTAAATATACATTTTCAGATGCGGAAAGTATGCAGTGAAGTAACTTTTTGAATTTGGATCCCTCCAATCACCACCCGTACAGGACAGACTGAGGGCCGTCAGGGCAGTACAACTGCATTGAGCTGAGCAGTCAATTGCAAAGCAACCAACCAAATTGCAATAGTTTGATGTTAGCATTCAATGTATTGTAAATGCCTATTACGACACATTGATAAGCAAAAGAGGGAGCAGAACACTACCGCTTCCTTGGTGGAGCCACTGAACGCTCAGGTTGCCGAATGCGTTCAAGCTGAATGCTGGTATCAAGTCAAACAATTTATATAACGATCAGAAAAATTATGAATTCGGTTGTAGGAAAGTAGATATTGTTAGTTACGTGCATTTTCACATTCAATCACAATGGAGATCGTGAGTCGAGGCGTTATTTGTGTTTGCTCTGTCTCAATATCGCAGTGGTGACAAGTTCAAATATTCGATGTGCTTCTGCGGCTGTACATGAAATATTTCTCCTTTCCAGTGCATTGGCCTGTTTTCCAGTCTAACCAAAATGTGCACAGTACTGTGTATAGCACACTATTTCAATCGCTGGGAACATCGACAGGAGAGGACACGAGTTGTGATCGGGCTCAATGATGATAAGTCCTTTACAAATATCCTTGCAATCCATTTGACTCCATGACTGCACAATTAGCAATCAATGCTCCAATATTTCCGCCCTATTTTCCATAACGCTGTGTACATCAAACTCATTGATGCGCTTGAAGAAATAAAACTGCTTGAGAGACAAATGAAAGTTAACTTTTTCACTTTTAAGAAATATTTAAGTTCACGTTTAGGGCTAAGATTGAACAGTGAGTAGAAAAATTAATTGAAATACATGAAGGAATTTTAGTTTTTAATGTTATAGGTCTGCAATCAGTTTGAAGCAAACATAATGCGAAGTTTCAAAAGTAGGGAATGGATCTCTCTCTCTCTCTCTACTTCAGATTGTCTGACTGTGTATCGATGACCAATTTTGTGAAATTCCACTTTTAGCGACATTCATGCAATAGTCGAATTTCAAACGATCTGTTCGCTAATGGTGGTGCGTTCATGGTACTGATACAATCCCGCCAAAAAGTAAATAATGCACATGTATTCACAGGATATTTGGTTTCAATTATGATGACACCAAGCGCTGTTACAAACACCAACCCAGTAGGTAATCAATTTGCAGTAATATTTGTAGAATAAATCGAATGTCATCAATAGTCCAACCCTCAATTTATGAAATGAAATAGCCCTTATCATGCAGTATTTACAAAACATGGTCCTAATTTTTCTCGGTTAAATGTAACATTTTTCCAGACTTCATACTTTTTTTATAACATAGTACGGCAACTAAAGTGTGTCCTTGCTATTAAGGTCAGCGCCATGTCAAATTGTAATCCTATTATCCTATTAAACGATTGTTATTGACTTAGATTAAACAATAATCGTTAAATCTAAATCAATGGCGATCGTTTAATAGGATAATAGGATTACAATTTGACATGACGTTGACTTTCATTTACGGAATAGCAAAATAGTATAATATGAACGCACCTTCGCTTAATTTTGCCAAAAAATTGGCAAAACATTTAATGACCCAAAAAGATAAGCAAGTGTTAGCTATGTTATAATTCGAGTTCGAAATTGAACCGTGTAATTTTCAAACTGCTTTAAGATTGCAACTGCACGAATGAGATTAGATATCATAACTTCGGAGCCTCAGCCAAAAGAGCATCTCTTTCATCGACAGTAATAGCACTTTGCATCATGACTTAGAATGATTTTCGGTAGATCGACAACATGACCATAATCTTCTGATAGCAGGAATGATGAATTCGGAAATAAATAAGTGAAATGAAATATTCCCATGAGCAAATAGTAGCTTCAAAATCTCTCTTTGAGTAGTTTGATTTATAAATAAAAGGTCAATTTTGCTGATAAAACTTCATAAAAATGAACACTGTTTCGTTGTAAGTAAATACTGTTCAGTTCGGAATTGGACGCAGAATCCAATTTATTTTTTAGCGGCGATGAACTTCTTTTATTACACGTGTAAATGGATCAGGCTGTATATTCGATTCTGCAACAACTTTGAAAGTCTGAGCGAATTTGATGAGTTCCACATAAGTAAAGAAAATACTTGAAGAATAATTGACAGTCTCACACTCACCTTCCCATCTTCTCGCACAACCTTAACTGAGAGGTTGAATTTCTTCTCCGAACTGGAGCACGGAACAGAACCCGCGGTAGCAAGCGCCTCACGGACTTTTGGTGTCTAAAGTGAAAATGAGGATCTGAATTAGGTACATGGAACTTATTCTTTGGAAAAGATAATGTGGAACTATGTTTAGTATAAGAGTTCACATCAGGACAGGTGGTTAGTCAAGGAACTATGTTAGACTTCTAGAATCATCTGTTACAGTCTGGGGAGTAGACGGCTAGGCAGTTACTGACAGACTAGAGATCTATAAGCTGTGTGATTGTGAAAGCGGAGGGTTTATTAGTTGGAAGCCATATGCGCCTGATGAATAAGGAAGATGGCAGAATAGAAAGGTAACTGATAATGAAGAATATCGGACAGGACGCAACGCGTAAGTCAGTTTACTCTGTGCCATGTTTCTGGGTTGTAGTTGGAGACTTCAAGGACTACATTGACCCTGTTGAAGACGCCCATTATATAAGTTATGGGAAGAGTAAGAAAGCAACAGCCATGGAAAGTCAATGAGAGAATAGTGACTGTGATGGTCAAATTTATAATTTTATGAAATAGACTTCTTCAGATAGTAACATGCTATGAAGGGGTTTCGGAAGATCAATCTTGATCAATCAATAATGAGGAAGTGAAAACTGAATCAAGCGATGGGAAATAAATCAAATCATTAATAGAAATGAATGATACACGATGAGAGTATAATTCTCATATTAGTAATACTAAGCATGCAAAATACTTACATAAAATAGAGGCGGTCATGAAAGTGAGACCTGGCTATGTAAATTCTTGAGATGTCATGACTATATTTGTACAAATGTGTCATTTCTTATATTTTACGATGCACCGGTATCTTATCTTCACTATCAGTCGAAGACGCCGTCTCCGCTTCCTGGGAGACCTCGCTTGCATCGAAATAGATCTTGCAGATTGTAACTATCAGCTCGTGCCCAGTCACGAAACCATGAATTTCGACACATGCCGCATGGAACGGGCGCAAGCAGAATATAGCAACAGTCCGATTTACTTTGACATTTTTTGCATTCTATTTCTAGTTAGTAGGTTTAATTTCTCATCTGATTATATCTGCATTGTAAATGCAAAATGACTTCTTCTATAGGAACGCCCACTATTCACTACACAAAGCTTCAGACAAAACAATTTTGTGTCCGATCTTGATAATCTTCGTCATAAAATAACGGAATGATTTATGGTAAGAGCATGTGTTATCTCGACCAGTGAATCACGCAATGCAAACATATATTTACGGTCTATATTGACACAGATCAAGCAGTTTTGTTGTTATTGTTATTCCGCGTATCAGCGTGTACTATGTTTTATTCATCAATGACGCACATGGTTAAAAAATCAACACACAAATTTCTGCGTCTTGGAACCATTACAATAGAACCTATAGGCGTGGACACAATAAATATTGTGACCTTACGACATCGTGAAAGCATGACAGTCTTGAGAATGAGGATTAACTGCTTTCCAAATTTAGCGCATCAAGTTGAAAACAAACAAAACTACTAACTCAAAGGCTAGGAATTAGATGGGCGTTCTATTAATTGTTGAATCCGACAGGCTCCCATCGATGCATGCAACGTTTCGTCGTTACACGAAATGTGTCAGGCAATAAAAGAACCTCTTTCAAGATGAAACAATCGTATTGAAAGAGATTGACTTGCTTGAGATCATAAGATCGAGAAGTTGCAAATCTGATGAGACTAAGAAGAGTGACGGCTATAGTCGCTTGACGCAGAGGTGCAGTTGGTTGGAGGATATGAGGAGACACTCAATGTAGAGTGATGATTGCATAATGCGTAGCCAGCAAAACGCTTGACTCCGCTGACGAATGGCCCTACGAGGTCCAGATTTGAATCACACATAGCAAACTGCGTGCGAAACACATTATCACTCAAAATTTTGACTGAACACAAACGTTATTTGATGTCAATTTTACCAAATAATGGAGTGCACGTTCTTCGGGCTAATGGCTATGATGACGACACAAAAATGTAAAAATTGGATCTCAGTGCAACTCCTGTGGCTGTTTTCCGAAAATAATGTAGAACTGACGTATGTTTGGTAATAGAGATGCAGAATTGGTGTTTGAATGCATTCTGGCAACAGAATTAAAATCATTACTGTGACGAAAGAAGGCCAAGATTTTGCAAACATGCATGGCGCTTGCCCTGTTACAGACAAAGCCGCATCTAATTCATCTCAAAGGGAACAACTACATCTCAAATTCTCTCAACAAGAAGTAAGCAAGAGCCGAATAAAATAACTGCCTCATTGCAACTAAGGAAAAGCACTGTGCTCATTTTTCATTCGGTGATTGATAAAATTTTCATTCGAAGCAAGTTCATTTCGTACGAATTCTTGTGTAATCAAGTGGGTGGGAAAAAAGAATGGACAACCAATATGTTATCTTGCTCCTTCCTTAACAAAACAAAACTCAGATGATATTCCAGCTTCTATCTTAATATCCTGATGTCTTTTTCAATGGTGAATCAAATACTAAAATAGTGTAGTAAATCCCTAAGTGAAGAGAATTGAAAAGCGGAACGAGTTTTCCACTTCCGTCATTTGTCAGCAGTCTCGGCTGTCAGTTTGCTGAATAACACTATGGAGCAGATCAGGAGGTTCAGAATTAATGGATTACATAAATATCCTGACTTTCGAGTGCTTTAGAACATTTGTTTTGTAATTATAATGAACATTATCGATACAATTACCTGTGGCGTCATGACCTCGCACATTTAAGATCAAAATAACGAGGTTCAGATCTTCAACCTATTTGAACTCTAAGAAGGGCCACAGCTTCCCACAGGATCATGGCTAAAAATCTCAATGACGGCGACTGACCTCTGCCTCAAACATTATGTCATGTTTGGAGTCACTTCACTAATAGAGCGAGCCACTTTGCAAGACTTGCGATCATTAAAGAATAATTCCTCACTTTTTCCTTAACTGACAATACTTCCGATAAAAACGTGACATAGACGGAGAAACTACGGGTTATGCAGAGTTTTAGTTCAAGACAACTTCCTATATGTCACGATGAGTGATTGAAAGATCCAAACAGCGAAATGGATGTGGTGTATACGGCACTGGAGTCAGAAGCGACTGTATTCAGCATATTTCTCGCATGATGTAAGCACAAGCGAAATGCGGCAAAGAGAATGAAGATCGGAGCAGAGCTCCAGCCTCGTTGCTCTATCTCTATCTCTCTCTCCAAGGCATGCTCTATCTGTGCGAGTCAAGATCGTGGTCTTCAACCCATGAAAAATACATGAATGTACCGAGATCCAGGTGCCACGGTGGGCGTGCAGTGTCAGAATATCAGACAGAAAATCGAATGACAACATCAGAAAAGCACTGGGTCTTGAGAACATCACAGACATCGCGAGAAGGCAAAGACTACCTTGATTTGGCCATGTGGCAAGTAGACTAGAGACAGCGTGGATCAGAAAACTATGCGGATGGTAAAAGAGGAGGAGGACAAAATAATACATCTTCTAACCGATTACAACTCTTTTTCGCGGCCCAACTTGTACAGAGTTGATCAGATTAAAAAATGTTTGAGTTCCTGATGACAAGAATTTTGTTAAAACAACATCAATCTGTGTCAGTTCAAATATGAAATTTTGTGTCGATGGAGATGACAAAAAGTGAAGTCCAAAAAGACGCCGACATCTTTCCTCATGAGACATGCATTTCTGATTACAAAATTCTGCTGTAATTTCTTGTCATTCAAAGCAATTATCTTGAAGATATTCGTGAAATTCATGACTGAAAATAATTGATTTGACAAAGCTAATTAATTCCATCTAGATAACTACAAAAATCATTAAATACCTTAATATTGACGTGCGCTCTAAACTGAAATCTCCATGAAATTTGTGCTCAACTAAAAATATCAACATTTTCCATTATGTGAGGTGAATATATGCAGCATCTCGATCACTGGCATTCAAATCCATTTAGTCGATACGAAGATCCGTCGAAACTTTGGTTTGTCATAACTCTCATCTATTACGCGTCCATATATCAATCCCATGAGTAAACATACCACACGCAATATGCTCCTGATCGTGCAAGCTGTAGCTTTTCGCATCCCTTGACAGATGCACATCTCCGCAGCTTACATTTCATAATTATCCTTGTTTATGATTGTCATACGTACACTACAATTTGGTTTTTGACTAATAGGTGGCCAATCCAAGCTTACAGATGAAAGACACGTGCTTTACATGATGATAAAATGCATTTCTAGAAAGTGTAAGAATCAATGGAGTGAGAAATCAGGATTACAGAAGCTCTATGAGGATCCGAAACTATTCAAGTCGACGTTCATTGATCAAGTGTGAAAGTATTACGTGCAAATAATAAGATAATGATCAAGTACACGCATTGATACATTGTTATAATCACGCATAGATCATTACTTCACGCAAAGGACGCGTAGGACAGACACGAGAAATTACCTTATTCCGGGCCGACCGGCGTGACCACTACAGGAATGAAGACAACATGAACAAAATTAATAAACATGCATACATAACAAGGACACGGGGAAGGTAGGATGAAGCGATTGGTTAAAAACTTCCTTGTTGACCGAATCTTATAAAAAGTGAGTGCATTGTGTATAGATGTTGATTTTTACTTTCAACGAAGTGCAGATGACTAATTTTATTTGGTTGGACCTCACCCATCCCTTTAGCGTCAGTCTTGACTTCACACATATTGGGCACACTTACACAGATGACCATCTCTCACTTACTTCCTTTCTTGAGAATCATCTTTCAGGCGTTAAACTAGGTCTGTCGAGGTCTTCTAGCTGCTCTTCACTCCTTCACCTTCCTTTCCATTCCTGCTGGTACCAAAGCTGCGAGTGGCCAAACCATCGCTGACATCATTCTCTCAAGCCCTCTAAGATAATGGGAGACCTGTCTCAGATATTCATCTATTCATTTGACCCTGTCATCCCGTTAAGAACCAGACATCCACTTCAACGTCTTGATCTTGGCTTGCCAGCAAGATATCGTGATTTCTTCTCACGGTTCGAGCCATAGACCCGCATGTCATGCTCCGTCTTGGATGGTGCTGACACAGAATGGTGCTTTTAGTCCGATGACCTTTCAGTCGACTTCCAATGACATTCAGGGCTCGACCACACTACGAAAAGATCACAGGCCCAAGAACTCAATCACTGTACCACCGATACCATCCATGGTTCAACCACTTTTCCCTTTAACTTGAGTGAAGAAGCTTTTGAAAATGCTGTTAGTTCTCAGGATTGGATCAAAACAAGTTAAGTGCGTGTTGTAGCAGGGCAGGTCTACACCTCGCACTTTTTCCATTGCACAACATTGCTTGTTTGGTTTTGAAGACATCGACCTCACGCATCAAGGATGAGGCTTATCTTCCCGACAGGTGCATCTGCCCACGACTGCACGACGTTGCTCGAGGTCTGGCCCAGGTGAATAACAGAAGGGGCTATTCTTCGAAGGTTATTCCTCATTGCCTTGCGGTTGAAGCAGACCATTCCGAATATTCCTTTAGTCATCCTTCGACAGATCATTGAATTTCGCCTTCAATCCATGTGAAGAACATCCACAGCCTCTTGTCTCAGAACCAAACGTTCAATCTCTTCTTCAGCATGCACTGTTGTTCGTCGTTAATCTTCCTCGGTCTTTGAGTCGTGTAAACATCCGCCCTCCACATTCGTCTATCACTCCAGTTTTCCCATCCACCTTAAGTCCACAACTTCACCAGCAGTTGATCCAATACATTCCATCAATTCCACAAATTCAGTTTCGCTTGGAATTCAGCATGTTCAGAGGTGCTTCTCTCAATCCCTTCCTCTCGAGTTCTTCATTTTGGTGCACCTTCCACAAAAATCCTGGAACTTCCGTTATAAAGTACTGAATTAATTCATCAATGAAGTTGATTGAACACCTTTCTTTGACGTAGTTCTGCTCCTTCTAGCAACCAGCAGCAAAACATTCTCTGACTTCATCCAAAGGACTATTTTTTCTTTCATCAAATCAGGAGATAGTGTTAATGTCTTTCTAATCTGTGTCGTATCAACTTGTCTCTAGGAATTTCACAAACCACTCACTTTTTACCGGAAAGCAAATTCAAACACTTGAATACCAGTTTCCGTTAATCAATGATAGACAAACTCAAAATGAACACAAAACTTCAATTACTGAATTGATTTTTTGCGTACTTAATTATCATGAGCATATATTTTTATTCCGATTTGATCGAATTTCAAATTCTGCTTGATCAAATCAACATCTTGAATTCGTCGAATAATCGTAAAAGCCTTAAAAATCCTAAAAAGAATTGTCCTACGTCAGTCACATGTGTTATTCTAAGCTTTTCATTGGTGATTCATGTCAATTCAGGCTGTATCGCGACTTGTCAATTTCCATTCTAGAAATATTCTATTTCAATGGTTCTAGCCCTTTTGTCTGATTTCTATAATTTCAGTGTCCTCGGTTTGATTAGAACGCATGCCCATGAATAGAGGAAGATACTATGAAGAACTCTGTTCTTCTATCTAATGTTACTTCTAGATCACACTGTAAATCAAAATTTTCCTACACACGACGCAAGTGCAATATATTCCATGCTTTAACGACACTGATGATTTCATTACTTTGAACTAGGAAGTTACAATGACGTCATAGCAGAATACTTGACGATGATGACAACACAACGGTACGATCTCTCTGCTTGATTCTGACGAAACTGAATTAACTTATGATGACGGCTGTTAACGATGAGAATTAGCCAGAATCATTTAAAATTAAAAATATAAAATGAACCTCAGATATGAAGTGATCACCATTAACCAGTCACAACTAAAATATAGATTTATATCAGCCGCCGATTCTTTCCATGTAGGAGTGCATCGGTCCAGCGAATACAGGGTGTATACGGACTTCGGCATTTCATTTTCATTGGGTTTCCCCTGTTTTTCAGGAATTTCTTCGATTCATCGGCTTTTTCCAGGTCCATACACACCATGTAATATTTTCACATCGCTAGCTATCAAGGACCTCTCATACCCAGAAAGACGAGAAAGTAAAAAGTACAAGTACAACCAGTCACAATTTTCTTACGAAGCTGTCCTAAAAGCAACTAAACATCAAATCTCTAAAGTCCATTCTGCTATCGATTCTTCTACTGATTTTTTGCCCATTTATTTACTGGAGCAATTCTCACTTATGGAAAAAGCAACTAGCCGATAGATAAACTTCCCGATTGTGTTGTGAAGATGATTAGATAAGCCACAACTTAAGTGCTAATGTACAACACCTTATCTTCCCCACCGTAAATTGTCTGCAAGGCTCTATAAGTAATCACGTCGTGTTCGGGACTCACATTAAGAGGTCCCGGGAAAATGCCGTAAAAGTTCAAAGAGAAATCTCAGATAGTCTGAGAAAGTTCAGTCGTTGGACCAGTAGAAGACCATCCTTGGGAAAATCCCTGGTAGATTAAGTTCTCAACATTATCTGAATGGTTCGATTTCAAATTATATTTTTGGTTTTGATCAGTGTCGCCATAGCTGGCCATTAATGGAGAAAATTCCACCGAAATTTGTATTTTGAAGTTTAAATGCATTTAAGAGCACACGACGTTCTATTATTGAGCAGCCCAAATATAGTGTCCACTCTATATTGAAATGCTGATAGCAATACAGTATTGCTATTTATAGCAATTGTGTTGTTACAGTCGATTAAGGAGTGTCGAATGTGTCATCATAAGTTGTAATTACTCGTACATAATTTAATACACCGACATTGTAATGATTCTATTTGCGGTAGGTGCTGAATCCAATTTATCACGTAAAAAGAACGTATCTTTGATAACTGGAAGCATTACAAGCATCAACAAAATCGATCATTATAATCACTCTCAATTCCAACCTTAGATTTCGAAAAAGATCATCGGTTTAAGTAATTTCTCAATGGTTGTGAGTAGAATTGTGTGTACAACGTAGACATGCGCACTCGACACGCATTAGTGAGTAGAGTTACCTGTTCCACATGTCTCTGAATCACCGAGGTGCTTGTACTACTAGTACAACTGCTGCTGATTTGCACCACAGAATTGCCCTGTCGAGTAAAGCATTCCAATTCCAAGATTGCACCTTTCCGTTCTCTGTTAGTCAACTCGAATAAAACATTAAAAATGTGATGATGATTCACTTACCGATTCTCCAAAGAAACGACGTGTCTTCGAGATACTGTAATTGTGTCCATCGGCAGCATCCTCGATGACGGAGTCCCTGCAAGCATGAAGTTGACATAAATTAGCCGATCATAACAACTCCGCTCCTAAAGTAAAGTGAAGTAGCCCACGGACATGCTCGATGTATGCAGCTCAGGAAAATGAGACCTCGCTGGATCTTTCACTCAATTCACATGCCATGAATGGGACACTTAACTCAAAACATTTTTGGATGTGATTATCAATCTAAAAAGTCAGTGGCGGTAATAAAAATTGTAAGACTTTAATCAGCGCGGATTGTCTGTCAGTCAGATGCATGTTCACGTATTATCAATTCAGACAATCTCATGACAACGCCATCACAACGGAAGCGTTCTGGACACCGCTCCCAAGCAAACCTGAACTGATCTCACTTCCAGTCAGCAGAATTTCCTGGGCAGAAACTACCAAGAGTTCAGCAAGAAGGTTAATGCATAATCCTATTTATTTATTTCAAAGTATATTTATCTTTGAACATCATTACCTACCTTCCTTCAAAAATTCTTCGAAAAAAAGAAAAACAGCATAAGGTTGTATTTTCCTTTATCTGAACGATTCTTCTGCGTACTTTTGTCATCGTCAACTATCTATAATTGTGTTTAACAGGCAGGGTTCCGAATAAAGATTTGAAAAAGATCCATTCCCTCGCAAGTTCTAGCTATATCATCAGCCCAAATAACCGGTTTCAGACGCGCATGATGATGATGTCGCGTAAAAGCAATCAGGATTGGTGACTCTCAAGAACTTCTGCGCAATCGATGCTGTCCTCACGTCTGAGCTGCATCATGACCTTGGTGAGTGCTACATCAAGAAGGTCTGCGCCTCATCACAACGGTCGAAGAGGAATTTTGAAAAAATTTCCGTGATATCATCAGCTTGAAATGAAATATTTCATAAAAAAGCATTCAGGAGGGTCTACGATCAATTCCTCTATCTGCTCATTCGTTCGAAGGCACTGGAGTGATTTGAATACCACAACCCTGAGTCATAGCCACTATCTCCACATATCAGCAAGTTGTTCTACAATCAGGCCTAAGGTTCTTTAAAGAGACCTGAACATGGAAAAAGAATCAGAACATGTTTGACGCTCTAAACTCGAATAATTCGACAGGTGGGTGACGGAGTTTTGTGGGCACCAACAAATCCAGTTTGCCTCCTATTTACCCTTGTTGATAAATGAAGAATGAAGTCTTCCGTATAATGAAAACGAACGGAAATTAAAGAAAATCTTACAAAGAATCTTCTAGGAAGCTGATTGAGTAAAACGTTTCTCATTCGTTGATGATCATTATTTGTAGTTATGAATCATAGCACTTCCTGCAGTTCTAAAGCCTCAATTTCTGGAAGTGTTCCATTATTTGTTGAATGCAAGTCGTTGAAATGATGGATCAAATGGTTCACTATCAGTCATTTATTGGGCTAAGAGAAAAACTAAAAAAGAGAACAATTAATGTAAGAGAAGAATCTGAAAAATGTTTACACTGTCAAGAATGATGCACTTAACCATGATGAGGGTCGAAATTACATGCCTTGTTCCAACATCTTCGATTTATGAATATCCACTATTGAAGTTCAATACATCGCATGAACGTTGAGATATCTAAATTATCAAAAGTTAATTTCTAACAGTATAACATCACAAGTATTTATTTTGATCTAAAAGTCAGAATCGACATTGATCTCGTTATTTTGAGATGTGAAGCACACAATGCTTCGGCTTCACAGCCTTCGTTAGGGATACAAGGGCGCGTATAACTAAATACCACAAATACATTTCAGTCGCCACAAATACAGCACAAATGCATTTTCCCTGCCACAGATGCAGCAGGATTGACACAGAAGCAACAAATTTTGCCACAAGTAAATTCTTACTGTTAGAAAAAGAAGCTATTATTGCCACGAGTACACTTAAACTAACATATATACAGCACAGTCAATGCAAATATGAATCACCTTGAAGATTGCCACAAAGACTTCCCCAACACATTCCTTTGCCACAAGTAGACTGTAACGCACATAAATGGATTGAGTATCGCCAGATATACCGGTACTTTCCAATTTATGCTAAAACTACAGAAATTATGCCTATGTACAAATTTTTAGTTCTGCATTGCTACAAAAGCGCAGTGTACATCAGCCGAAAAAGGTGGCAATAAAAGATTCTATTTCTAACAGCAATAATGTATTTATGGCCGAATTTGTTGCATCTGTGGTAGGGAAAATGCATTTGTGCTGTATTTGTGGCATATTCATTACTTTTTTATGCTAGGGTGCCAAAAAATTTTTTTGCCCCTTATTTTTCTTCTAAAATGGAGAAAACTAAATGACTTGAGTGAATAGTACACCATGAAGTATTCACCACGATACAATCGATCTTTTTCTTTTCAGGATGCAGTCCTTATATGATACTTATACGATTTTTTCGAGTACCTATCGTCCACTGAAAACATTCGTCTTAGGTTAAGTAGTCATTAATTGCAAGTTATTTTCCCAGTAACGTTTTAGCATTGACCTAGCAACGGAAGTCAAATGCAAGACGAGTTAAATTGTTCAACCTAAGTATAAATTCTATTTAAGTCATTTGAGATTTAAGCCTTATCGAGATTTGATGACGACAGAATCCGAAAATATCGAAGTAATCAGTGACTGACATGAAAGCATGTAGCAAAATTACGTGCTGAATTTTGGATTGCTAGAAATTTCCACTACACCATTTAAGAATTAGACCACAGAGATATCAATAAGAAAATAATTACTGCTGATACTAGTAAAAATCCCAGATTTTTTGCCATTTTTTACTTTTTTTGCTATCTTTTTGCCACATTCTTAAATTTTTTGCTATTTTTTGATTTTTTGCCGAGTGAGACCCCTGCGTATTTGTGTTGCATTTGTGGTATTTAGACGCGCCCTGGATACAAAGAGAAGAGCAATACTAGGCAGTGATGGCATAAAACCGAAAGGGCAATAAATTGTCATAAAAATACCTAAACATTTTTGATATTTTATGATAACAAGATAATGGAAAGAACGAAGAAAAAGAATAAACGCTCTACCTAAAAAAGATCGATTATACGATTGCACAAGTGCTATTGATAATTTCTGATTATAGCTTGATACCATCTACGACCTTGTTTCGTGAATTTGCGAAAGACTTCAGTTGAAACAACACAGAATTTTCTGAAGATATTAACTCGCCTGTCAGTAAATTCTGCTCTCATGTTGCGAATTCGCTTTTAACGACATTCATCATAAAAAAGGACACGAAAAGAATCATCATTCAAGCATTGCGCAACTTGTTGTCTATTTAGGAGGCCGTAAATGTACTGCTCTTGAAGACTGTTGCAGTCAAATAACTCACTAAATATTTTCCACGTCCGAATCATCATTCATTCTAATTTTCTGTAAGAGATTACTCATAAACGTTGAATTACAATACTTCTTCATTACAGACTACATCGAACTTGTAACACAACTAAGTCTACTCATCATTAACGGACACGCCAAATCTGTCGCTATGGTTTGGGGGAGACAATCACTATGGCATCGAAATAAAAACACCTGTCTCTGTCTATCACGAAAACTCGCTTTTCTAACTCAATTTCCTTATCAAGTTAGATGACTCACAGGCATCTAAGTGTAGAGACACTTCAAAGTCGACTGCTTATGACGAAGTCAGTGATTACAATGCAATGTGAACCGACCTTTTGAATAATCTGGCACGTTATAATCCAGGTGAATTATAGATCATCAAATCAACAAAAATATTTAAATAATTTAATCTCAATTGCGTCTTCTGAATGACAAAGCGACAGCCCATCATAAAGATTCAGGATCAAAAATCCCTTCTGTAAAATTACACACATGCCTTAATTCAAAACACAGGTTCAGTCATAAAAATGGACTGTCTATTGTAGAAAACATCAACAAATTCGCTTTCAATCAAAAAGAATAATAATAAGAAGAGAGCACTTCTAGCAACCATTCGAATCAGAATCCTCGTGCCTAGTACACACTACAGCAATTGCAATTTTGATTTTAACAAAACATGTGCGTAAATACTAGCAAAGCGGGATGCTTATAAAACAATAACTTCCTTTTTTACTAAATTCAATTAATTTTACTTTAATGCTTTCTTATGCGTATTGTAAAATTGTAGGATTATCAAGATAGTACAGGTAGTTGAACTTTTATATCATCTTCACTCTTTTTCATTTTACTATAAAGATGACACCTACGTTAAGATACAAGATAAATCAAAACTGAGGTATTTGTCATTTTAATTTCCGATAATTACCATAATTGCTGTCGTCGAGTAATACTGTCATTAATTACTGTGCCTCCCTAGCTTGGATGAAAGTTAAAGTTGTCGTCAGCTAAGGTGCTAGGTAGACGGTGAGCAGTGCTTATTATTTCGTATGAAGTTGGATGAAAGAAATACACTGTGTTGTCTCGATTTGCACCGTATCTGCTCAGTCAAATATATATGTTTCTTTTCAATTATTTGAGCACTTTGTGATTCCTTCTGACTACCGACACTTTTGTCGAGACTTTGCAAACATCATCATTTGACGTATTTGATGCTTTAGGATCACATAACTTTATGAAAAAAATCCCGGGAAAGTTCGGGAAAACCAAGAAAAGTTGTAGCATTACTATCAAGCAATTCAATATATTTGGACTATAAAATTCACAGCCACTTTCAACAAAAACGTCAGTATCTTGGTTATTCAAATGCTGTTGAAAATCATGGATTTTTATTGTCGAAATATATTGAATTGCTTGTTTGAATTGCATTACTTGGCTCCCCAGGCTTCTAATTTAATTTTGATAAACAGCCAGGACATACAGTCACATAATAATCACATTGTCCCATTTGAATGTATCGAGAGACATGGACCTATATCTCCAAAATCATTGCCTGTCTCTGTTAGCACGACATAGTTTTCCAGTGTCCATCAAGTGTCGACAATAACAGAAGGCAAACAATGAAACAATATACAGAAAAGGAAACCCCCACGTGAAAAACAAATGACAGAATGACGTCAAAGAATTGTCATGTGCGTTTGCATACATTTAGCTTCCAGATTGAGTGTGTTGAAAACATGAGATCTGTCCCATTAATCTCTATCAGAATGCGTCATTCATATAACCAAGCAAAATAAATAATCAGCATATGACGTATTTCTTAATATGTGATCAAGAAGCTGTCTAGTCAAGCAAACATTACATAAGTTAATCCTAATTATGACAATGAAGTGAAAGTGCATATTATAGATACCAGTGATATCACATAGTACATTGGTAAATGCAATATCATTTAAAATGATGTATTTTTACGTTATGTTTGTAGATGATATTCCCCAACCATTTTTTCTTTAACATTCTCGCTATTCAACTGAATTCGAACAAGGAAGAGATTAAGCAAAAGAAAACGGAAGAATTATACACTTTGAGTTCTGTTGGACTCATCGTTAATATGGAGAAAATCTGTAGTGTGATGAATTATTGTAGGTAGGCTACTTCGTTATATCGCATTCATCCATATTACAAGGCAGGAAGCAGCTAGAACATGGTAGAATGGAAAGTTATCTATATGGTCAATCCTCCTGCACAGTACGTGTGGGCGTGCGTGTTTCATAATGGCCCCTTGGCAGACGAACTGATTCCTATCTGAAATCCTAAAAATGCCTGACTCCATCAATTTGGGTCACTTCAACTCCTTTACGAATGTGACATGACCTTTCAACTGAGACGGCGTTCTCTGACTTCAGAGCAGATTTATGAACAGCCTATTATTATTTCGGCCGCAGGTCTACAGCCTTTTGACAATAATCATAAAACTTTGTATCCAATTCAAAACGATTTGCAATTTCTTCAATAATTAGATTATGTTGAATTATCTGCATTAAATAAATTATTCGCAAGATAAATTTGGCGTCTGGACTTCGTGTTCGTGTTGCGTTGAGAGCAGATTTCCGAAGACTGTAGACCTCTAATTCACACGCACTTGAGGGGATCCTAATGTTTTGAAACACGAAAATGATAAGATGACTCTTCCGCTTCATAATGTTACGTCTGGAAGCTTTCGAGGTTATGGAGCAGAAAAAATGAAGCTTTTACGTCACTTCTCCCCATACTTCGGGTTTGGACGGTGCTGACATAGTCAGCATTGTAGTATTTTTAGTCCGGATGCCTACCGACTTCCAATGACATCATCGGGGCTCGACCTCTGGACCAAAAGATCGCTAGGCCAAGCACTAAACCACTGTGCCACGGAGACCACACACCAATGTTATGGAGCAGAACACCATGTAAAAGGAAAGAAGTCATTATCGTCGCAAGAATTGTCTGACTAAGACGAGACAAATTGCATTCCTTGGTGATGCAGGTGTGTCTATGCATCACCTCATTATAATGAGAAGATATGGCACACTACTCAATAGAGATGTCATTGACTTCTGAGATTGAAGAGCCAAGAGAAAGCAACACAATCAAGTTTACAGTCTCACACGGGAGGTTATATATTTTGAACAAAACTTCTTACAAAGACACCGGAAGACCTGTTAACAAGTCGGCAGGACGACGAAACGTT
This sequence comes from Prostheceraeus crozeri, assembly GCA_907163375.1. Classification (NCBI taxonomy): domain Eukaryota; kingdom Metazoa; phylum Platyhelminthes; order Polycladida; family Euryleptidae; genus Prostheceraeus; species Prostheceraeus crozeri. The sequence continues at coordinate 269,998 of CAJQUW010005527.1, forward strand.
GACTGTCTTTACAAGAAGTTTATTCAAAATATAAAGTCGCCAAACACAGTTAAGTACTGAGAGAAAAAAGAGTGATGGAAATTCTAACGAGTTGTAACCCACGTCACTCAAGATAAAAATCTTCCACATATGACGGTGTTTCCAAAATGATAACCGCAATTTATTAATGCAATCATATATACATGAGTAGATCATAAGAGAAAAACGATCATTTTCCAATCTCAGAATTATATGAATCGCCATAATCGATCAGGACAATAAATATGCGCTGTCATCAAGACATGGCAGCGTGGTTTGAAAGATGAGTATTTACATGATTGTGAACAGACATACAGAATAGCAGAAAAAATAGTATGTTGTAAAATATGCAGACAAAACGTCGGGAGTTTGAGTCAAGTCATTCAACAGCTGTCATATTTCTGCTATGTTACATACCTCGCGATTTGTCAGATATTCGGCAAGTTTAACAAATTTCATAACTGAAACATCAGTTGAACTCTAAAACCGATGGCGGAAATTTAGGTCAACGACAGGTATTCGAAACAGACAGGAATCGCCTCACACGCGAGATTATCTCACACCCTGCATATGACTCATCAGATACCAGACTGTTTTCAATGAATTACATAACTCTGTGGATGCTTTTGATATTTAAGGAATGACCTTTGTCCGCTATTCGCCGTAATTCCTTTACAAGCGTTTCTTAAATCACTAGAAATTCAATCCTTCGAGAATTCTCAGGAGAAGACACTTGAATATTTATCCGGAAAATTCCATGTCTCTTCTACTCAGACTATCTGTCAACAGCTGTGTGCACTGTAAACATCTACATGTTCGAAAATCGAGGTTGATCGGTGCGAGCATGCTAAGATCGTCAACTGAATAGCAAACAAGTTGTCCATTCGACAAGGTAATACTGTTACTGCTGATGTATATATAATACAAGTTGTTTAGGAATACAGATCATAACTAACAATGCTTGACCGAACATTCTCAGTAAAGAAAGCTGAAAGTTTCACAGCAGTGTACCTTTTGTGCATATTCAATTTGCATAAATTGAAAATTTAGCCCACAATTATCAACTTTTTACTTTGACTTTTGAAATGATATTTGAACACTTTGAAAATGGTAGTTATAACAATTGTGAACATATTATACACTCCTAAAAACGGTGTTAGTTGACATTTTTTGAAAGCGAAAAATAAACTTTTGCAAGAAAAACACACATTTCCGAGTATCTCCGTCTAATTACATCAATTATCATGACCATGAACAAAGTAGAAATTTTCGGGCACCAGAAGCTGTTCACATGCGATGTCGAACAAACAAGCGATGCGCTGCAATTACAAATATATGTGATGCTGACACACTGACAAACATGCTTTAAGATGTATAACGTCACTACTCCCCATACTGGAGGCTTGGACGTTGTTGACATAGTCAGACTTTTCTGGAGCGTTATAGTACTTTTAGTCTGGATGCCCTTCATGCCGACTTCCAATGACACTTTCGGGGCTCGACCTCTGGACCAAAGGATCGCTAGGCCAAGCACTTAACTACTGCGCCACGGAGACCACAGTGTGGCTCTAGCAGCCTCTTGAATTCTTAGTACATGAGTCTTCCCCATCGAATGACAGCTTCCAATGGATGGATGCCAAGCCGTCTCCTGAGGTCCTCAGGAGGAGCCCGATCAGCTAGCCGTTTTGAACAGATTCACCTGATCATCGCACTGTCGCTGCGGCTGAAACGATTGAGGTCCTCCATAGTGATTGGCCACCTCTTACTGGCATAAATCATCATACTTCGCACACATGTTGGAAACATGGCCTCGACATCGGAATGAAATGCTTCTGTTCTCCAATCCAGCCGACGGCGGAATAACGGACGTAAAACGTATGATGATTATGATGATAGCGTCACTGCAGCCACCCACTTGACCAAGCATGTCTCCGTGATAACAAAACTGTGCAGTAAGTTCATACTGATCCTGACCAATCTGAACATGAGTAGATGTCACTGGCGGGGGAGGTACATCACCACAGCATCTTCTACATTTGTAGTTGGGATCAGCTCTAAATGTTCCCGCTATCTCTGAGCATTTGTGATGGATCCATCTCTTGCAGTTGACAAAGTAGATCGAGTTCTGCCTACGAAATCTGCCACAATTTTGTGATATATTATTTGATTGAGATGCAGATAAGAATAGAATGATTGAAAAGCAGTCGTTTATCCACAAAACGTGTGGCGATGAAAGTAGATGAATATCATATTCGAACTCAAAATGCGAGAATTATATACCAATTAAAACACCTTGCACACAAGAAAAAGGACTGACCACAAATCCTCCGAATAATTTCACTATCAAAGAGCTAAGTCATTGTTAATTTTGCGCAGCCCACTTCACAAAACTGCTAACGTTTTTGTCTGTCTGCAATTTATCACAAAACTAAAGTCCTTACATAATTTCGAGCAAGTTGAGGGCACTGGTATTCCACTTAAATTGTAAACTACACACACACTGCAACAGTTCACTGAAATATTGAAGTAAATTTACTTGCTGAAGAGAGATAAGAGGGTGCTCATATCTAACGACGTACGTAGCGTTCTCACAAACGGATTTGTTTATTTTATGTCAATGAATTCAATGTAACGCATCATACAAGAATGGAATGGACCATGAAGTAACATGCTGTACAATATTCGCATACCAAGCACACGTGCTGAGACGGAAATTGTAATCAAACTGTTTATAGATATTTCACAATTTTCATGCGCACAGAAAACATTTTCGTTTAATCGTAAATGAGACCAAAACCAAATATCATTCGTATCTTGTGAATTAAATTTTATCAGACAGCATAACCCTTGTAACGATTGATATTGAATAGGACCTGTTATTCTGATCATTCGTTCAAATACTACCTGAACAATCGATGTGATAACAATACACAACAAATGAAAGTTCTTAAATAATGTTTAAGTTTGGTGCACCAAGTCGTCTATTTTACGACGCAACTAATAAGATACATGTCACAATTATGTAAAATAAATAACTAGCATGAAATAATTGATACTTTTCGAAGAAATGATTGAAGACTTGTTGAAGACTTGTTGCTAGAGGCGTGGGTATATTTGTGTCAAGGTTTTATCTATTTTTAGAAATCGCGATCGTAAATACTGCATCATGAGCAGGCTATATTAAGAACGCCGCTTTATCTGAAAATTGAAAATATCTGAATAATCAGGTCGATTCAATATTTTCATTGTCAAAGAAAACGAAATGAGCATGGAAAGAATACAACTTGTCAATCTGATATCAACATTTTTCATCAAAACAACTTTCCTCGGCGACTGGACACGGAAGGTGAAATCCAAATAATAAAGTAAAACAAATACTTTCTCAGGAAAGCGATCAATTCCAAATCGGGCAAATTGACTTCTATTTCAAGCTGCTACAATGCAGTTTAGTACATAAGATTCAACTACCGGTTTATAACTTCGTACTGTTTTGATTAATTCGGACGTGATAAGTAAATGTCTTGAATTGCTCAAGTTTGCATATACACAGCATGACAGTTATACGCTAACGCCATGAATATTGCTACAGATGTCGGAAGACATTGCTCTCGATCGATTGAAGTGGAAACGGGTCATCGCAACATCATCTAGTCACAGGATCGGGAAGATGAGGCGCAAAACAATGAAGCAAGAATATTACAGCGACTCAAAAATGGCAAAATTACTCAAAATCAGGCTGTTTTTAGCGGCAAGAAACACTAGCATTTTCAATATGAACAATTAGCGCAACACACGGAAAGAATGATAGGAATAATCTACATTAAGGACAGTACGAATCAGCGTTGTCACTACAATAACAAAACTACTTGCGAGGAAGCTTTTCGCATCCCTGAAATGGTTAAGTGAAGTAGCTTCGATATAATATGGCGCTCTAAATTCCTTGTCTTTATCCTAGATGTGCTTTTTGGCTTGAATGTAGTCCTCAGTGCTTTCACTGTTCTTAGATAGCAATTAGCTCACACATTTTCTGAATTCCTCCCTTACTGATTGTGTAGTAACAGAAACCAGGGCTGATCGAACTTTATTCCGAGACTGATGCGTTTTATAAGACGGCTATAAATGATCATGAAAGTGAACATTCTGCCTCATTTATAGCAACATAAGCATGCGATAGCAAGGTATGCAGTCAATGAGGTGCATTCCCGTAAGGAAAAATGAACAGTATAATCATACGTATGAAATAAGTCCAACCATATGCATGATCATACGCATGAAATCTTAAAAAATCATACGGATGATCATACGTATGAAAAGTATTAATCAGAGATTTGTGGAATTACATACGCATGAAAATACAGTATGAAAGGAAAAAAATTAAGACGCTTTCATAGAAAAACATACCTTTTCTTACATATGATCATACGGATGTTTGGGGTATGATCATATGTATGATGAGAATATTGGGGAGTTAGTCTCATTATCTGTTTGGAAGCTCCCCATGTCAGATATTTGACACATTAATGCACAGCAAAACTAGCTGGTCTCGCGCGAGCGCTTTCGACGACCGTCGGCCACCAAAAGTATATTATCATATGTATGCCATATAGGGATTTTAATTTTAAAAAATTGTTTTTTTTAAAAACAAAAAACAAACACCAGAAAAAAACAAAAGTTTTTATTGTTTTTTTTTTTATTTCTGAAATGATGATTCATCATCAAAAAAAAAGGAACATAGATTCTATCGATCAAAAAAACTTCTCTAACTTCCTCACTAGCAAAAAGTTTTAAAATAAGAAGAGATAGCATGATAGAGCAACAAGGGGGGAGGGCTTAAAAAGCCTTTGCAGTCGATAAAAAATAAAATATTTCGGAGCCAAGCCTCAAGCGATCATGAGCATCTGTATTTAGAAGCTGCCATCAAAGCTTTTTTGTTTTCATATTTTGACTAACATTTTTGATCTCATTGATATCAAAGCATTTTTTGGAATTTTGGAATTTTGAGGTTGCTCTGTTGTGAGTATAGTTCTAATGGCGGGATTTTTCAGTTTGCAAGTTTTAAAAATGGCCAAAGGCCACAAAGAGTAATAGCAAAAAAATTGTTTTGTGGACTGTCGGTGTTTCTCTGTGTTGTTTGTGTATTTGCTGCTACCACAGACGTTTAATAAAGACATCGAGCATCGAAATGATTTTTTACCGATTAGTTTGTTATAAATTTACCGATATTCACTGGGATATGACTGTTTAGGAACCAAATTTGAAGGAGAATCATAAGTGATAAATAAGGAATTCTATCTTATGGCAAGAGTAATTTTGAAGATATTATGTAAAGCATCGGTCCCTTTTTGAAGAGATGGAGTTTTTTGAAGTGGGCTTATCAAGAAAATGAGTGCACTTTAAATGAACTGACAGTTTTTTTTTTCATTCAACTTCTTATTCGTCGATTGACCTGTCATCAGTACGCGGAGACCAACAACGAAAGAAAATGAGGACCAAATTTTTTTTTTATTGAATCGACGATCAGAACCGAGATGAGAAAAGAAGATGAGAAGAAGTGTGCTTTGTGTCAATGGCCATCGTAAGTTTTGACATCAAATTCTTCTTGATCCTCTCAATACTGTTAAGAGAATTGCTGAACAATGTACGGAAGAAAAGTTAATGAACGACGAAGGAATTTGCTTGTTCCACACTTGTTTGTTCTTGGAAATTTTTGACATGGAATCAGGTATATCTGAGCTGGATGATCAACCTTCGCATCCTCCTCACCTCTTCGCTTCCCCTGATCTACTGATCTTCTCGACAAAGAAAGGTCTTCTCTTGCTACCAAACGTCAAATTGTTCTTGGTTCTGAAACTGACAAGCAGAACTCTGGCAAACCAAGGCAAAAAATGTCAACATTTAACCAAAAGCAAAAATAACCTTTAACCACCAACCATGATATTAAAAAAGTCTAGCAAAAAAACAAAAAAAAACATTTTTGCGCTAAAAAAAACAAAATTTTAAAAAAAACAAAAAAAAAAATAACAAACAAAAAAAAAAAAAAACCCGCGAAAAAAAAACATATGTAATTTAAAAACCCTAATGCCATACGTATGCATTGTAGCAAAATTCATATGCATGATCATGCGTGTGATTACAAGAAATGCGTATGTACATTTTTAATTTCATATTATGGTCATATGTATGAACATTGAACATACATGAAATAAGGAACTTTTTATGAGAACATACGTATGATTTAATAATAATCATATGTATGATACGCAGAAAATCATACGTATACTTCCCTTATTGACATAGGCTAAACATCATGCATGATGTTTCTACATGCTTGCGTGATTATTGCGATACCTTTAGTTTGCTTTTATCTTTGTTATCTTTTCGTCTCATCTCGCTTTCCATAACATATCTAAATTCTTCCATTTACATCCTATCTCTCACAGCTTTGATCGTTTTCGCTGCTCAACTTCGTTCCTCTTCCCATGAATTTCAGCTTTCTCATCTCGACCACTCTCATCTTCGACTTTCAACACCCATGTCTCACAACCGGACAGCATCACTGGCCTACATGACACTAGCATCTACGATACCCTGAAATATGAATGATCATAAGTAATGATTCTTCCTAGATTCGCAGAAAGCCAACCAAACTCTTATCCTTTCCGTAAATTGTCATACTGAACATACTTTAAAAATCGTACAATCGACAGATACAATAGACTGGTAATTGTCAACAGCTTTCCTTTATAAAGACGGTTAATGACCGCTAAAACAAATTTAAGCATGCACCTACCAAAAAATATCACGAAGCATACGAAGAGATATGATATCAACAACCATACATATCCGTTCTTCATACACTACATCTTCACATCAGCCATATAAACTTTAATTTATATTTACAAGTATTCATAGGCGATTCATATGTATGTTCTGCTAACATATGTTGATGAATAAAATTCAAGCGTATGAAAATAATCATAAAATCACACGCATGATCGTACTCAAAAATGTCATACGTCTGATAAAAAGTACATTTCACAGGTATGAACACAGCATGTTATGAGCATGAATTGCGCATATGAATGAAAGATATTTCAGTTCTTACATATGGTCATACTATGATTTCTACCAATTTTTTCCGTACGGGTTGTTGGCGACAAGGCCACAGGAAGCAAATGTACCAAACCCAGGAGACTGCCAAATGAAAGTTTCGGAAGTTCATCGTCTACGGACGGTCGGTGACCGAGCTTCAAAGAATGCCCATCTATGCCATGCTACGGACGATCCAGAAAGAAACAGAATAGTTATGAATCGACTTCTACCGAGTGGATTTTACTTCACCTGCTTTTGATTAAATATTCATAGAATAGAACTTGAGAAACAATTTCGTTGGATTCTACCCTATTTAGAAATCAATTTGGAATAAATCAACACATGGAAGTACACTCACTCATCCTGCTCTTCTCCTTCAACAATGGGATCTGCGGGGTACAGCGTTGTTCTCGTCGTTTTAACTGCATTGATATAGGACTCCCGGCGCAGGACAGATGGATTTTGTTCCTGAGGCTGTTGCTGTGGAGATGTGACGGCGGAGGTGTTGCTGGATGAGGGAGGGGTGACGAAGCTGACAGGCAGTGGAGGTGGAGGAGTAGGTTGTGACGTCATGAACTGCTGTCTGGCTACCTGTGCCGGATTTCGGTACTTCGTCCGCTGGATGTTAATAGTTGTAGAAGTGGAGGAGGCGGAGGAGCTTGAAAAGAAGGAGGAGGAAGTGGTGGTAGAAGCCGGCAAATCTTGCGGTTGCAGTAGCAAGACTGACTGGTTCGGTGAAAGTCCAGCACCACTAGTCCGACCACCTTCCAGTTCATCAACTCGACTCCGTCCAGCCCATCGATAAGTGGTCACCTTATCAGGCATGAGGGAGAATCTGGTCTCGTGCATTGTGCTGGCAGCATTGGTCGGAGAAGTGGGGATCGAATTGTCGAATTCTTCCACTCCAGATAAGGGTGCGACAGGACCAGAGGAGGAAACACCAACTGAGCGAGCAGGTGAGGATCCACGCCGCATAGGTGAATGCATGAGCGAGGAAGTGTGTGTCGTTGGACTGGTTGTTGGTTGGTGATGACGTTGTGTGGTAGTCGGCATTCCTGAAAGGAAGTTGAATCAGTTCGAATTCGTTGCACTAGACCATTTCAAGTATTCAATATGACATCACAAAATTGCGAGGAAATAATTCAGCTGCCAATTTTTAATCGTCAGATAATGCATACTTATACACAAATGAATCATCTGACTGAAAACACAAGCCAATCTATCATGAGGAGAAGTAACTACATAGCACAGGTCCATACTTAAAAATGATCTTAGATTGATAAATATTGTCTATTCTGCATCACGTCTATCAAATGTTCTTGTTGTGATAACATGAATCAATTGATGCAATGGTCCCATCTGAGCCGCTAGCTTTAGAAACCCACAATAAAGACTCATGCGTTGAAAGCATCTCCAACAAATCAGAAATTCAGTTGGATGACTAACTGTTGTCCGATTGTGTATTGACAGGTGGGAGGAGGTATCGAATGTTTCTATTCAGCTGAAGGTATGTGAGTGCAAAGGCAACCACCAGTCGAGACGACGCGGCCATAAGTTCACACAGTGCAGCATTGAGCAAATACGTGGGCTTTGAATATCTATCAAAATATTTTGATAAAAACGCTCTATCTGCGACAATATAGACGCCGTCAACAATAATCACAGAAGTTGATTATAGTAGAGATTAAGAAAGTCGTGCTATGAAGTGGAATGTTTTAGAGTGGATCCTCTGCGCAAGACCACTTCTATTATAGGGCAACTCTGCATCCTATTGTGAAAGCATATGGCAATAATTTAACCTTTACATTTGGACCATTCGCAAACAGTTCCATGGGTGATCAACTTATTGAGGTTTCGTTGAGTAATGGAGGAGCGATCGAGCCAGCTCATCAATGATGAAAAAGGAGAGCACTATAATATGCTCAAAATTAAGTGATTACACACCGCGAGCTGTCGGACCTTCTCCTTCGTCGGACGGCTTTCGCCAGTTTCGCATTCGCCTGAAGAAAGACAAAGTCCAGGAACACGTGTGATAGTTCACAATGGTAGGGGTTTCAGTTCCGGCATGTTCTGTTCAACAAAGTTTGCAATAGGCAATTAGCGAGGGAGATTCGCTGAGGTTAACAGTATAGTACCTGCTGATAGAGGCCCCAGTGGTAAGCCAGGAGTACGACCTAGTGACACCTGTAGTTCTGCTTCACTGTTGTCGATACGTATACTTGATTGATAATAGTCGAATGATCATGTCATCACTTGCTAAATGTGCGTTGCCTACATTTTCTTATATTAATTTTTTTTTTGATTTCTAAGCAAGTGGACATTCGATTTGTCACAACTATGCTAGTTGAGTACATGGACAGCGAGGTATTCATTACACGAAAGGAAAACCAATATCATGAAATCGGAAACTAATACGAAGCGTGAAGTCCAAATAAGTTCGTAACCTTATTAATCCACATTATTAATCAATAAAATGCTGTAAGGCGAATTCAGATCGTAGTTTTCAAACTGATTTTTACGTTGGGCATAAATATATCGTCAGTAACCGTGATTTCTATGTCAAAATAATCAAGAACTCGAAGTCAACAATCATAAAACAAGTTGACTTACCATGAGCTCTCATAGAGTAAATGGTAATTCTCATGCTCATCCTACACTCATTAAATACGATAGCTTCCCCAAAAACCACAGGGTTTGAAACCTGTTTTGGACTGCTTGAAAACCAATAAAATAAATTTAATATAGGAAAATGCAGGCAACACATTTAGCAAATGATAATTATTATTCAACTATTATCATTCAAGTAAACGCATCGACAACATTGGAACAGAACTTTAGGTTGTTGTTTCCTGCTACGTTCCTTCCTACATATACTATGTGGGATCTTAACTAACTGTGGCTAGCTTATTTTTTCATTTTTGCTTCCCCATAAGAATAATTTGAGTAACTTTCGATAGAATTTTGTTTAAGGCTGTACCTACGCAACATTTTCAGATTTCCTACTCTATAGAGTGAAGCAGGTACCTGATGTAGATCTATCATGCATCTCAACTAGCTGAAGATAATTCTCTGGCGATTGAGTAGGTCTTCAGTTTACGGATGACATTCACATCAACAAAAAATGCATAACTTTCTCTCAATAGTTATGTAATATTACGTACTCTTCTAACTAAATCCACCATGTTATTGATCACACTATGTATATTTCTAGAAAGATATGAATACCTTGCTAGTGATACGACTGTCCAATTGATAAACTATATAGAATTTGCCAAGCATTTTCAGCTGTAAAGACAAGATTATCAACATAAATGACAGCAGATATAATTCTTCTTCAGACGAATAATTATAGGTTGATTGGTATCCAGCTTGTTCAGGGGCCTATTTACATTCAAGGTCCCTAACCTTACTGCCATACGATTATGTACCTAATGCCATTCTCCCTTAAGGTGGATAAGTGCATAGAAATCCGATACACTGTAATAATAAATGACTAGAGCGGCCATGGACGATGAAAACAATAGGTCGTGGACGAACATGCGCTATCATGACAACGGTGCCTATACGATGGCGGCTTATCGTGGTTGACAACTGGAAGGCACCGGCATCTTATCTGTGAACTTCGTAAATATCCACTGCCATTATCATTTCTCTTTACATGTGAAAGCATTCTGACAAATTAACTTACAATAAATCGCCAAGCAGCAAGAATTTACGACGGGTTGCATGTTTCAGTGATTTGACTTTTCCAAAGATCTCGCAATTGGCACCCAGCCGAGCGGCTGAAATTTCCATCAACAAACAGCTGTTGTCCGTTCAAGTCTCACCAAACAAAGCGAAAGTCGAATTTCTATGGATAAGCGTATTGCAATTTCAAAGCAGCACCATTGAAGCATCTAATCGAATAACAAACAATTTATTGACTCTGGCTGTCACATGGTGGAATAGATATCTTAACTAACAAAATGATTCTACATCATGAAGAGCGAAAAATCTTGAAGTACTTAGTATCTTAGCCTCTTTCAATCTTATGTTAGGCGGCAAAAGTAAAGTTAAAGAGTAAGGTAGCTGTACACTTACCTAATCAGCTACCTAACCTATTTTCTGGTCATTGCAAAGTTGATATCATAACTTTCGATAATTATCAGACGCTGCATGATGTCAAGCAGATTTTATGCAATGCGTAAGAATGAAAAGTGAGTCTTTATATGGTACAAGGTAGGTTTCTTTGTGATATAGGAAAACAATGCGGCAATTAAGAATATGCAGACCGTTTCAAAAATAATTGCACAAAGAAAATGCATTCTCGAATGAAGTTTTCGAGTTGAAGTTGTGGTTCAATTTTGATAAACCTTATACCATATAAAACTTATGTTTCACAGATAATTTTGGCAGATATTTCAGTTTCTCAAGTGGCTAGTTGTGGTCATTCGAGACCACATGTGAAACTACCAATAAATTGCCGCACAAGAAAAAGATATTCCAGATATTCGTGAAAATTTAATGTACGATAATCCACCGGTCACCGAACCTATTGTTCATGAGCTTTGCAATGTAGGCTATTACACAATTTACATGTACTACATCAACCAGAAGTAAAAAGAAAGTGTCCTACATTTCGTTTCATGGCCTTTTATATGTGGGATTTCATAAACATCGATAATTCAATTATCTTAAAACACTTCTTTAGCTACAGTTTATTCTCTCTTACAAATGTGGCCAATGGACTGCCTGTCATCGAGAACTTTATGCCACCCATCTTGAGAACCAACGACGATCTTTATCATCCATTTTGAGATAAACATCCGTTTTCTATTAACATGCATCTTATTGCTTCCAATACACATCTTGCAGTAAATTGAACGTCGTTCGTCTCCAGATTCATTCATGAATTTAATGCTTACTTTTAATGGTGTAAAATCATTACGTTAGGTAAGATATCTATTTGACCTCGTGACAGCCAGAGGCATTGAATTGTTTGATATTTTGCTAAATACCTGAAGGAAGCTCGCTAGGTACCTTAAGATAATGCTCCATTAAGATTGAAATACGCTTATCCACCTTAGGGGACCATGAGGTTAGGTACCTAACCTTTAGGTAGCCAGGTTGCGAACTTTCATTGAAATAGCCCCCGTAGAAAATTTCATTTACTGCAAAATGGGTGTCGGAAACGAAAATCTACGAATATCACGAGCACAAATATAAGCGAATAACGTATATAATTTTCTCTTGATGCTGAGTCACCACCTCAGATACTTTAAGGGACCTAACATCATCTCAATGAACCTAGCCTTAACTTTGAAATGTACTAACGTCATTTCTAAAAATCTTAAGGTTAGGTACATCAAATTGAAATAGGACCCAGGTCACAGACGCCATATGTGAGACCATTTTCACGACTGATATCTACTAATCTCGGAATCTGTCATCGAGATATCAAGGAAAGTTTACTACGACAGTTAATACCGGAAATAAATGTATAGTTCACAACGTCCCCTTTAGGATGCTGTGGCATCCGGTCAAAATACGGAAAGCCCCGCGATGGAACAAATGGATTCCAACCTTAAGACTTATCAATAAGGTTGGAATTACCTGTGAGTAACTGGTGTGGTAGATGACTGACAGAATGTGCACGGAAACTGCCAGAATTGGTTGCAGCCACCACTGAGGGTGTCGATGAGTAGTTGGCGCCCATTCCACCACTGTTACCGGATTTCCTTTTCTTGAAATTGATGCGCGGTTCAGCAGCCTGACGTGTTCCTTGTCCGCTCATTCCCAAGGATGTTCTTCTAGACGAAGATCCCGGTTGAGTGCTACTCATGACCGCATAATGAAGTGCAAGTCCAGGAGAGACGGATTGTGTGTCGTTGTACGCCTTCTTGAACGTCACTGTCGGTCGCTGGAGATCTTGCTCCTGGTCCAGATGACCAGTGCTTCTCGTCAGACCTATACTCTTACTGGTGCTCAGAGCAGAAGCAGGAGAGAGGGAGGATGGAGTGGGACGCGGCAGCTGACGTCGAGAACGATGGAAAGAGAGACTATCCTCGTCATCGTCCTCTCCAGAGTGGTCTCGCGCACACTGATCGAATTCTCTGATGATGCGCTGACTCTCTTCATTAGAAAACATTGCAGCAGGTCGCGGAGGCAGAAGAACGGAGACAGAGGTGGAAGATGGCACACGGATCGGTTCGCATGGAGAGGCGAGGTTGAACTGGAGAACGGCCTGGAAGAAAACAGTACATAACATTACACCCAAAGGTCATATTTGATTGGGACCTGCTATTAGATAGACGATATAGCACCTTCCATAGAATCCAATTCATTTTCAAGAACATAGCTGCCTCTTATCTAGCAGCTAAACAGCTAAAAGAGTTTGGACAAGTTACTGGAGATATTTTAAAGAATACATTTGAGATGCTTACGTTATCAAAAATGAAGTACTGTGCCGAATTCTGTTTCTTTAATAATTTAAAAAGTTTAGATCAAATTCAATATCAATTTTACAAAAGATATTACCATCTAAAGCAGACTACACCCAATTATTGTCTCATTGGTGAATTTGGAATATGTCCTATGGATGCTCATTTCTCGAAGGCAGCTATGTGTTATTGGATAAAAATAATTACGAGAAATGAAAGAAGTTTGATAAGAGAAGTATATGATGCAATATATCTCAATATGACTTCAGATGGTCATGATAGTAGATATACTTGGTGCTGGCGAATAAGGCAGTTACTTACAAAACTCAGCCTGACAAATCTATGGGACGAACAGGTAACGGCTGACAAAGGAAAATATTTGAGAATTGCAAAAAATCGAGTGACCCATTACATTAGAGAAAAATGGATATCTACAGCAAAAGATAGTCATTCTGGCCTGAATTATTTAGAATTATGTGGTTTTGAGAATACTATGAAATCATATCTGAATTTTGATATTGAATACAATGACATCAATATGTTATTAAATTTCGAACAAAAAATCATAAATTAGATTTCGTAATTGGCAGTTACGGAAATCGACTGCGATATGAAGAGCGTTTATGTGAGCTATGTGATAATTCGAAAGTGGAGACTCTGTATCATTTCATGATAGAATGCTCACTATATCAAAATTTACGACAAGAAACAGCGCCTTTGTTATGCAACTGTAGCAATACAACAGAATTCAATAAATTGATGAATATTTTAACTCCAAAACTGGTAAAATCCATCGCGAGGTTTCTCAAAAAAGCAAACGACTTGCGAACGATAACTAAGGAAATCACTAATCAATAAATATGAAATCTGGAAATTTATTTTCGTCAATTCTCCTCTCCTTCCTGTTCAGAATATATTTTAACAACACCGACCGCACGCTGTTTTCTGCCATCAAACTATGTTTTTTATGCATGTGAGCACACATGCTCCTGTTTTCCAATGTTCTTGGAAATAAACATTTTTGACTTTTGACTTTTGACATAGTGCGCAATGATAATTCAAATTTGTCGAAGCTCTATCAGCCGCCACAAGACTTCAAATACGAGTAGATAACTTAAGTTGCGAACTGTTCAACTCACGAAGGTGATGCATGCAATATTTCAAGAAGCCCTAAATTTACTATTGATACAGCGTCGACTCGATTACCGTCCGACTTAAATCGTCCACTTTCAAATTTCAGAACCAACATCAGTCTCAAATACAGCTAATGAAGGCTCACCAGACATTCAAGCGAGCGGCCTTCATTTAAGAGCGATTGAGCGGACGACAAGGTTAGTTGTGAATGGAAAAGCGAGAGCCATGTTTCAGTAGCGTCAGCAATCTCCTTTTATTTACTTTCATATTAACTGCCTTTCATGATTGAATTTCACGTTCATTATCGAGCCCTTTCATGTTTGTTGACTAAGGAATTTTGAATGCGCGAAAAAGTACGTTCTCAGCATTCGCTTGGCACAGATGCCTTCCATGAATTTCCAAAAATTTCTCCATCACGATCTGAACAGCAAATCTTTATCCCTTCAAATATCCATTTTCTTTGAAATGTGCTTGCAACAAATACATGTAGTTGTAAAACTGAAATCTGCTGCTGAATAACTGTCAGACTGATTACTTTACGAGCAATTTATAAAAGTCTACTTATTGTCCATGCACTTTCGGGGCTCGACCTCTTGACTAAAAGATCGGCAAGCACTTGAACCACTGCGTCACGGACACCACCGTGAACTAAATTGCAATCAGGAATAAAGGGTTCATTCAATAATATTCGAACGTACAGCAATGATGTATACGAGGGGTAGCGGCATGTCCTCTCCTCCCTACCATCTCAGTGACTGTCATGTCTGTGGTTAGACTTGAACCCTTTATTCCTGATTGCAAGGTAGTTCATGGTGGTCTCCGTGACACAGTGATTATCTGCTTGACCTAGCGACCTTTTGGTCAGGATGTCGAGCCCCGAAAGTGCCATTGGAAGTCGTCCGGTCTAAAAGTTACCCCAGCACTCCAGAAAAGTCTGACCATGTCAGCACCATCCAAGCCTGTAGTATGGGGGAGTAGTGACGTTAAAGCATCTTGTCTTGAACGAGAGAGCCAAATTATCAATTCACAAATTTCATGAGCACTGAATAGTCTACTCTTAAGCTTTATGTTATTCGGCAAAAATTGAGATATAACGATTTCACTTGAAAACCTGAATTACTGCAAGGACAACTTTTGGTGGAAGAGCAAGTTCAAAGTTCGCGACCTGAACGTCGAACGGTGGGAGAATTAAGAAAATAGACAATTGATGCGAGCAAGTAATGGGTTTAGCTTTGAGTTGTCAGATTTGAACACCCTGTTCAACCATTAACAACCTTTGTTCGGATTGATGTCAGAGTGCCGCGACTATCGAAGAATCAAAATACAACGTGCAGGAATGTGGCCTACTGTCATTACTCGTCATTATGCATCATTATCAGTGCCAAAAATATTTTTTCAGATGAAATACATCTCCGTCAACTTACTTCCTCCTAACTACATTCATTTCACGTTTAATACCACCCGGATCTGGTCTGCATCCGTATGCAATTTATCACACAATGCCGCCACTGTTTGTTACGCTGATTGTTCGCACTGCTAAAGAGCCATCCGCGGCAGAGGTAGTACAATAGCTGCTGCTGTGACGTCATCAGCAATGCCGTTGTAACAGCGGCGTCACATTCCGGCACTGTTCGACCACTAAAATGTTGGAATTTACGTTCGGTCTTCTGAACTAAACCCAAGACACACCTTAACGGATATGTACATGCACAGGTTTGGGTACTTATGGGATATCTCCCCCACAGGTTTTCAGATTTGCCTAAAATCTGCACAAATGAATCAATCGTCACCAAACTTCGGGTACACGTACTTAAGCATATTTTCTACCTACATGCAAAATTTCATGCAGATCAGACAAGTCCTTCTTGCATTAGAGACGATAACGTAAAGTGTAGAGATCTCAACAACTTGATCTGACTTCGTCATTGACGCATCATTGCTACTCGTGTGGGCATTGTTCTCTCTCCCTCTTCGTCTCATCCACTGTCACTTGAAATCTTCCCAAGACCACTACTTTGCCACACCTTTTTCAGAAGCATATTAATGTGAGGGATGTCGCCTGGTCATCATCGCTTCACGGATTGTCGGGAAATGACTTTGTTGTCCTCAAGTGCCTTCTGCTCAGACGATGAGGTCACTGAGAAGTCAGATCAAGCTGCCGGCATCGCCGCACTTCAAATTTTCGCTCCTAATTCAAAAAGTACATGTCCGATTTGTCCAAAATTTGGAATGTTGCTAGAGAATATCCTCACTTACGTGTGTTTAAAGTTTTGTGACGATTGGTTCATTTCTACGACTTTTAGACAAATTTGAAAACTTGGGGGGGGGAGATAAACCATAAGTACCCAGGTTTGTAACCTCCTGTAGTTACGCTGAAAATAGGTGAATTATTGCGAAGTCATTCAATTGCTTATCCAAAAATTAATTGCGAATTAATATCATATACTAATATCATCTACTGAATTGTAGGGATATCAAAGAATTGGTTAGTAAAGTATTGTCAAGAACACTGAAACACGCTTGCCTGCCAACTTACCACAACTTTCTCATACTTCTCTGCTCTAATGCCATAACATTATGCAATATTTTGAGTATGAGCGCATATTTGACTGGCGTGTTGATTACCGATATTTGCCATCAATTGTTGATTGCTAATTGCAAACAATGACCTCTCAGCGAAGCTGCCGCCTAAAGCACATAAATTGAACTGAAGGATAAATGACTCAAAATCGATGACTAGAAAAGTTCTAACCATGGAAGGGCATAGACATGTTACAATGAAGGTTTAGTGGGTGATTTATCAGAGAAGCGAACAGTGATGAATTCGTGAATATTGAGTTCCGACTTTTCAATCAAATTGTCTGATAAGAACTACCGCACATGCGCTTATTTTGTAGAGACAGTCGGCATTGTGACAAGAATCGGACGTCTAATATCTACAAGCCAACAATGATGACTAGATAATAATAAGACATCAACAGAAGTTTTCACGGGTGTGAAATATGGTTGGTTGGTTGGCTATTACATGCCTTATATACATGTAGCTCATTTGGTTAAGGGTTGCATTTCGATGCGGAGAATCTAAGGTTCGAATCTATCCAATTGGGAAGGTACTGTGGCTCTCACTGAATGCTACTAACCCGAGCCTGTTGAGAGTTGTGCGAAGGTTGCCCCATCTCTAGGTAGCTAGTAAGGGTTCATGCTTCGGGTGGATCCCGGATGAAAAAAATATGTTTTACTAGGGTCCTGAGGGTCGGGCTTTTGCCAACCTCGAGTCTAGTCGGGCAAAATTTTTGAAGATATTAAGAGGCGAAAATAAGAATTATAATATCTATGAAATATGTTTATAATATATTATGAAAAATAAATTATGATTTCTGAACAGATGCCAGAGTCAGTATTTTCGTGCGTGAGATAAACCAAAAATAGCAAACAAAACTATGATAAGCTAAAATAACAGGTCCGAATTGCGTTCTGCAAAGATAAGTTTTGAGATAACTAATCTTCTCCAGGGATCGCAATTCACCCAAGAATAAAAACGGAAAGGGGAAAAACCGGGGTTTGGATGCATAAATTTGAAATATTTACATTAGACTAATTTCGCATTAAAACGGAAAATTGCGATCACTGATCTTTGGCTGATGTGATTGGCCGTCGTTAAATGTGACTGAATTTAGGGAGCATTTCATTGCAACTTCAACGATATTGCTGTGACCAGGCTGTGAACAAAACATAATGATAAATAAACGCGTTAAAGTAGTAGGTTATTGAAGAAAGTGAATGTAATCGAAATAAGAAAGCTTTGCAGACGCGATGTATTTTTACACATGTTCGCCAACTCGATTCGAATTCTGATCGTCGTTCCAGCGGTCAAACTCGAAATTCGAGTACTCGCAGGGCCCTGATGCTCAACCGGAAACCGAACAGTTGTATTTTCTGAGCAAATTTAATAAAAGCTGGTGTATTTTCTGGCTATTGTCAGTTACTGCAACATTCAAGTACCCTGACCTGGTATTGCAGCAATATCACATGATGTACATAGATTCAAAACAGCATCCTATATTATGGTACAGCAAGCAAGGGGTACTTCTAAGATCAACAAGTCTTCTTTCCTTTGAATTGTCGGATAAATAACATCCCTAACTGGCTGGTCATGATGGAATTGAAACAAGTGTACCCAATTTCGGATGGAGATCAGTTTAGGACGCAATTACAAGTAGGCCTAAATTTCATTTTAAAAGATTGCAACGGAGGCAAGTTGAATGACTGCAGCAGGCTCCGCTGCGCTTATAAAAAAGGCCTACAATATATTTATGACAGAAGAATCATGCATTTTAACAGCAGACGTAATTATGTACTCATTCTTTAGCTAATGTGGCCTAGCGACTTGTAGAAGAGGAAATACACTCTTTCACATACGTTGTTAAAAAAGCGAGTGCTAACAAATTGAATAGAAATGAAATGCAAGACCAATATGGGAACGTAGAGTTGCTTCTCGCCAACTAATACACCGTGCATTTCATCACTTATGTTATTTATTAAATAGCACCCAGATGTTAATAAAATCGAACGCCGGTTGCGATGGGCAGGCCACGTGGACAGAATGACAGAATCCAGGCTTCTGAAGCAAGTGCTCTACTCAAAACTAAGGACAGGAAGCCGCGCAATAGGAAGGCCTATGAAGTATTTCAAATATATCTTGAAGGAGACATTGAGGAGCTATGGGATTGAATCCGACAACTGGAAGGGCCTCGCGCAGAACCGTGCGGCCTGGCTGCAGATTGTCCATCAAGGAGTGGCTGACTTCGAGAAGAACCGGCTGGAGGAGGAAGCCGCCGCGCGACAAAGGAGGAAAGATGCGACAGCGGTGCCCGACGTCGCAGGAGCAGAAGACGGTTACGCTTGTGAGGTATGCGGTCGTGTGTGCCGCGCCCGTATCGGCCTCCTATCACACATGATGACTTATTGACAAATCTTTCTGATTTATCTGTCTATATTGACTGCTTACAGTCTATATTGACTGCTCTCATTTATTCAAATAAAGCATCTTGGTGCCTTACTCGACTTGAGTGGTTGCAACCAGGGCTGGGGTGTCGGTGTCGGTGTCGGTGTCGTGATTTTTAGGGCCGACACCGACCTTAAATTTTAGCTGGAAAAATAAATTGTTTTATCGCACAAGGATTTCCTTCTCTTTGCAAATAGTCATATTTTCACTAAAACGGACTGGAAGGCTCTTCCTTCACACGAATTGGGAATGAATTGAGTGGATTGCTGAATCAATTGTTTTGAGTGTTTTTGATTGTTTTAAGCCTATCAATTGTTTTGAGTGATACGGTATCACCTTATCACGTGTAATCATAATAAGCATCTTCATTTTTGTCATCATTCACTGTTTATTCAATTAGTCATCATATCCATTGTTTCACCACGTTTCATAAGCATTGTTCACTATTCATCGCATCACTTTCAATTTCAGAGTCATTTTGTTGTCATTATTTTTAAAAAAGCAGTTTGTTTAGAAAATGATGTTTTTTCGTGATCACAGGTCTCCTGAAAGGAGTGCATGACTTGTAGTGTTTCGAGGATTATTATTATTATTATTATGAGAAATAACCTTTATTTCCATCAATACACAACGAAAAAAAGAAAGTCAGGGACACAAAACAAAGCAAAAGTAAAGACAAGTCGGGCAATTCAGTCAATTTTATTATTATTATTATCCGGTGTCGGTGTCGTGCTTTTCAAAATCCGGTGTCGTGCTCGAACCCGGTGTCGGTGTCGGTCAAAAAAAAGCACGACACCCCAGCCCTGGTTGCAACGACTATTGCTGTTTCCAAAATGCGTAGACAAAACACGCAATTATCTTATACCAGCCTTGCATCAACACCTCAATGCAACTTCTAAGGCCATCTTTAGAAGAAACACCTTTAGCGTCCACACAAAGGATTATCAAACAGGATCTACAAACTTAGAAACTGAAGTCTAGTTAAATTGATGGAGTCGTTTTGACTTTTTGAATTATGAGAACACTTGAACCAATGTCGGCTCCAATGCATAACTAAATCACTAGCAACAATTGCTGTGTGATTATTTCTCTTGGCATATCATTGTCGTGCATTTATCGCGCTGTGCACTCAGTGTGGATGCCAAACCTAGTTGGGAGCATAATATTTCCGAAATTAAGTTTCTGCCAATTCCCTATCAGTCGAGAGTAGAGATGTGAATTTGATTGAAACGTCATTGATGTCGGAAATGCAGAAGTAAAGGTCAGCACACGGCACGAGTGAACGGAAGAATGGATGTAACAATAGCAGACCGGAGTTCACTTCTGTCACTTTATTTTCCGTCTATCTGATGGATGAAATTCATTACTTAACCATCATATTCCGCCTAAGATCCGATAAACATCAGCAGATAATAGCGGAGAGTATTCAGAGGTGAAAGGTCGACCGATAGAATGCACGCAAATGACATAGCGAACTTTTCCAGCCATCAAAACTCAGGTGATTATATTCAAGTATAAAATGTGTCTGTTCATGAGATAAGATAGATAAATGAACAGAGCTTGGTGATGATAGTGAAGAGGAAGCAGAAAGCAGCACTGACGAAAACATAAGTTTACTGATACCGCACCGCACTTAGAAGCTGTTGCTTTGATGAAAATTCATGCCTCCATTCGTCGGATTACTGTATTTGAGTACACAGGTGTTTTCGATAATTCACTCAAGTTAAAAAGCGACAAAACAACGCATCCATTCTTTTACACGATTCAAACGTGACGTTAATAAGATATCGGTAAATGAGAAAAATGAAATGTCAGAGATATAAAAAACATTTTCTGCTTCTTCAGATATGAGCACTCAACATACTGTGAATGATGAAGCTCTTACGTCACTACTCCCCATACTTGGGGCTTGGACGGTGCTGACATAGTCAGACTTATGGAACGTTGCAGTCCGGATGCCCTTCCTGCCGATTTCCAACGACACCTTCGGCGCTCGACCTCTGGACCAAAAGATCACTAGGCCAAGCACTTAACCACTGTGTCACGGAGACCACTGGCGGAGATTATTGTACGACACGTAATCTCAGAAATCGACGTCTCATTCCCAGATATCGCTTGAACACTAATGTGTGACACGTCTTTTTAGAAGTCCATGCTTCGAATTTCCTCACCACAGAAATCGGGAAAGAAAGGCAGCGCAGAATATGTTTACAGTCTATAAAAGCAAATTGTTAATTATGTGATGGAACAGTACCCCTAGCTCCGAAGTTGAAGGAAGGCCCTACACAGAAACGGTTATGAAATCTGAAACTGGACATTGATGATACAGGCATAACATGTCATTTAGAATGATAATACTTATATTTGTATCTTTATTGTAGAGTAGAATATTTAGTGTAGCATTACATCAGACACTAAAGCATGTGATGGCTATCCTGTAGATGAATACTGAAAGTCTCTTCAGTCAAGAATTTCACCTTATTCAAGACGGTGATGAAGGAAATATGATTATCATCTTGTCTCACTAAGTTAACGGTGTATTTTACTAACTGTGTCAAACATGCATAGTTCTCATGAATGGAACGATTGAAAGACATCAGAACAAGATGTTCAGAGATCTTGGTGATGCTCCTTCACAACGTCGACGTCATTCATGACGAAAGACTCGTGCATTGAAGCAGCATCGGCATTTGAAACATTGGAGTCACTTAATGAATTTAATCATCCTTTCAATGATTTTACTCCAGGCTGCTACAACAAGTCAGTTATTCATTCAATGAAAAAAAGATTGCTGTGAGCTACCAACTATGAGACATGAGTCAATTTATGTGAGGTGTAGCCAATGACTAACCATTTCAGCCATATGACGAAAACGAAAAGGATTCTCTCCAAATGTGATGAAGCTGCATGCTATCTTCATGTCTTAACTCCAATACTGACAGTGAAATATCATGGTGCTGTAATAACAGTATCGTGTATTTTCAAACCTAGATATCTGCAAGTCAGAGCATTTTTATTACAGCACTAGGTTTCGGAAGACTGCTCAATAACAGCAATAGTTCTAACAATAGGTTTCTTCAAAGTCATCAAAATTTTACAATGGCGATATATAAATTATTTTGAAAATATTAGCAAGTAACGGAACAGAACATGCGCATTAAAATGTTTTAATACAAATGACAAGACCACACGCACATAAGATAATTGATTGTCAGGTGGGTTAGCAAACCACAAATAAAACACGAGTGATCCCTTTCGCACGAAAGTATCCGGTGAAAATATCAATGACAAACGTCTCGAAACTGCTTTGGTTCTAAACACGCAACTCGATGAACTAAAACGACATGCAAACTCCAAACTCATAATATTTCATCTAATGCGCGCTGGTATCACGTAAAACTCAAAATTCCAAATTGAAACTGATAGTCCAAAATTATATGATAACTTTCTTAACATTGGACGAAGAAGAAGAGACAGTGTCCATGGTAACATCATCTTCCTAGACAAATAGCTTAATCTTGCGATTTCAAAATATGTCTTGAATGAATATAATGTATATAATGACATGAAAGTCAAGCATCTGATCCTCCTTTATCAAACGCACAACCTATTTCGACCATCCATAGTCCTTTTAAAGCAAAAATACAGAAGTGCACAGCATGCTAAATTAAAAATCTTATTAGTCATGGCCAGAAATAGCTATGCATTTCGGTAGAGGTAATGTCATTCGAGGCGCACCTCCTAAGCAAATGGTGAATAATTAACAGAATGCATTGCGCAAAATAAGAAAATATAAGATCTACAGTATTGGCCATGGCATTAGAAATTTTCTGTAAAATACGATTTGGTAGAGATATAAGGTCATTAACATCATCTAAATATAACTCTCATAGTGTCTGAATCTGTTGGCTTTCTATGACGCTCTTCATTCAGATTCATATGCTGATTCATCAGAGAAGAAATGTCAGCTTTCTATGGTAATTTATAGATTTTTCTTTCATGCAACCTGTAGTGTTAAGTAGGGGAAGCGTCACAAATTCTGATACATCGACGAATTCTCATTGACATAGGTAAGAAAGCAGACATCAGCGCAACTTTAAAAGCTCAAGTTCTTATTTTACACGAAGAAGGTTATCGACAAAATGCAATCGCCGATCGATTGCTATTGTCTTGCTCTACAGTGAATCGCATTATCCACGGAGTGATTTCTACAGAGCGCAAAGGTCCGAATAGAACAACTACTCGACGAGATGATGCTCTATTGAAGCGATTGGTGAATAGTCAACCTTTCATTACATCTTCTAAAGTCAAAGCTGTGCTTCCTTCGCTTTCCAACGTGTCGACACGCACGATCAGAAGAAGATTACAGGTTGATCTCAAGCTACCGTCTCGCATCGCGTCGAAAAAGCCCTTGATGCCGAAGACAGCTGTGAAACGCCGTATTGAATTTTGCCGAAAATATGCTCATTGGACATCGAAGACTGGGCAAAAGTGCTATTTTCCGATGAGAGTACTTTTAGAAAATTCAATAATGTGCGGGGCCTTGTCCGTCGACCTCCTGCATCAAATCCCTACGATCCGCGATTTGTAACAACGACCGTAAAGCATTGCCCACAAATTATGGTTTGGGGATGTTTCTCCTACGGTGGCCGCGGTGGTCTCTATTTTGTCCCAAAAGGTCAAATAATGAATTCTCAACGATACCAGAATGTTCTGTGTGACAAAGTGTCTCTCCTGGATGAATGTCCTATCATGCGAGATATTTCAGCACGACTCCGCACCATGTCATAAAGCAAAAACTGTGACTGAGTGGCTGAACACCAATCAGATCGAAGTACTTGATTGGCCCGAGTTCCTCACCCGACTTGAATCCGATTGAAAATTTGTGGGCGATTATGAAGGAAAAAATATCAAAGATTGAAATAACATCCCTCAGTCATCTTGAGGAAGTGATAAAGTCTGTTTGGTGCCGTGACATCATCAGTGCCCAACTGTGCAAAAACCTTGTATTTTCAATGCAGAACCGTATCAAAAAAGTATTGAAAGACAAAGGACACGCTACGAAGTATTGATTTTCCTGTATTGATGCTCCTTGATTTTCGTGTAACACATTGTCTTCTACACATTGTCTTCTGATATTTTGTAATCAAATAATCGATGATACACGTGCATATTTTGGTTTAATGATGATTTCCCTCTTTTTTACAAGATAATTAAAAATTTCTAATGCCATGACCAATACTGTAATTGGCGTACTTAGTCTAATCTTTTATCGCCAGAATGAATGATTTCTCAAGATAATACAGATTCATCCCATCGAAAATTTGCATTTTCTTGTCATGAGGAATTCTACGACTTCACAAGCACAATGTTAACACCTGCGTCTTTTCAAACGTAGAAATTTTGTAGCACTCTCTTTTTCTTCAGATACGCAGGATACAGGGTCTTCATAGATGAATGAATTCAGCTTTACCTTTAAAAACATTAATCATGCCCCCAAACATCCATGCCTGAAAAATCCATCTCACCGAAGCATTTTATTACTTTTCATAATGCTAGAGTAAAGCAGATAAAAATTATTAGTTTACATCTGCCTATCACTCATACTTCGCGTCACCTGCTAAACCACGAAAGGAATCAGTCACATTAAATTGAAATCGCTGATAATAGGCCTTGTACAGAAAGAGATAACAACTTACTTGCTTGATGTGACGAGTTAACTGATATATTTATTGCGTAACTGTTCTATCAATGTTCAAAGTGACAGCGACTTCCGCCGACCCAATTTTCAGAGCGATGAAATGTCTACTTTTGACATCTAAATTCACATATAGCCGTGCCAGTTGGATATTAGCAGATCTAGACTCAATAGAAATAGCAAATAGTACAAACATAGTACGAACACTTTAATAAAGTGCTTTTCAAGGCATTCAACACGCACGAATGATGCGTGTGTAATCATACACAGTGCGCACCGAATTTAATTCAGAGCATAGGCGTATTTAGGGGGTCTTCCCCCTACACCTTCAGGTAGCAAGAAGTTAGAGACAGTAGGCCTTCTTCGGTGAGACAGTAGAAGACTGCAAAGTGCTTACTACATTTTTGATGAAACTACGGTTTGATAAGAAAGTAAAGCTTCGGTTTTAATCTTTCGCCGTGCGTGTAGCTAAATCCTAAAAAAGCACTGCTTTAATACCACTGCTAAACTGAAGATAGTATCCGATACGGCAATCCAATACCGGACCTCGCACCCATTCCGCGCAGGCAGCGTATCGATGTAGGGTAGTATAAATGAAGTTCTAAACTCCAGCCTATGATATACTAGGAAATTATATTTCCTGGGTTTCATAAACTAGGTTCTCTGATTTCGAATGCCAGTATTCTGAGATAATACACCTTCGTTTTCATAATAATGAGAAAATTAGAAGTAACTACATTTACTAATACAGGTACCAATTTGTAATTAGGTGTAATAGGGTAAGTACTAAATATGACAACTATTACTTAACTCATATCAAGACTTAAAGTCAAAAGTCAGAAGTGCCTCGCCTCGCCACGCGAATTGCGTCAGTCATTAGTATCATGATACTTTCGGAAGCGGAAGCGATCGTCGGGCATTCGCTTCCGCTTCCAATGAAAACGATTGCTTCCGCTTTCACACCCCTGCTTCACCTGCATATTTATCGATAGCCTAACAGTTGAATCATGTTCAATAAAGTCAAAGTAGTAGTTCTAGTAGAAAAAATAGTTGATTGCATTACAAGATATAAGCTAACGGTAACTCAAAAAAATCTCTTCTAAATTTATAACCCCAAATAAAAGAATACTTTTCTGAGATCTCCATCCACGCAGGTTCAGGTTAATCCGCGCATGTTCCGCACGCGCAACTCAAACCCCCTGATTGCGCGGAAACCCCGGAACCGCGCTGCGGTGGCAACGCTGCAATCGGTCTGAGGCATAAGCGTCACTACTCTCCCAATGAAGAGAGTAGATGATGTTAAAATGATCAATCACAACGAAAAGCACATTGCATTACTTGCAACAAGCAACGATGCGAATGCACTAAATGTGTTCCTCTGGACTATCGACGGACGATTATTGGCATTTAGCAGTTCTTGTCAAATAGTGATAACTCTCCGTCTTTCACTTCATACCTCCAACTCTGCCGTATTACAGAAAATTTCGATTTTATCTTTGCGAGTTCGGCACTTCGCGGTTTTGTTTAGAGCATGTCGAGATAATGGCTTCTCATTCTAAAAATTGTCATAATAAATTTTGTAAAAATCCTGTCCTCATTCTGCTAACGAATTGATTTCTGTACCCACCATTTCAATCCCATCATTGTGGTGATGTGTTTTCCGAAGATAAACGTCATTGTATTTTATGATTTAGCTATTTATTGTTTAATTGCAGAGAACTTCATTACATTAACTTCCGTTAATGGTTCGAAATATACCAGTTACATATTGAAGAAGACTCTCGGTCAATTAGTTAACTTGGCTTCCTAATTCCCTAAAAAGAACTTAGACACAAGGTACATCAGTAGGCAGAGGAATCACTTACCTGATTTTCTTTCTCGGCAACAGCTTCTTCCATAGCATGTTCATTAACCTCCCCTTCAATTGACGATTCCCCTTCAGTCCATATTGGCGGATTAGCTACTTCTAAGGTCAGCAGACGACTGTAAAGTGAAATTTCAGCACATAACATTTCGTGATCAGAAGTCTCTGACATTTTGATAAATCATGATAATGTTAAGTCAATGCAAAATTCATCGTATGAGGAGTTCGGGAAAACTTTTATTGAAAACCAATTGGAAAATGAAGAACA
The DNA here is from genome assembly GCA_907163375.1 of Prostheceraeus crozeri. Lineage (NCBI taxonomy): Eukaryota > Metazoa > Platyhelminthes > Polycladida > Euryleptidae > Prostheceraeus > Prostheceraeus crozeri. Next base: position 297,496 of record CAJQUW010005527.1, read on the forward strand.
AAAATTAAAGTTCGTGTGTCATTCGGTCATACTTGAAATATCAATTAATAAGATCACACCATCAGTGGCAGGTACATGTATATAGAAAGAAGTACATGCCTATGACGACAAAACGAATATAGGATATTTAGCTACACAACCCAAAATTCCTAAATATGAAAACAGCTGCATTTAATCTTTGAGATTGTTTAAATCTAATAGCTTCATTTCTCAAATGCCAGTAGTTTTGTAGTTTTTTTTGATGAGATTCACTTGGTTGAAAGAATTCATCCATACTGCCATGAACACACAGGCAGCTCGTGTGATTTAGTGGCAAATTGATTTAAAGCTGCCTTTCTACAATAAACTACATGCATTGGAAAAATCTATTCTGAAACAGGGTTACAAGAGCAAAAACTAGCAGATATAAAAACCTTGCAAATATGCTTGGGGAACATGAAATTTCGAAATGTAGATTACAACAGACTAGAGCAATGGCTTCAATAATCAGCATTTCAAGACATGGCGCTCGGAAATGGCAGTGAAAATACTGGTGACTGGCAAATAATCAATTCAATTGAGGAGTCATTGAATAGTTTTGTTCACACTTCATTTTCCGATGAAAAGCGCCGGGACGAGTGAAATCTTCCTCTTTTTCAAGTACAAAACACAAATTCATGACAACCATGCATTGAAGGCCATAGACATTCAAATTACATAAACGGGAAAACTTCATGAAGTAATATACTATTGTGAAGAAAATACTGTTGTAAACTCAAGAAAGCTTCCTTTACTGATGCTTCATTATGAAAAGAGAATGCTCATCCATTTTTGCATGTCAATCTGATGATAAACATTTGGAATTTGGCCACTTTCAATGAATTTCTCCAACATATTCGCTAGATGCGTTCGCATGCTGCCGACAATGTCGCAGCTTTAGATATCAGGAATGGATTACTGTACAACTTGAAACTTCGTGGGTGACTGTCATAATTCACACTTATCACAGAATTTGATTAAAGTACTTTGAATGTGAATACGAATGTGCAAATTTGATGCACGAATGCAGACTCAGTGATAATACCTTATCTCTTAGAAGAGACCCAGCCCCAGAATAACACACGCATCTGGTTCATTGTTATTAAATCGTCACTTCCTCCCCTCTTTGTAAATTCAATCACCGAGGTTTCTCATATTAATTGCTTGTACATCATGATGCAGAACTTTAGCTTTCTGCATGTAAGAGTAGCTTCACCTGATCTTATACTGCACCATCTGCATCAAATTACTACGCCATGTGATCATTTAATAACTACAAATAATGTTAGTTTTTATATAACCAGCTTTAATTGTTTGTCAATAACTACCCGAATTTTCTTAAGTAATTAATTGTTGCAAGGAGTAAACGAGGGCCTATAATTGCAAGCTAAATTGTCAAAATGCACAGGTGTTGTAGCATGAAATGTGAGCCGCAAGAAAAGGCAGAACTGTGAGTCATAGCACTTTATAAAGACATCAATCATATCACCATAGAACAGACAATAGATGGCAATCGGAGCTTAAAATCATTGAAATCAAATAAAATAATTTTCATAGTTTTGACTAAGAATATTGTTTCTACTTTTAAAATAACCACGCCCTCAAATCAACTTCGCACATCAAAGTACCCCTTCTCAAATAGACCGCGCGGGGTCTACTCGAAGAATATAGTGATCGTCATGACATCTTTCATTTGATATTTATCAACTTGGAATGTCGCTCTGAACCGCTTCATGCGCCTGATTTCCGGAGCTATCAGATCTACGCCAACAGACAATCTGCCTGTCCTGAGTGGAATCATGCTACTAGATATTCGACGTGAAGAACAATTGCTAAGGCTCGGCTAAGGCTAGATCAGATTCAAGACACCTGCTTAACGACGCCATCCTACAGAACCCCGAACGAGAAGACTCAAGTCCCGACAAACTCGTTGACCGCATGAACGATGTGATCAGACGGACGGACCTGCAAGACTTTGCTCAGTACAGGTGAGCAGAAAGATGCGAGAGCTCCAACGTTTCATCCCTATCCCGACGAAAAGGCCCTCGGATACGATCTACCAAGAAAGTACTGGGTGTTCCTCAAAAGGCTTTGATTTGGTTTTGGCCGTTATCAAACTTTTCTGCATCGCATCGGGCTTTCACCAAACTATCGTTGTTTCTGTGCAGAGGCCCAAACGCCTGAGCACGTCCTGTCCTACAACGAAGTGGTCATTCGCGGTGATATGGTGAACGTGGACCAGACATTCCGCGCGTGGATGCAAGAAACTGAGCTAAGACTATAATCAAAACATCCTCGTGACTCATACATGACACTTGTCCTTTTTTCCAACTTTTGTGCTTGTTTTACGAATATATATACTGTATATATCAACATAGAAATCGCCTAATACATTCGTCTCACCGACCATTACAGACGGTACAGATAAAACTTGTGCAAGTTGCAGTTCCGATTCGGCAAGAAGATATAAAACATTTCACGCAAAAACATCTAGCAAGACTATGTTGCTATCAATAAAAATTCCAATTTACGTCAGTGGCATCATAGTCCAAACATGCAGTATTTTTCTTTTCAAGGAATGGTGTCTAACTTTATAATCATTTATCTGTTTCCCACATCTATCGTGAAAGGAATCGCCGTCACAAGTCATAGGTATTGAAACTTCGTTGAATCCACATTTGTAGAACATCATCATTACCTTCGGCGACATTAAACACATCAACTACAGTTTCAAAGTTCTCCCTCAGTCAGGTACTGCTACTTTAAAATTTCTCTTGACTATGGCGCGTCAAGTGTCGATACATACAGCAATGGCCGACCTCGATCCTCCCTCTGTAGGCGTCCACTACAGCAGAGACACGTCCACCCATTTCCCATCCAGATAGAAAGCTCGGAATTCACCCAGGCAGCCAGCACCGGCTGCACTGGGCATTGTCAGATATCTCTGAACTGATGACTTTTACTCTGCGCATGCACTGCAGATTGGGTTCAAGTTTTCTGCCAGATAATCGTATGTTTCAACTTCACATTTGTTTCCAGATGGATTTAACAGATTTTTGATGATTGTTTCAAAGGGAGATCAGACATTGACAGTTGCTGATACAAACTGATGCAATTTAGAAATTGAATGAAATCCTGGAGGTGGATTTCGGTTTAAATTACATGAATTGCCGTCAGCGCTACTTTTAACAGTACATCATCAAACGCGTCGTAATGATTAGCCCTCGTCTCAGAGGTGAACAAATATCATCAAATATTGTCTGAGAAACTCAAAAGTGGATCAACAATGCAATCTACACATTTTCAGTGACTTTACTTTGCAATACCAATTCATCTGTTGCTATCTTGTATCTGCTATTCATTTTCGGATACCCATTAAACGGACCAGACACACCAAAGTGCTTACAACGGTAAAACCTTGTCGTTTGGTAATTCGGCAGAGTGCTTATTTCCTTAAGAACTCTTATGAAAGCCGATGACTTGAAAACAGTTGACTTTTTCAACCCACGTACCTCAAAGAATTGTATTTCTAAAGCTATTTTATAATTCACTTTTATATTTTTCGTTATTTTTATTCACTCTGTGTTTCTTTGTAAATATTTAGTTACAGTGGCATGTAATTGGCATTGCTGTACGTCACGTACTGAATACAATAAAATGGAATAAAATACCTTTCGACCAAAAGACAGCTCACTTATACATGTAAATAAGCTATAAATTTCACTGTCCAAAATCAGCAATAAGTGAGGAGATCTTGGATTATTTTTTAAACATCGCTAGTAAGGAACTCAAGTGTTTGTAAAATGTTTTTCTTTGTTGCAAGCCTTGATCTATTTCGACCAGCTCTTTGGTCATCGTCAGAAGGAAGATTTCACCTCACCCAATACGTCATGGAACTTTTGACAGGTATGTTAACCTCCATCACCGAGGCCAAAGAGATGCAAGACCTAGAAAACGGAAAGAGCAATCAAAGCAAGATTGTTCAGAAAGTTAGAAAAAAGTTTAAAGAAGATTAAGTAATTTATGTGATTATGAATGAATGAATGGTTTAACGTCGCTATTCCCCCTTACTGGGGCTTGGACGGTGCTGACATAGTCAGACTTTAATATGTAGCGTTGTGATCTTTTAGTTCGAATGACGACTTCCAATGACACTTTCGGGGCTCGACCTATGGACCAGAAGATCGCTAGGCCAAGCACTTAAACACTGTGCCACGGAATCATCTTAATCTGATTATCTTAACGGTTTAACCCATTGGAAAAAATAATTATGTGATTCGTTAAGAAGAGAAAGCAGACATGTCGTTACCAGCAGCAACACTATCGATACATTTGACTCTCACAAATTCTTGTGTCACATGCACATTACATGGAGTACACAATTAATGTGAAATGAGGTGACCGCACATTCCATTGTATATTTTATGTTCATATTCAAATTGAAGTGAATATGTACAGCATTGTTCTTTGACACAGCGCTTTTCAGAGCAAGGTTATTCAGCCGGCTGTCGATTATGTGAGAGATCTTTAGCCCTAAAACCTTTATAAATCTCTCATTTTTCATTTTGAAACTACTAGTTATCTGGAGGACCTAGAGAAATAGTTCGACTACGAAGTTGCTCCACATCTAGGATTCAATATTTCAGAATTACAGCATGAAAGGGCCAGCTTTCTGTGAAGCAGATCAAGCTGACATTCAATAAAGAATGCGTCAATTCGAAATGAATACAGAAAATGGCAGATTGTCTCTTAAGTTCAAGTAAAATCGATGGTCAATACCTTCACATATGATGAGGAATATAGCCTAGCTCTTACCTCAGTACCACGAGGATTTCTAATGATGTCAAGCCACTGCAGTGGCAGTTTAGATTCGAGGAAAAAATACCAAAGGCTTGCAATCTTAGATAGAACGATTTTTAGCATCAATTATTTTGTAAATGCATTGAAAAGATTGAGCAGTAATGCGAGCAATGATCTATTCACTAATCAATTGAGTCATGGGAATACGCAATAACTTATAGCAATGATAGCAATGCTAATACCTGTATTTTCAAAGTCAATCATATACAAGTTAACTGATAATACAGTGAAAATCCTGACCCAAACGGGCATGACAATGATACAATAGTACTAATTGAGTGAGGATGTTACCAAATATTTGACTCCGAAAGCCGATTATTAAACTTCCTCTGAAATGTTTCACTGAAGTACTTCTTCACTTGTGGGGCAATTGAAGCGATTTACGACTTCAATTAAGAAGAATTTTCTAAACGGCACTTGACTGCGGATTGATGTTAATTGTGGCGTTGCTACAGCCGGCCGGCAAAACTAGGCCCGGCCGGGGTTCCAAACCTAATGCACATAACTTAGAAGTCGCAGTGTAAAGCTCACACAAAATTTGGCAGTATGACATTAATAAGATCTCAAAGGCAGCAAACATCGCTTTTGAAATATTTAAGAGTTCACAAAATGAGTCATGGTAATAAAATAATATGCGACAAAAGTGCTTGAAGATTAATTGAACTAAAAGCAAAAGTTGATCTACATTGAAATATGGATTTGAAAAATTGGAGCGTGAATTCCAGCATAAAATGTTAATGCCTACATTTTCCTTTGCTATAGGCTTCATTGGCGGCCACGAAGTGACCCGACTTGAATTCTGGTAGATGTCTTATTTCATTGTTGGAAGATAAACACAAATAATGTGGTCTGACTATCACATTCAATCTGGTATTTGATCAACAAACCAACCGAGATCCACTTTTAGGAAAAAACGTCAACCCTCGTACTTTCACGAAATTTTCCTATCGGAGAATCCAAAATAGTTAGTTCCCAGTCTTATCTGAAAAATAGCCCCACTCACAGAGAGACGAGCAGAAGAAGCTCTTGAAGTGCACCACCGATCGCATAACTGAGTTAAAGATTCACTAGCATGCGTCGGATGCTCGTCTCTCTGATCACAAGGGTGGACCGTCTAAGATAATAAGATTAGCCACTTCTAGTTTTCCATAACTATATCATCCACGTCAGCCTAAAGCAAATTTTGTTTCAACACGAATTCCATTGCTGTAGACAGAATATCGTGTCTGTTAAAAGTTGCCTGAAATTTTAGGATCCAAAGATAATGATGAGGAACCTCATTGGCTGGAAGTGCGGAAATTATCGCAGTGACACTGATCGCATTGCAGACGAGGAATGATGATAGATTTGCACTTTTCGTTAAGTACACTCAGAAATTTCGGCTAGCAGTTGCCTCACTCGTTGTCAAGAATAATTCAAATCGAAAATCACAATATTTTAATGTCTTAGGATTTTCATGCACTTGAACAGTTTTTAAAGTAAGACTGGGAACGTGACTCTTATTTACTAACGATTAAAAATTACTGCACGCATACAAGTGTTGCTCAATTGAAGATGATGAAGCAGGGAGATCAAAGAGCAGTTGATGGTGACTGAGGTGGTGCCCAAAATGGAGACAAGTATGTATATACAGTAGAGTAACAAATACTTTTACAGCATCATAGAAGGTAAAACAAAGGCAATAAAGTTTTTGATATATTGTCTTGTCTATTTTTCATGTTTTGAATGTAATTGGAAAGAGTCAATATTGAAAGATAGTGATTTTATTTTATTTTTTTGTTATTTTTTACAATAAATTTCAAAAAATTAATTTATCATTACATCTAGTCAGGTCCTCATTAAGATGCTATTGGTACGTACTATGTAACCCAATGCTACTTGTTCCATGGAGAGCATGCAAAGTGTCAGGTTTGACTTGAGCAGAGATTGAACTAAGGCCCTGTGAATCGGGCTTTTGCCAACCTTGAGTTGAGTCGGGCCGATGGAAGGCAACTAGAGACTCAAATTAGCATACAAATTAGTAATAAGTATGCCTATCACTATTTTTTGACACAAGCACAAGAGCTGCACTGAGTCACTGTTAGAAAATTGATATAGAACATAATTTTAACCTCAAAGAGTTATCTATGTACTGCATTCGTTACAGTTCTGCAGTGCTTACGTCTACTGGCCGCTAGAGGTCTCTATCGTGTTAATTTAGTTGAGACCGTATACTTCCATTCAAGCACTACACTACTACGGCAAGCATGTAATATTTCTGCCACTCCTAAAAATGCTGCATCTTGCGATATACCAGCTGCATTGCCAATGTGAGAGTTGCCGATTATTGACTGTTATGTCATCATGTAGTTTGTTATTAAACAAACATTTTTTTTTGTTTTCTCGTCTTTATCAAACCTCTGCTTATTTAGGCTCAAGGGTTTAATTTTAGTGCATATGGTATTGGATCAAAAATGGAAAACAGACCACGGCGGACCCAGCCTTTTGCTCACCGTGTCTAGGTTATCGGTATGAGCAGCAATGAAAGGACAACCGCGCTCACACTCATCCGGCAGTGGCTAGTCAACACCTGACTTCTGTTTTTTTGACTAAACTGATTGTACGAAAAAACGGACCACGCCGCAAATCGCATTACAAAACATCATGTCCGAATTGCGCATGGAGAAAATCCGTTTTTATGGCATGCTATTAACAGTTTTATGTATATGTTTTATAATTATGCATGATGTTGATACACATGTTATTATGCTTCATAGCCTTTTTTTCTTCTTACAATAGTGAGTTCAGTGACTTTTTCTATTCAATCGCGTAGTAACATCTGCAACGAAAACCTAGAGGATTAAGATACTAAGAATGGTGATCAGAATGTTTGTATACGAAAATACGTATTGAGGTAACCAGATATCTTAATCAGTCGCTGCAGAAATGGTGCAATTGCTGAAATATTGGTCTAATTTGCCTGATACCACTTTCAGTCATCTTCGCAAGTCGATTCGAGTATTCGACAGACTCGAGTTTCGAGTCTGTTATGAATTGCGATGAATTATACAAATTTTTGATTTCCGATCTGAAATCACCATTTCGAAATTGATAGGCCTATATTTCGAGACAAATGTAACTATGATGTCCAGGATCCCCACAGTCCACACAACAATTTTTTTCCTACCACAACAAACGCAAACATGTCCTGTCAACATGTGGCATTACTTATGGACTGCAATAGTTTGTTTACATACTGTATGTTGACAAGTTGAATTGTAGACAACAAAGATCAACAAGCGCATTTATGGTATGTTATTACTTCTCTTTTATAATTTCAGAATATTTATTCGAACAATATAACTACTTTGCTCTAACCCTCATGCAAACGTTAATTGTTCATTAGGTCGATCTGAAAATAATTACAGCAATAATGGATCCTACGCTAAATCCTCGACGTGATCTTGAAGAAAAAATGCTCTGATTCGTATTCAGGAAAACTCGAAAATATGAATGTTTTACATTAATTGGCTAAGTGACAGAAAACATTTTTGATATTTGAAATTTAATGTGGTTATCTTGAATCGAGGAAATACTCTATGAATGCAACAAATAGTCAGATACCACACGTGTGCACCAAATACTTCTTCAACACGTCATCAGCAGATTTGAGTTAAAGGAGCTGATTAACCTGATATGGTGTTTATACACAACATATTCACGGATATCAGACGACCTCAGAACATATGCAAATTAGATTTCATTGAGAACAACGCACGATTAGTTAAGGAATTTTGACATTCACATGTAAGGAATGACGCATCAGAAAAGTATATAATGACAATAAGGCGAAAATGATGATGTACCAGCTAATGTAAATGATGAAGTCCTGAATCGAATACATGTTTCTCACGTGATACATCAGTTTTGCATCATATGAATACTAATAATAGCAAACGGAAGAAAACCAAGGTCACTAATCTACCGGAAGTATCGCTGTTATCAAGAATCAATGAAGCCGTAATACCACATCTTCAAAGGTCAAGCTTATCCCATAACTAGTGCAATTTACGATAAGATGGGCATTTTCAATTTTCTGACCACATGTCATTAGTAGAGTGCCAAAATATTGAAATTTGCATCCAATTTGTTCGATGCTTTCGATATTGCTACTTTAATAACTGCTGACTACAAATATTTCACTTTTGAATCATTCTATCAGACAACGTTGCGCATGAGATCGACATGATCACAAATAATCAAGTCTTAAACCGAAATTATCAATGATAATGCTGAAATATTAATAATTTGTGTTCCAAAATTTTCGCCTTGTCTATTGTGGAAACTACATTGTCAAACCAAGGCATCTTCACTCTGCTATCCGTTATGTGTTTTACATCAATTATAGATGCACTGCACAACTTTTCCACAGCAGGTCTGTGGCAAAATCAATTGTTTGAAATCAAAGACATTCAATTCTCAGTGAAAAATACAGAAAGTCGCATCGGAATCACATAAGAAAAAAAGTTCAAATATCAAAAATTGAGTTACATGAAATAACATTTAAATAACGAGATCTTTAACATTTCCTTGACTTTACTTTCGAATGTTTACAACCACCATTGGGGGGGGGGGGGGCAGCATCATCGGAAAAGGAATTCGGAAGCAATTTCATACTACGGCATATATTTTTACCTATAAGGCCCCACAAAAATGCTACATGGAATTCCGATGTATCTGGATAATTACTTGTATCCCTTTAGGATTTGTAGAGACTAAGACTTCGATTTCACAATTGAATTTCACTTACCTACTGGCTTGAATTATCTTCATCACATCTAGATAGGTTTTTCCGCGAACAGTTTCTTTATTCACAGTCACTACAAAGTCATCTTTCTCCAAACCACCTCGGCGCGCCGGTCCGTGCTCCTCAACTGACCGAACTTGAGCTCCAAATGTGTAATACGGCTCACCCTGTGAAGGATCGTAGTCACTAGGGACACAGTCTGTCTTGCGCGGTCCTTTTAAATTAAAGCCAAATCCCTTAGAGCCGCGCTCAATGACAACCGGGCGTGTGTTGCCAGCATATTTTGTTGTCATCGGCGACTATCAGCTCGATCACCGTGTCGACTACCGCAAATTCGATGAAAATTCCGAAAGTTGACCGCAATTCAGGATGGAGAGGATCGCTCCGCGTCTCGATAAGTTATGAAACATGAGATAAACGGTAACTAGACAGTGATCGCAACTGAAAAGAAAAATAAATTATGGTGAGATAGGCATCAGTGATATAAGAGCTAGATATAAACATCGGATCTGCAGGAAATCCGGAATAGAATTTTGATATTTTCAAGGACTTTGAATGCGATGTGTAAGCTCTATCTTATGTTATCGCATAATGTCAAAACTTTCACGAGACTCATTTTAATGAATGAATTAATTCAGTACTTTCTGAAGGGCTATTGCGCGCACGAAACGTCAGATCCCCAAATAGTGAAGTGTCGATTGAAAGACCATGTAGATTTGATCCAGATGCGCTTTGTCTTGAATGATCCACGAGTACATGTATATCAGTAAACAGTAAGATGTCCTTAGACTTGAACAATTTAAGCACAACAATTCCTTGGTAGCCGTAGACGCTGCGTTTCGCTCTACAAGGGCTAGTCAGTACGGATCGGAAAGGCCTAAAATAGCTTAAAATATCTAGACTGGCTGAACAAGCTGAATGACTGCACAACAGGCTGCTCTGCATTTATTTATCCTGCCTGGCTTTGCCGTGCGGCTGATAATCATAAAGATTGCAGAGTGACAGTTCGCCTGGGCATTGAATGGAAAGATTTCCTCAGACTTGAACAATCAGTGAACTGATGTAATTTCAAAATTGATATTGTCAACAGACTCCGTTTTAGTGCCTGAATGTTGCCACCCATTTTAGATTGTTGTTCTTTGTGATTTTGATGGTGTATGCCTGTTTACTCTTGCATTTCAATAGTATAAATACTCATATAGGCATCATCGATATATAAGCAAATGCCATATGTTACAAGTCCATTGATTGTTACAAGTGTGATCTATTACACACAGCTATCAACAAACCATGTGAAATCGTTCTAAAAAGATTTTAAATACATGAAAGGTTTTATTCACACTTCTGAAACTTTGAAAATGTGGATTGATGTGGACGGTGGCTTAAAGATACTAGTGAAATATATATAAAATGTATAAATTTATATATAATATATATATATATAAATATATATATATATATAGCTATATATATATATATATATATATATATAATATAAATATAAATATATAAAAACTATATAATACTACTAGTCAATAACAGCATGAAGCTTCATGCAGCCTCATATTGCAGGCTAATGAGCCTCACTGATTTTTCTATTAGCTGTTGATCTGCCATAGCTGCTACATTACTCGGGTGTAAATTCTAGCAATTGAAGTAAATACACATTACATTTAAAAAAAGCAAAAAAATGCACCATGTATGTTGCGCTTATTATGAAGTACTCAATTCCCGCGTTTATCAAATGATATAATACAAGGAAGTGCATGAGTCTAAGCTGATATGGGTGGCTCACTACATTCTTGTAAACCAAGAAACACTGGCAGGGAAAATGTTGTAAAAGTCATGTTAAGCGGGGGTGAAAACACTTCACCAAGTTCAGCTCGAGGAACTAAATCCGCGTTGCATAATAAATGTGTCGCATTTGACACCGCTCAGATGATAGCACACAAAACTGTGTTGCTAATAGAACAGCTAAATGCAGCATCCTACAGACAAAGCCTACTGAACTGGAAATCCCTGCACAGAGATACACAAGCACTGTTTCAGTGCAATACGACTTTTCCTGAGTCAGCCTGTGTGAACTGACCCCATCTCAATATACATTCGATCATTAAAAGCAAATTGCATTGTTTCCGATCACAGTGAAGAGCCAAAGCGCAGAACAGTGTACGCTTCATGATCATATGAACTTAATTACGGATTGCTGTAATCTAGTAATTAAGGTTTTTGTTCGCAGATTTATTACTTCATTCAGATGCTTGAGGTGAAAATGTGTTATTCCAGCTCTACTATCTTAGGAGTGGACACGAAAGAACAAGCGATTCAGCAACAGCAGCAAAGAAATTTCAGTACATAAGTATTCTTTTTTCCAAGCCATGCATATTTGAGTGGTTTTTGAGAGGCATAATAAACTTTTTGCAACCTCTGCCTTACTTAATATCATGCTTCAAAATATTTCGAAATTTCAAAATATAACAAATTGAAAAAGATGAAAATTCATCTGTTTATCTACATTAAAACACTACTGATAAGTAGTGATCATCAGTAGCAAAAAAAGATAAATTCAAATCGATATAGATCGAATGAAAGCCCCTTAAGCGCTATATCGAGATTAGATTTAGTGTTCCTGATGATATGACAAACACAAGCACATTTTTTACATGGTAGCTTTTTCGATGAGAGTTACCACTCTATTAAATCCTTACTCTAGGATAAAACTGACTTCCACAGGCTAGGTGATGATATTACAAGGGAAGGACACTGCCTGAAACTAAATAATGGAAGTATGAAGGCAGTTACAAAAATGAAGCATTGAAACATATCATTCAACTACTTTAACAACCAGGTGGATGTGGCACCGGGATTCCGGTTAAATAATATCCCTGGACCTACGATGTCATGCAGTGCAGGTAATGCACATAATTAGACAACTTCCTCGTTCAGTCTTCGTTCATAGAAAAGAGCCGTATATCACATACTACTGGAAATGGCACATACACTTTGTCAAACAATAAGCTGTCAGCTGGCTTGTGAACATCAGCCGAAGGCGTGCGTGTTGTAATATCATTTCGGTAATAAAGCGCTATTTAGCTACATTGAGTGAGGAATGCTGAGAAGACGGTGGAGAAAATCATCAGGTGAACCAATTTTCAAGCGCCAGCTATCTTAAATAATGCCCGGAAGGACCAACATTATCGAGAAACCTTCAGGGCCATGACCTGCATTCTTCGAGTCTGAAGGAATCGTGGTAATCGAGGTAGACTACTTGGATGGAATTTCAATCAGTCCCCAAGCGAGGCACGATTTTTTCCTACCTCTGTAAGGCATTAGGAATTCCTTTTTACCAACTTACTAAGTTCCAACGTGTCATTTGAATTAGTCTGCGCTTCTAGAAATCTGAAGGAGTTAAACAATCGATTTCTATGGATTAATATATCTTCAGCTACATCAGAGGAGGAAGAAAATAGAAAATTGAGAACAGCAATCATCATTATGAATAAAATGCAGTTCTAGTAGAAGTCTTTATTTAGTGACAGCTTAGGGTCTGTCATAATTGAGCCGATCGAATCTTCCGCAACAAACGTATCGACTGCATGACATAATGGATCAGTGTATAGACGGCTAACATCGCTTTTAATTTCTGCGAAAGCCACGGGCATCATTTCTTAAATTTATAAATCAGCGTTGTTTATTGTGCATTTCAGACTGTCACTAAACATCATAACTTCTGTTAATGGTCATGCTCGAGTGAAAGGAGTCCCTAAATTGGAGAGTTGCCGTCATGAACTCAAACAGAAATATGCTGGCATGATCCCCTTGGCCACTCACAGAGCGCACCGCTTATTGAAAAATTTGAAAAGCAGGGCAAGCGATATTTATCCGTTTTGCTTATCCACAAATGGCACTACACACGTTCAAGCGTTCTCCTGATTCACAATTTGTAATCATTTGCAATTTATAACATGGAATCTGCTGGCTCATTCCATACAAGTAGTTGTAATACTAAAAGTCACGTTTTAGGGAACGACGTGGATTCGATGTCGCAAGAAAATTGTTTCACTGAATAGGACCTATGACAAACACTATCTGAAAGTACAACCGGTTGCCTGCATCGATTGAAATGAAATACACATGATGATTGAGCATTTCTCGTAGTTGACTCCGTGCCTGAACACGAACAAATAGAAATAGTCCACTTGAATTGTAGAACTCCCGAAAAAAACACCTTTTCCTTCAATAGACATGCAGACTGTAGATTCAGCTTCTCATCATCACAGGACTTCAGCAATGCTTGCTCTGTCGTCATCAACTAATTAGCACCACACAAATTCGGTCTTCAAACCTCAAAACCACGACATCGCTGAGATAGAATTGGTAGTCTAACTATCCTATTTATTCGAATCGTGAAAAATCACTCATTAATTTGTGATGTTGCAAACCAATTCCCTTTTGTCTTTGATCAAGTAAATTCATCATTTAAATTTGAAAAATTCGTCGAAATTGGCGAGCCCGAATCCATCCCGAAAAAGCCTCATAATTTGTAGCTACATCAAGTCAACAAAAGTAACAGAGCAACTGCTTTGAAATACCCGAAATTCATTTAATGCCACTTTCTGTTGTTGCCCATTGTCAAACAGTAAAAAATACGGCTCCAAGTGTTGAAATATGGAATTTGATTCTTTCAATAGCTCTTAGAATGTTTGACAACTACAAGTCGCAAGAAATAACTTGCAAGAAATTGACAAATCTCTAATACCATGCCATTCACAAAAATCAGGAATTTAGAAAGCGCCTGCACACTTGACTTTCTTGAATTATTATACGAACTGCCATACCTAACAAAATGTTCTGGCTGATTCAGGGAATTTATTGAATATTCTAGTTCCTGCTTTAAAGGAACTGCAGCTTCGCATTCTTTGAAGTTGTTTACTTCATTCAAAACATATTTCAGTCAATGGCTAAATTGATCCTTGATTTTCAGTTTTCCGTAAAATATTGAGAAAGACAAAAACATATCTCCCCTTTGTTTTAAAGTCGAATTTCTATTATAATTATTATACAAACCGAGGCAACTACTTCGGCGTCCCGAACACCTCGCTTGATCGACCTTGGAAGGCGCGAGACGCCGAAGCACTTGCCTTGGTTTGTACACTAACTTTAATAGAAATTTGATTTTAAAACGGAGGGGAGCTGCGTTTTTGTCTTTCTCAATATGAACATGATCTCCTGTCGTTAGGTCGACTATGTTACCTAAAATAATTCAGAGTGTAAAAATATTCGCACAATCTTAGCATAATCATGAATAAACGCGAAGCGTCTCAATGCTAGCTTAAAATATCTACTTTCTCGTCTCTTATTCCCTGAATCATCATAAAGATCAACTGATAAGACATCGACAGCAAGTCTTCTCCAAGTAGTTCGTATGATTTTAGCCTTGTTTCTCAATTAATCCTCAATTTTCAACTGGTGATCTTTAATTTGTTCGTTTAACTTTGCGGATTTCTGCAATTACTCCAAAAGCCTTCACAGTTTGTTTCTCTCATCATATCTCTTCTTTATGACTCTTACTAATCTCTCAAGAAACTGTCATTTGTTTGGAATTCAGAAATCGTCAGATTTATGCATAAATTCAAAGGATTTCCATTGATTACTTGAAAATATCAAAATTTATTCTATTATTCCCTGGAGATGTGTAATTAATCTGTAACAGATTCTATGCGCTTAATCATGGACTATTAGATATACAACACCTTGACTGAAAGCTAAAATTCATTTAAAAATAAGGAGGCTGATTTGACTCGAATAGTAGGCCTAGACAGAGAAAACGTAAGCAGGCCTGTGATTAGCCTATGAGAAAAATTGAGGATTTTCCTTGAAAAATTTGAGGAATGGACAAGGAGCCTAATGTGACAATTGCAAAAAACTCCAAACTTTAGCATGGATTTTGGGCCAAACTTTAAGTCATGAAAGTCACAACTAAGAAGGTAACCCCCAGGGTTGACCACACCACACCTTTAGAAGTTGTGTATGTTACAAAGGGATATTGGCCTGCTAATAATCACTTCCCACATTGCTACGAATTTAATTTGTTGACCTCAAGTACTATATGCTTAGAATGTGTCGAACAGAGGATGTCAGATCAAGCTGCTGATATCGCTGTGATTCACGCTATCGTCTCCAATTCCATGATGCTTGTCAGATTTGCATACTGTAATTTTTTGAATGAAAAAATATCTTCAAATACATGCATGTGGGGCTTTGTGACGATCAATTTTTACGGATTTAAGACAAATTTGGGAGGAGAGTAACCCATAAGTATAGAAAGATCAAAATTGCTGACGGAACGCATTGCTTGTGGCTAAAAAATCAGTATTATGGAGGATGCGCCACATTACACACACTTTTTAATTTACTTTTTTTACTAAGTAAGTTTTGTGTGGTTTTTGTTAACCTGTTAGCACTTTGATCATATCGCTCCGATCTACATTCAAATGAGCATGAATTCTCTCGCACGACACAAAACAACTGTCAGGAACAGGCTTGCCAGTTAAGTTGTTGGTCTCATCTAGGCAAAGGGTGAAAGATCATCACCTCTATTCCCATGAAGTTCCGCAGAGATATTGACATCGACATCTTGCAGTACACCAGGTTGAAAATCCAACAACCCAGTAATATGTGGTTTGAATGTCTTAAATAATCTAAGTTCGCATGCAACGATAAACAATTCGTGCGTTGCTTTCACACCAACCTGTGTTCAGATGTCGGTCGGCAGACCCTGGAAAACGTAGCTGCAGACTCATGGGATAGCAGAGCCTCATAAGCTTCCAAACCCCACACGCTAGTGACCAGGAGGCAGATAGACACTAAATTTAGGGACGATTTGCTTTACCCCATCGGATGAGTTCATATTCAGCGGAAATAAAATTGAAGAGAATGAGTAAAGCAAAAGCTTCAGTTGATAAGAGTACTGAAATCCAAATGGGCTGGGCTACCTATACTTCATCATATAATGGATATAAAAGATCGATATCCTAAATTTCTTTAAGAAGCACAGGCATGCATTTGGCAACCATATAGTGGCAGAAACATAATGAAGGCTGTGAAAAAGGTAAAGATAATGAAAATAATTGAAAGCATTTTATTGTTGGAATTCTAGGGAACATTATGTTGTTTGAAGTAAAAATTGATTGCAGTGTTCAGATAGCCTACACAATTTCTGTAAGTTGATCGCAGTGTTTCACTTATTGCATACGTGAAAGCATTGCACTAAGGAGTTCGACAGACAATAACTTCAGACAACTTCTCTGCATAACAAAATAGGTGCGGACGAACCGGAACATCTGCAGCCCTGTAGCTTCCAGAAGTGAAAACGACGTGAAATAAGAACGCGTGATAAATCATAATTGTTCATGCTCAGCAGTCAGGATAGGATTCTATCTTAGCTTCTTGATTGGAAGTTTACATATCATCGCCATTCGCCAAATAACAATGCATTATCCTACAGTTAGTCTGAAATGTGTCACATTTGAGGAATTTCTCTTAGTTAAGCTATATTTGAGGAATTTCTCTTAGTTAAGCTATATTTGAGGAATTTTTGAGGATTTGAGGAGTAAAAACAATATTTGAGGAATCTGAGGAATTTGAGGAGTAATCACAGACCTGCGTAAGTTACGTGAATACTAAATGTTTGATGAAGACGATGTAGAGTTTTATGTGAATCACAAAAAAACATGAGATTGCAACAAACTGATCACCGTTGACTGAGCATAGAGCATCAATTTGTTTAATATAACAATACTAGAAATAGACAGAACAATTTGTACAATGTACAAAGAGCGCAAATCTAAGTCTGGCAGGAGCAGTTTGAGTAGCCAACGGCAGCTTAAGTTCACTATGTCTTAAACGTGAAAAGCACACCATTCCAACCTGATATTTGGGTGTGGAAATAGTTCGAAAATGCCGATTCAAATAAACACAACTCGATGAATGTTAATGAAAAATAAATGCGTTGGAAACCAGAATTTGACAGTTTCAATTCTTTGGAGCACCTAAAAATGCTTGCCTCTGAATATGACGAAATTCAAAGATGCAAGTAAACCTGCATGCGTTGTCACTAATGATACCGGCATTCAAAGGACAGCGTCAAGTCTGATCATTCAAAATGATTTTACTATTTCGGTTTAAATCGTCAATGTTCAAACTCTACAAAATGGAACTGCTGTGACATCGCTGTTGTGAGAAATGCAACAGATTACTACTTTATTTTCGTTACTACGTACGTTACTTTACGTTACTATTCGTTACTTTATTTTCGGTTTTAGACGAAATCTTAAAATCGCACCTGATTTTTGAATCTCATGAATGGATGAACACCTTGACTCCAAGTCATTTAAGATCAATCGCAAGCTTTCTTTAAAAAAGGCCAATGAGTTACGCATGGTCATAAAAAAACATCAACCACAAAGAATCCAAAATCTACATTGCAAATAAATGACTTATTATTAGCTCCTCTACTTTCTGATCTGTTTAATTTTTCTCATCAGCACTGACCGCACGCTGTATTGCAATGCATTCCATGCATAACATTGTCATTTTGCTTTCCAATGTTTTTTGGAAATGAACAACTTTTGATTTTTTGACTTTGACTTTTGCTCCTAATTTGTCTAACTACTCATTTTTGCATGTTTTCAACAACTGATGGAGATCTGTTTGAGTCGAACAATTAACCTAGGGAGAATTCACTCGATCACAAGGGAGGTTGCAACTGTACTCAACAATGCTTGAACTTTTCAATTCGAATCGAACAAGTGAAAACAAATTTTGAAGATTCTCTTCTTAGACGATGCCGGGTGGTATTTACAGGCCTACAGATGGATTTGGGGTACATACAGCCTGAATATATCCCAAATCCAACAACTTCCTTGAAGAACTGCAACTGTCGCTATTCCGGTGTACGAGCATGTGACCTACTATGGCTGATCAAATGAAAATCTTGGAAAATACAGATTTTGAAATAGGAGTAAGAAAAATTAACTACAAACCACATAACTTGATGCCGCCATGCCCGGAATATCATTGTCATGATGAGCAGAATAGCGGTCGTCACCTATTTGTAGTATTTATGATAACAATTTTGAAGTCTTCGATCGGAAACATAATTTTGAGTAACATAATATCTACATAATGTTGGAGATCAAAACACTAGAATTCTTTTGAACCAAAACTTGAAAATGTCAGCATTTATGCAACAAAAGATAGGAAGTTGTGTGCAGTTGACCGTTAACATCAGTGTTAACGTTAAAGTATGAAAGGCAAATTGATCAAAATGGTCAAAAAGATCAAATTGAGTGAAATTGCACCAAGTGTTGACGAAATTCGAAAGCAATATTATCTGAAAGCATAGCACAAGCATGATCAATGGTTATCTTAAAGATGTTTGCATTGCACTGTTTCGTCTGCAAATCAATGAGTAGATTTATGTTTGGCCAGGTTTATTCGTACACAAAATGATGTGCGAATAGCCAATTACCTATAGTTATTCCCACGAACGATGCATCGGATTACCGAATACGGCGCTAAAATGTTACTCGCACGCATCGATGCATGGGATTGATCGGGCAACTGATGCGCTCTTGTGCAGACGCAAAAATTGGTGAAAATAGCCACAACTAAATAATGAGGTTATCTGAACGCAAATATTCGTCTGAATAATTATACGGTTGATGATCAGTTAGTCGCACTACTTTCTCTATAGGTAATTGGCTATTCGCACGTCGTTTTCCGTCGGAATAACCACTCATTTAAAACAATTTTGAGTCTGCCTACCACAACTGACAACAAGACACACTGTGCAATTATTTATGAGAAGATTGTAGTTAATAATACAGAAAATGAGAAGGTAATTCATCAGACACAATCTTGAATATGGTAAGCAAGTTTATTGAAGTGACCTTAAATTGCCATGCTGCTGAAAAGCACTAACTAAATTGGGAAATATTCATAATGATTGAACCATATACGTAAATGACCTATTAACCAACCAAACTAGATACGACATGTAGTTTTCTATCATTATGTGGGAGGCTACTGATGCAAATCAAGGGCGTTGCATTCCTACAACAAGGTAGTATAGGGTTTTTAAACTGATTAGGCCTCTGCAGTAACCGACATTTCAGCTCAATTACATAGAAAATGCGAACTGTAGAGCAATTTGGTCGCACAGCCATACCGGCGGAAAACACTTCGACAAGATGTCCAGGGAGTTGTCACAATTTCACCAACCACAAACAAGAAATTCAAGTTCAGCCCCAGGCCAAGAAAAACTCAATTAACGTATAACAATCAGGACTGATGAATGTCTTCACACGTGGTATCGTAAATGTTGAAGTACATACTGACTTCCATATGATGATTCTATTTTCAAGCCACTTTCATCACTGAAAGACAACGTCGATTGTTAAGTACAAGCTCAAACGTCGTCAACAATGACTCAATTAAATAGCCAAAAGAGGGAAATTAAGAGAAAAGTGTGAATAAGCCTGTTTTGCTTGATATACATAGCAGCAAAACCTATTTATCGGCTTTGAAAGTATTTTAAATATGATTCGAAGCACAAACGTCATTTACAGTGAAGAAGAAAAACAAACTTCGACATTCTCGTGTAATTTTCATTACAGCGATTTTATCTGTCCAACCACGTCCACAAAAAATCCAAATTTCGCACTTAATAGGAGAAGATTGGACACTCACTGTTTGTTGATGGTCATTCCTGTTGTCAATTACCTAGCCGGTAAAAAGAGCAGCTTCTATACCATAGAGTAACTTGATCATGTTCATGACTGCAACTTTTTCCCCATCTCCTAGCTTCTTCATAATTGTTTTTTATTGGCAAATGTAATCTTCAATTTGGGCACCAGAAAAAGGATACTAGTTTGAGCCTAATTGTCGCTGCTACCAACTCGTCGGCGCAAAACTTAACTTTTCGGAACTTTTGATGTATCCTTGTTTGGCCATTAACGTATTTGGATGAAAAGCTGGAAGATATAGAATCAGTCAAACTGAAAAATATTTAATCAGACATAAATTCTTGAATATTTCTTTTCACTATCTCATCAAGCTATTAGGTAATCTTTGATGCTTACTGTAGTGGCAAGACAATATTTAGGTCATTCTATCGAGTAGGCTTTTTTTATTGCTGCAGGAAGAAATGAAGGAATATGTGTCAAATAACTCAAAATATAATCAGTCACAATTATTTTATGAGGCAGAGATGGACACGCTTTGAATCATGTCCACTTTTATCAATTGTCTACATTCTGATGTGTATGTTTGCAAATTGAGGCTGGGTAGCTCAATATGTTCGTTTTAGCGGCTAGTTACTCTGGGTTGTCGGAGGACTACGTGAAGGAGTCACGAACACGAATTCCCTTGAAGTACACCTTCATAATCAGTCAAGTATTTTGTGAGACAGAGATGGACTAAACTGAATTTTAGTAAAGGATCAAACCAATTTTTTTGGCAGAGGATCATCAATTTTAGAAACGGCATTCAGTTATTAATCCGGTCAGCCGCTGTAATCGCCAATCGTTTAAATATCATGATCCCAACTATTCCCACAGAGGAAAGCCCAGACGCATTGCCGGGGCAATTTCAGAGCAATGCCTATACATGTTTTTTAATTACCTATATGGCAATACGAATTTGTAAATATAGGATTAAAGGGCCGACTATACTCATTGACAAAATTGTTGTGACCAGTGTAGTTTTTGACCATAGACCTATTGCATATAGCAAAACTGAATAATCTAGGTACCAGTGTTGGCAGTCATGCACTCATGAAGCTGTCGTCAAATCAATTCATCTTGTATTAAGCACAAAATATTTATCGAATCAAGTTTAACATCGTGCGTGCCTTCCAGCTTAAATACGTTACGTGATGCAAAATGACATCGAATGACAGTTTCTCAATAAATGAAAGTTCATGGGGATGTCACTGCTCGATCACTCTTTCAGCAAGCATGTTATGTCACTCTCCACCCAAAATCATCCCAAAACGTCTTAAAGAGCTTGGATGTTCATAGTGCAAACAGCTGAAGGAGCGATTTTTGTCTCACGTTTTTGTCCTCCTGAGTAAAAACTACAGTCGTTTTCCGCATGCCAAATGTTCTGTCGTTGATTCAATTTCAGACGATCGACTAGCGATTATTTTTCTTCAAACCCAATAAATGAAAGTTCATGGGGATGTCACTGCTCGATCACTCTTTCAGCAAGCATGTTATGTCACTCTCCACCCAAAATCATCCCAAACGTCTTCTACTAGCGATTGGTCAGGTGAACAAAGAGCTTGGATGTTCAAGCTGCTAGCAGTGCAACAGCTGAAGGAGCGATTTTTGTCTCACGTTTTTGTCTCGGAAGAGAAAATCTTCTTCCCTTTCTAGTGAGGCAACAACTGCCAAAGCAACTTTTTGTGTCTGAGTAAAAACTACAGTCGTTTTTCCGCATGCCAAATGCCTCCCGAACGCATAACGCTCCCACTACTTTCTGTCGTTATTCAATTTCAGGAAAACAGCTCAAAAAGACGGATCGACTAGCGATTCAATAGGTTAATGATAAAAGTAGAAACACGTCTTTCCCAAATCTTTCTTCTATTTTTCTTCAACCGGTTTCAATTGACGGTCAGATAACTGCCGTCAATCTTCGTCAGGAAGTTATACAACTTCCTGACGAAGATTGACGGCAGTTATCTGACCGTCAATTGAAACCGGTTGAAGAAAAATAGAAGAAAGATTTGGGAAAGACGTGTTTCTACTTTTATCACTACTTTCTGTCGTGCTCTTTAACACAGCATGGAGCACAACGTTCACCTGGAAGACGATGGACACGAACGCTGTCATCATTGAAATCAATAGTGAACCTTGAATCATTCGTCCACGAGACTTTCCGTCATTGTCGATCATTCCAAAAACGATGGTCTTCAAACCACGCAACAAGTTCGATAGTAAGGATTTTAGTCCCAGATTGGATTTCTCTCTGTCATGGGCTTTGTTTGTCAAGATTTCTAGGGATCCAGATACCGGTATGTGGATTGAGGAATATTAAAAATTAGAAAAATTGCTTTTGCTCACTTGTCGGAGAAATAACGACACGTGCACATGCGTTCATGAGCATGGTCTTGCTTATTTAGGCATGCCTGGTTAATAAGTCAACATCACAGCCTACGAAGTCTCAGTGTGCCAGTTCTAGGTGTTAAGTTAATGCAATAATCTGAAGAAGACCATTGTCTATGGACTCTCTGGTGGAATTGCATGCTGGTGAATGCTACTTAAGGTAATAATGAAATAGCCACTATGTGAGAAAATATCTATTTGCTGGACAACGTTTCGGGAGTCACCTGCTCCCTTCCTCAGGTCACAAGAAATGAATGATGACAAAATCAGCGGCGAATACAATTTACAACTCGCGAAGCGGTTACCAAGTCCGGTTGATGAAAGCCTGAGTTACTGTTGAACACTTTAGATTGGTTAACCTTAATAAATGAAGATTCAACCACACGTCTGGTTCTAAAATCACTACAATAAGACAAAACGTCATGCCCATTAAAATCAAAGAATGACCTGTTTGCATACAATGTTGGGCCAAAGCATTGTTTTCATCAAAATATCTGACAGCTCTCTTGTGTTCATTGATACGAGTAATAAAAGATCGACCTGTTTCACCGACATAAAATTTATCGCAGTCTTTACATGGTATACTATACACACCGCCAGGTTTCGTAATACTGTCGTTATGAACTAGGTTTGATTTGATACTGTTAGGGTAACGAAATACAAGTTTGGTACCGTAACATTTAGCTAAACGATGATTACTGGTACAATTTAGAGAAGGAAAAAAGGGTACAGAAAGAAAATTTACATTATTTAAGGTTTTGGTCGACTAAAATTTTCCGTTATTTTAATTGATTATGATCAGATAGTGTCACTCTCAAACATGTGGAATCTTCCACTTTTCTTTGCTTGCGCAATGAAGTTCGTGTATCTTTACCAATTCTCGTTCGTGAAGAGGTCGAGCATTCATGCTGAAGCACATAGATTGGCTATTGCCTCCAGATGTCAGGCCAGAGGCCTACCAATGTCACATAGCGAAGCTACCAAAAAGTGAAAGGATCTGAATTAGGAGCCATGATTGATTACTCCATAGCCGCAGAGACTAGTGGATCGGTAAATTTGCAGTCGAATCGAATCGTGTCGTGATTTGCGCATCGTAGCGATTCGAAAACGTTCGAAAATCTGCTTTATAAGTGTAACATTTTCGAATGACACATATAGCAACCACAGTTTTTCTATGAAAATTTCTGTAATAGCCTCGTGACGCTACATTGAGTTGGATAGTGGATTTTGATAAACATGTGACTTTCCATTGGCCTTGTTTTGCCGGCTACTTGATGATTATTACTAAGTTTCGTGACCTCAGGCTTGAACAAAAAATAGTCATTCGAATCTAACGCAGGACTGGAAATTTGGCCTCAATAAATCGTATCAATCGTTCCTATACTTATATCCTGAACCCGGGAAACAAGGAAATTTCATGAACATTATGATCTATTATTCCAGCAAATAATGGGCTAGAGTTATCCATATTTATTTCCAAGTGAGGGAAGCCCAAAAAACATCGTTGTTGGCTATAATGCTTCAATATGCGAGGCCTTTCGACCGGCTAAGCCAGTCATCGTCAGACTTTGTGCAGACAGTCTGCATATAAGAGAAACTCAGAGTCCGCAATTACATTAATGAACATCAATTACTTAAGTCTGAGCACGGTGAAGTGATCCTTATTGACTAGTTTCACGATTCGAGTTTTGCCTCTTCACGTCAGGCAATAAGTTAGTAAGATTTCTTATGTTAGGGGATGTAGTGAATTTCATAGTCACAGTAAAGCGAATGTAGTAGACCCAAGAACTCCTCAGAAAGAAGGATTGTGATAAGGACACAAGCTTGTGAGACTGTTAATGCATATGACGGTCCACAATTCTGATTTAAATTAATATTTGTATAACGTATTATATATATATATATATATATATATATATATATATATATACATATATATATATTTGTATAATATAGTCGATGTGGCTACAGATCCAACTCGACTTGGTTAGAACCGAGTCTGCAACCCTGAATACTACACATTTCTACTGCTTTCATGCTGCCCTTTCTATTGAAACGTTATTGTAGTTAAAACTTAATTATTGCTTATTGCTGTTTTGAGGAAATACGCCTTGACTGTCGTGTATAATTAAAAATAGGTTGGTACAGGTTATTGAAAAAAATTCATAATTGAAAGTAGTATGAAAGAAGTCAAGTTATTTGTTATATAAAGCGTACAAAAAGTTAAAACTTTATATAACAATAAATAACCTGATTTTTTCCAAACTTATTTTCAATCTTTGAGGTTTTATTGCGTTTTTGTGCTATGTAATTGCATTGCTCCTTATGAAAGATAGTGCATTTGTTTCCGAGTTGAAAAACTCCACTCCGGTGCTACGGGAGTTTGAATACAAGCACTGACTGTGAGGAGGAGCTACACAGCTGTAGAGATTCGCAAGACAGGTGAAGAAAATTAAGTTATTGAAGCGATTATTGAAAGCATTAAGCGAAGTGGTTAGAATAGTCAGTAATGGGCAAAAGACCGTTCCAGGATACCATAAAATTCAAAAATAGTATCTTTAAAAACGACATAAATTCATGAATTTTGTCCCTTTTTCAGGTTTTTAAGACCTAAATTCATGAATTTAGTCGTTTTTAAAGATACCGATTTTTCAAAAAATGGTACTTTTTAAATGGTCTAAATTCATGAATTTTGGTCATTTTTCAGGTTATGAAGACCTAAATTCATAAATTTAGGCGTTTTTAAAAATACCCAATTTTTCAAATTTTTCAAAATCTCAAATTTGAGAATTACAATTTTCACCCCCAAAATCATGACCGTTCCAGGACACCGAAAATCAGAAAAGTTAAGAATCTCAAAATTTGAGAATTACAATTTTTACCTTGAAAATTATGACCGTTCCAGGACACCGAAAATCATAAAAGTTGAGAATTTCAAATTTGAGTATTACAATTTTTTCTCTCTCTTAAATCATGTCATATAATTGATGTGCGAGTCTCCGATGTATTCAAAAATTCTTCTCATATCCAAGTGTAAGAATATTTTACTTTGTGCTTGCAGATGTATGATTTCCCTTGTTAAACTTCTGAATTCTTCTCCGCTTTGTCTCCAATCGAACAGATCTTTCAGTAGATCCAACCATTGTGATGATAAGATTTAAACTAAGATTGTAATGTGTCACGTTTTATGAATTGTGTGTGTTTAAATAGCAAGTGAAAATTATGAATGGTGATCTAAGCAAAGCGGCATTGTAGGTGTATGAAGTTTGCTTGACAACATACGGGTATGACATGACGCGTATGATTAAATGTACTTGAATGACAATGGGGAAATTGCACCACATTGTAAATCATTTCATCGACCAAAACGCGAGCCAGATCACCGACCAAAACCATAAAAGTTGCGGTTTTGGTTCGACAGTCGGTCTCGACTATCGATACTGCGATATTGTATTGAATGATTGCTATAACAACAGAATATTCCCTCAAAGCAGAGAATGAATTAATAGATTGCTTTTATGTTATTAACGTTATGTTATGAATGCACAACCCGTATAATCCCCTAAAACAATCATGTCGTTTGAGACATGTGGTAACAGATGTTGTTATTGTCTTAATACAGATAAAACAAACAATATCCTCTTAATGAGAGTTCATAAAAATAAAATGGAACATTGTTAAACAAGACATTTTATTTCATTTAAAATGAGTAACATTTGAGACTACCTAAAAAATATACGGCAAACAAACCACGTCAAATTTCGATTTAAATGAGATTGCTAATCAATTGGGAATAAAGAATTTTCACATATTGATGAGGGATGAATTACTATTGATAAAAGATGTGCGAAACACTAACTCCGCTAATAAACCGATTTTTTTACAATGTAACGTTTTAATTTAGATTAAATTAAATCATTTCAAAATCGAATAAGTAGTAAGGAAAAACATCATTATGGAACAGTTTTAAATCAATACCCCCTTCTGACTAAGTAGTAAGGAAAGTCATCATTAGAGAACAGTTTTAAATCAGTACCCCCCTTCTAACTAAGTAGTAAGGAAAGTCATCATAAGAGAACAGTTTTAAATCAATACCCCCTCCCTTTTGACTTCTAGGGGTCCCTTAAGAAATCTTTTTATTATAAAATAAGCAACATAAATGAGTTTTTGAAATTATATGGAACGCAAACAACTACAAATTTCGATTTAAAGAAAATCGCAAATCAATTGGGAATAAAGAATTTTCATGTTCTAATGAGAGACGAATTACAATTCCTAAAAAATAAGCCAACAGGAACCTTCAGTTACCGGAACAAAGTTCCATCAATAACTATAAATTTCATAACAAATCTTCATACGTCAGACCAAAAAGGAGTACATTGGTCTGCAGGTATCTTTAATAAAAATCGAGATAATTACTATTTCGACCGCCCAGAGGCTGAGAACTATTGGTTCGACTCTTATGGATTACCTCCAACAAACGAAGTCAAAAAATTACTTGGCAATGGAATTTATAATACATTTCAAATTCAAAAACCAGGAACTACTTATTGTGGTCAATTATGTCTTTATGTTTTATTTAAATTACAAAAAGGAGTACCATTTCTTGATATTATGTTAGAATTGAACGAACCGTAGATTCTATGGCTACGCCAAACAGAGAATTTCATTCCCGAAACGTTAGTTCCAATAATAATGATAATGATAATTAAAAATGAGTTCGTTGTAATTCATTTTGATAAAATCGGCCTCTGATAACTTCATCATCTAAATCTTTGATTTCGTAAGCAATCGGATAAGTTTGATTTATTTTACAAACTTCAAATATCTCTTTCGTCCAGTATCCGATGAAGCCTCTTTCAAATTTATTCTTATACTTAAATATTCTAACTCTATCACCAATTTTAAATTTCGACTTAAGTTTCTGCAAATTCGGATTACTCTCATTCGAATAATTATTCTCGAATATTTTCTTTCGGATTAAATCAGGGTCGTCAGAAGCATTCTTAGGGGTTTCTTCAATACCAGAATGAACTTTATTATTGTACTGTTCTACAATTCCTGGTAATATCTTCAACCATTTCTGATTTCTTTGTTCAGTAAATTTCTTGAATAATTTATTTTTTAACGTCCGATTGAATCTTTCTATCACTACGGCCTTCCCTGCATTTTCAGTTGAATAAACAGTTTCAAATAGTGGCTGAACGTTTCGGTTATAAAATTCCGATCCTTTGTCAACAAACAATTTCCTTGGCTTTCTCTTACTTTCTTTAAAGATTTCTTCAAACGCATATTTAACTAATAGACCACTTTTGTTTTTTAAAGGCTTCACCCAAGCGTATCGTGTATATAAATCTATAACGGTCAATGCGTACTTAAACCCTCCTTCATTTGGCATATGAATAAGATCAGCACTCCAAATATCATCTTTATCAAATACTTTTACTTTCAATAGATATTTAGGCCTTCTGTATTCTTTATGAATTTCGGACGCGTAGGTTCGAGCGTTGCTCTCAGACAGCTTTGCTGTCGTTTCATTTGCTGTCGTTTCATTTAAACCCTGACCGAATAATATTTTAGCTTGTAAAGCTTTCTTAACAAACATTCTTTCAATTTTTTCTCTAAATGTAGGATTTTGAATACTATCTAATTCTTGAATCATCTTCTTATCAGCTGCATGTCGAGAACTTAGATCATGATTTCGATAAGCTAAATCATGCCTGTAAGCTGCGGCATCTACTCTATTTATTGGCTCTTCACCTGGTTTCGGATTACTATTCTCATCTAGTCTTATATCTAATCGAGTTCTTGGACCGGTATATGAATGACCAGGAAGATGTTTTTCTTTCGAATATTTACTCCAAATAAATCCAGGAAAGTTTTCTAATGCTTTTTGTATGTCACCTCCAATATGCTGACAATTTGAGTTTTAATTTTTGTTTAATAGATAATTTAATAAATCTAAATTAGCAATTTTTAATTTAATTAAATTTTCGGAATTTGTAGAATTCATTTTAAAAGATAAAATAAATGTTTTACCTAATCGAACTTTGTTCAGAGGCTTTGGCCGATCGGACCAAAGGTCCTGAGGTTATTACCGAATCATACTAGGACTTAGATATATTCCAGAACCATCTTTAGTTTCTTTAATTTCAATTAAATCATCAACATTGTGGAGAATATTTTTAAGAACTCGTTTTCCTTCATCAACTAATTTTAATTTACTAATGAAATTATCTACTATTCCGTCACCCCTAGCAACTTTTTCTAACTCCCTATTATGACGTTTTTGTTCTTCTAATGCTGCCTTCTCTGATTTATTTTTATTTACTGCTTGGACAATACCAGCTGTCCCACCTGCAACACTTCCTGCTGCTGCTATGCCTCCTATTATTAGTGGAATTAATGGGAGAATCCCGCCATTCTTTTCTTCTTGTAATTGAATATTCTCTATCATTGGTTTACTTATGTAATACTTTTTTTTGTTAATCGTAATAGTTTTAGGGGTATTTTTGTCAACAATATTACGTAATTTTAATTCAACAGTTTTATTATTATTACTTTTCGCTTGCAACATTTTTAATAAAAAAATTTTAAGTTACGAAAATTTTTAATCTATTCTAGTTATGAATAAATTTTAAATTACCAAAAAATTTTAATCTATTCTAGTTATGAATAAATTTTAAGTTACCAAAAATTTTAGATCTATTCTAGTTACGAAAAATTTTTAAGTTACCAAAAATTCTAAATTAAGAATTTTTAATCTATTCTAGTTATTAAAAAAATTATTATTTAATCCTAGCCATCTTTCCGTTAAGAATTTCAATAGAATATTTCACATCTTCTAGCAATAAACAATAAGCCATCAATGAAGTTGTGGAATCTTTCTTTTCAATATTAATTGTTACATCACAACCAGTCTTGATAATATCTTCAGATTTTGCACTTAAATCGAAACAGAAAACAGGATATAAATGTCTCCAATCACCAGGAGTTAATTGTGGTTCAATTCCAAATTCTATACAAAGATTTCTATAAGAATCATATCCTTCCATAAATTGATTATTGGTATCATCGAATCTTAATGGATCAATTGGATATCGGGTTTGATTTAATGAAACTTGTAAACTTCGAATTGTATTAATATGAAAAAGATTGTTGTTCTTATCAAAACTTCGAGAATTATTTCTTTGAAATGTTAGTAATAAATATCTTGGAGTATTCACAGTTCTAGTAAAATGCCAGTTAAATCTTTGTTCGGAAAAAGTTACTGAACAAGCAGTTCTCTTTAGAAAATTTACTGGAATTGGTTTGATAGTATTTAATCTTGTTGCAATAGCTGTTTCAATCTCTAAACTAGGAGTAATATGATAAATCCACCATTCAAGTCTATCAATTTTTAAATATGCTTTTTTCCCAGTCTTGCCAAAAAAGATTAATTCATTATTTGCTGTGCGATGAATTATTAATTTAAATTTTAATTGATATGATATTTTATCATAATCTAAATATCCGAATAATGGAGACAATGACCGATTTACTGTTTGCTTACTTTTCTTGTTAAACTCACGTCTTTCTTTATATGCAGTATTATTTGTTTTATTTAAATGTTTTGCAATATTTTCTACATCTTTCGCAATTCCTGCGGCGTCTGTTCCAGCGTAAGTTAAATCATCTATAATTATACCATCATTAGTATCAGGAAACCAACCTTCGATTTCATACTTTTTATTATTTTCACCAATTGTTACAAATCTAAGCATTGTATCAATTACACCTGGAGAATCACTTATTGTTTCTATATTTTGAGTTGCAACATCTAAACGCATTTGTGTAAATAGTCTTGGAAAGAAATTATTCTCTAATGCAATATTATCGGTATCTGGTAATGGTGTTGTAAAATTAGCATAACTATACAAAGAATATTCACAGTGTAAAAATGAATCAGGTAAATATAAATAACTCTGCTGATTATCAACTTCAAAAATTAAATCACCTCCAGTATTCACTCTACTGGAAGATCCGGGATTCATAGCAATTCTTATATAGTCATTCTTTTTTTGATTATAACTAACACCTGGTGGTTTATCTAATTCAAATTTATTTTCAATTAGCAAAGACATTTTTATAAAAAATAATTTGACTTTTTGTTTTTTCTCACACACAGAAAACATTTTGCTAAAAAATTTTACTAAAATAATTTTACTAAAAAATTTTGCTAAAATAATTTTACTAAAATATAATTTTAGAATTTTGCTAAAAATATATTTTAGAATTTTGCTAGACCAGCTCCGCTACAGCTTTGCTGGTTAGACCGAAGGTTGCTGCTCACGCCATTAGCTCTTATTTCTTCAATTGAACGTTTTATGGCTACGCCTGATTTCTTCTTATGTTTACTATCAGACGGAGCTCCGCGCCTCAAGGTTTCCCCCACAGCTATGTTAGCAATTTTGTTTTTTGTTTCCTCTGAAAGTTTTTTTAAATTTTTTAGCTCTTCAGAATCATTCGTAAGTTTACGAATAGCTTCTAGTTGTTTTAATTCGTTTTGAGACTTAACAGCATTTGATATTGCACTAGCTGTACTACCTATAGCAGCTGCTCCTTTTGCAGCAGATGTAATCAAATCTTTATTTTTTTTAATTAAGTTAACGATACTTCCAATACCAGAAAAGATGCCAGCTCCTTCCGTGTGAACTGTTTCTCTATTATCATAATGATAAACAGGATTTATACGTGATTCATGAGCAATTCTTTGATTTGAAGCAAAATGTTTAAGATTGTGTTTATAAATTATAGGCATTTTTTAGGATTAAATTTGACTTTTTGGAAAAATATTTACGTTAATATTTGCAATAAGATTTACGTTTATGATCAAGATTTACGTTTGTGAATGGACAACAACTTCGAGATAACTTTATTAATTGTCTGTTGCACTTTATCTATTGCGTCAAGTAGCGTGTAATGTACTTTAATTTCTATTCTATTAACTTGCATTTTCTCCTGATTCATCTTCAACGCCGTTTTGAGAGCATTTAACTTAATTTTAAGAACATCTAGTTGTCTTTTAACAGAATCTAACTGTTCTTTATTTTCTTTAGAGTTTTCTTGTAAATTTTTCTTTAATTCATTTTCTAAATTGATTTTAAGAGTTTTCATTTTATCAACTTTTTGATTAAGTGAGTTTACTTCATTTATTATTCTATTCATCTTTTTCATTTGTTGAGTAATTTTAGAACTCAATTCATCAACACTTTTTTGGAATGTAGTTTGTAACTGCTTTAATTTTTTTTAATTCTTTCAGGTAGTTTTTCTATTTCATCTTCTAATTGTTCTTTCAATAGTTGTATCCGATGTTTATTTTTAATGACTGCAGATTTTAACTTTATAGAAAGTAATATTAAAATTTTTGATTGTTCAGAAATCTTTTTAAAAAGTTTTATTATATCTGCTTCTAGCTCTCTATCCTTTTTATCAAGTTTTAATAATTTTTCGTTTAATGATTTGTCATTAAGTTTTAGCAACTTTAATTCATTCATCAGTGGAACCAAAACATCGTTTATATATTTTTCTTTTAAGTCATTG
The DNA here is from genome assembly GCA_907163375.1 of Prostheceraeus crozeri. NCBI lineage: Eukaryota > Metazoa > Platyhelminthes > Polycladida > Euryleptidae > Prostheceraeus > Prostheceraeus crozeri. The sequence continues at coordinate 329,911 of CAJQUW010005527.1, forward strand.
ATTTGTGTATCAACATATTGTTTATTCGTTAACTCTGTATTTTGTTGCGGAAGAATAGAAAGATGCAATGGACCAGATAAAACGTCTCCAGTTTTCATGATATAATTTTCTATCTCTATTTCTAATTCACGATTATTCGGGATATATGCACCTCCACCAACATTTGGTAACATCATTTTTTAACAATAAAAAAGTAATCTTTTTATATAATGAGAAAAAAAAAATTTTTCTAATAAAAATAAAAAAAATAAAATTTTTTCTAATAAAAATAAAAAAATGGATAAAGCAAATTTAAAAAAATTATATTCGCCCGCTTCATCCTGTTCTTCTTATTCGACGAGATCAACGGGATTTGAAAATAAATGTTTTGATAATAATAATAATAATAATCCATGTATAGATGTTAATATTTTATTTGAATTACAAGCCGAAATATTTAGAGAACAGACTAAAGGTTTACCTTCTATAGAAACTAATTATTGTATTTTCCCAGGGGATCCATTTATTAAATTTATGGATATAGTAAGTAAATATAATGATGTTGCATATGTAGAATTAAATAAAGAAAATATGGTTATAATAGGACATAATAATGTTTACGGATTTATAAGAGCAGTTTTGCCGATTAGTAATACTGATTGGATAGAAACTAAAATTATTAATTATATCAATATTAAAGAATTAGTTAAAAAATTAAAATCTTTTTCAAAAGAAAAAATAAGATTATTTGTTGATGAACAAAACCAATATAATATTCATATCGAGAGCAGAAAACATAATGAAGAATTATTATGTCAAGTATATTATAGAGATACAATTTATAAACAAGAAACATTAGAAATGCCGAAAAGATATGATGATGATACTTATATAGGATTATATTCAAATTTAAATATTAATTTGTTAAAATCTTATATAAATGGTTTAGCTCAACAAGAGAAAATTTATATGTGGACTACACCTTATACTATTAACAATGTCCATAATCATAATCATAATAAACGAACCGAAGGTTCTAGGGCTTTGCCCGATCTTAAAGAATCTTATAATAATAATGATGATAATAATATAGATGATGATAATATAAATGATGACTCTGAAACATCTGAAAATGGTGTAAATGGTAAAAAAGATTATAAAAATATTAGTAATTATAAAAATTTAAGTGAAGAAAAATTTATATCTCATACTGATGTACATGATATTAATACTACATATAATCAAAATTTATCTAAATTTCATTTTCTTACAATTGAAAATAATAATGATGGTATAGTTGAAGATACTGTTAGACAACTATGTGTCGGGTCTACAAAATTTAAATTAGGATTTACATCTAATCAATTTAAAGTTTTATCATCTTTAATAAAAACTAAAAGTGATTCAGATTATGGTGGTGTTATTAAATTTTCCAAAAGAGATCAAAGACCAATATTTTTCTCTATTATATTATTATCAGATAAAAAATGTAATTTAGAGTTAGATATTCCAATAAGAGAATGGTATCCTATCAGGGAATGGTATCCAATCCCAAAAAGTGTAATTTATGATGTTGAAGAAACAATTTATGATGATGTTGAAGAATCAATTGATGATGATGATGAAGAATCAATAGTTAGTGAAAATAAATTTAAATTATCTTTTGATAAAACGTTATATGATAAAACTTAATATGATAAAACGTTATATGATAAAACTTAATTTGATAAAACATTATATGATAAAACTTAATATGATAAAGAAAATAAAATAACTTAGGAACGTGAAATATATAATGATAAATATTAACTCTCAAGACCTAGATATTAGAATGTTTATATCTAAAATTAAAACACAATTTTTTCTTTAAAAAATAAAAAAATGGAAAATACCAAGTTTTATTGTAACTTATGTAAAAAAAAGTTGCAAACAAAAAGAAGTTATCAATCTCATTTAAATAGTAAAATGCATTTACAAAATGTAGATCGAGTTGATGAAGGAAATATATTAAAATTAAATAGTTATAGAAACTACATGTATCTAGAAACATTGCCTACTGATATAAAAGTTAAAAAAATGTTTGATGATTATTCACATTCGGAATATAAAAAAGTTTTTAATAGTGAAGATGAGACCATGCAAACCGAAGGTTCTAGGGCTTGGCCCGTACCAGATGGAAGATATTTATTTAGCGATACTGATGAATTTGATGAAGCTGAACAAACCGATGAAGCGGTAACAGATATAAAATATTTATTTAATGAATCTGTTGAACATAATGAAACCGATAAAACTTTTTCTGATATTCTAACCAACTTTTATAATATATTTAAGAAATCTTTCAAATGTTATATGAATGTAGAAGTACTTTATACAAAAAATGGACTTGATGGAATTCCTGAAGAAATAATACAAGGACATTTTAAAAATTCACAAGAAATTCATAATGTAAATGATATACAACCCATATTTGAATCGATGATACTTAAATTAGAAAATTGTATAATTGAAGCCCAGTTACGTGAATCTGGTTGGAGATTTGTTAAAATACTATCTAAGAAAATAGTAATTGATAAATATAAAAATAATACTGGTGGTAGTTATGTTCCTTTACCTTTCAGTTCACCACAAATAATCAACATAAAAAATGAAGATGATTATTGTTTTCTGTGGAGATTATAGCAAATTTACATCCTGCAGAATATCATAAAGAAAGACTAAGTCATTATAATAAAGAAGAATACATAAAGGAATTTGATCCTTCGGATGGTTTAGATGAATTTCCATATGATTATAATTGGTTAAAAAAGTTTCATAAAAAGAATAAAAATTTAATAGAAGTAAATGTTTTTGAATTAAATGTGAATTATGTTTCTATTGGTAAAATTACACCACTTTACTCAGATTCAAAAAAATTTTATTTGAATAATAAAAATTTATGTCAATCAGAAATAGTATATAATGATAGAGGAAATTACATGCATCATAATATTTTTTTACCAAGGAAATATAATATGTACTGAAAAATTTCAAATTGTTAAAACACTATCACCAATAATGATTAATCATAATAATTATAAAGGACGTAATTATAATTATGATTATGATACCGATTATTTATCGTTATCTTTAGAATATCATCAAAAATTAAAAAATTTAAAGAAAATTTTACAAAATTGTAAAACAGATTATCAACAACAAGCAAAAATATTAGTACAAGAATATCGCCATAAATATCAAAATAAGATAGAAACGATTCAAAAAATAAATGAAGAAAATAATGAAGACAATAAAGAATTAAATAATGAAAAAAATGAAACCAATCAAAAAATAAATGAATCTTTAAAAAAATGTCTACAACAATATAAAGAACAATATGATAAAGAATATAGTTATCAGTTACAAATATTAAATCAAAATTTTCATCGAAATACATTCAATCTTACAAAAGAAATTGATGAAACACATGAAATATATAAAGATAAATTTGAAAAGTTAAAGCAAACAAAACAACCAGCACAAGTGAATATATTATATTATCAGGGTCATTTTATATTGTGTAAAGATGTTTCTATATTTACAAAAACTTCAGATAATACAAATTTTCCTTGTCTTCAATGTATGACGAGCTTTAGAACTTTAGAAGAAATGAATAGACATTTGGAGAATTGCCAACAAAATGAAGCAGTTGAAAATACTTTTCCTAAAGATGATTATTTGATATATAATAGACATTATTTGAAAAATAAAGTACCCTTTACTATTTATTGTGATTTCGAAGCATATAATGTTAATATGACACAAAAGCACGGGACATCGGAGATGTCTTCCAGGGCTTCGCCCGATTCTGATAATGATAATTCTGAAAAAAGTACTTCTGAGCAAAGTAAAGAAAAATATTTATTTGAAAAAAACCATTATGTTGGGGAATGTACATTCATTCAAATTATCCTGAATTATTTAAATCAGAATATTATCAATACTATGGTGAAGATAGTTAAGAAATGTTTACAAAGAAAGTAGAAGAATTACAAGGACGTTTTTCACAATTGCTTGAAACAAATATACCAATGCTTCCATTAACGGATGAAGAAAAAAATAATTTTGTTAATGAAACAAAATGTTTTTACTGTGGAAAAGAATTTACAAAAAATTATGAAAATGGCAAAGGTGGATATCTTGACAAGCGAAGCGACGGCTCCGCCGTCAAATTGAAAGATCATGATCATCTAAATGGATTATATAGAGGTGCAGCACATAATTCTTGTAATCTCAATGCCAATAAATTTAAATATAACTTTGTTCCTCTATATTTCTACAATGGTTCTAAATATGATTTCCATCTAGTAATGAAAGATTTATTTTCATCTGAAAAATTACAACAACAACAAATAAATGTACTATGTAAAACAGAAGAAGAATATTTTTCAATGCAATTAGGTTGTATTAGAATTTTAGATGCATTTAGATTTTTTACTCCTTATTCATTAGATGTTATGGGAAAAACTTTGAAACCTGAACAATGTAAAATATTAAATAAATATATATTAAAACCTTTGAAAAGCATATTTCCGTATGAGTACATAACTGGAGATTTTTATTCTGTGAATAAAATTATGGAAGAAAAACAACTTCCTCCAATAAATAAATTTAAATCAACATTAAAACAATCACAATTATCTGACGAAGACTATGCAGAAGCTGAAAAGAATTGGAGAGAGTTAAATTGTAAAACAATGTATGATTATACAATGAAATATCTTCAGATAGATGTATTAATACTAGCTGATCTCTTCGAAAACTTTCGTGACATGTGTTTAGAATATTACGGAATAGACCCATGTTATTGTTATTCTACACCAGGTTTAACATGGTTAGCAGGATTAAAACATACCGGTGTTAAACTTAAACATTATAAAGAAAATACATACGATAAATTATTATTTTTTGAATCTGGAATTAGAGGTGGAGTTTCATCAGTTTTAGGTAATCGTTATGTACAGTGTTACAATAAAAAAGTAAATCCTGATGATTATGGAATAATGAAACCTTTATCTCCAGAAGAAAGCGATCAGTTTATAAAATTGTTTAATCAAAATATAGAAGGACTTATATCAAATGAAGATAGTCAAGCAGCAGTTGATGAAATCATGAGAGAAAACTATTTGTTATATTATGATTTTAATAGCTTATATTCTTCTTGCATGATACAAGAATAACCAACAGGTGAAATGTCATGGTGTAATATTCTTGATGATCAAAAAACATATGATGGAAATTATAATCATGGTTATATATATGAAGTTGATTTAGTATACCCTGAAGAAATAAAAGATAAAACAAAATATTTTCCTTTCTGTCCCGAAAACAAAATTCCCAATATAGAAGATTTTTCAGATTATCAAAAATCTATAATTCCTAAGAAATACAGACCAACAAAAAAACTTATGTTAACACAAAGTAATAAAGGAAAGTATGTTGTTGAAGGAAGAATGCTAGATTGGTATTTAGAACATGGAATGATTCTCACCAAAATACATCGGAAACTATTTTATCAAAAATCTAAATGGTTAAAAAAATGTATAGAGTTTAATATTGAAAAACGTAAAATAGCTAAAAGAAACAAAGATGATTTTGGAAAGGTGTTCTTCAAATTAATGAATAATGCATTTTATGGTAAGACTTTAGAAAATGTGCGTAATAGAGAAAATATTGAAATAGTTTATGATAAAGATAGGTTTCAAAATTTAACAAGGAAACCTACATATAAAAGAACTACTAGATTTAGTGATGAACTATGTGCTGTACATTTACGTCGAATTAGCGTAAAACATGATAAGTTTAATTTTATTGGATTCACTATATTAGAATTAGCTAAACTATTTATGTATAGATTTATATATGATTATTTAGCACCTGCTTATGGCAAAAACTATAAATTACACTTTACAGACACCGATTCTGTTTTCTTAGAATCAACAATACCGTATAATTCTACACTTGTTAAAGACATAGATAAAATAAAAGATATCATTCATCCTTCTGATTTATGTAAAGTAAAAGATGAATTAGAAGGAAATGAAGATTTCATAACAGAAGCTATATTTTTAAAATCTAAATGTTACTGTTATGATACAACTAATAATATTAAAACACATAAAACATTAAAAGGAATTTCAAAGGCATCAGTGGCTAATCAAATAACATTTCAAGATTATAAAAATGCATTATTTATTAATGAAATAAAAACAGCATGTATTTATAGACTTAATTCAAAAAAACATAAAATGTATTTAAAAGAAGAACATAAATTAGCATTAGATCCATTTGATGATAAAAGAAAAATTTTACCTGATGGAATAACTACTGAACCTTTTTAATTTTCTAATTTCTAAGATAGACAAATTTGATATATACATAAAATAAAAAAAATAAAATATTATAACACTATATTTGTATATTTTTATCACTCAGCAAACAAATGTTCTATCGACTTTCAGTCGGGGCGAAGCCCCTCGAGGCGAAGCCTAGTCAGAGAACAAATCTTCTATAACTCTATCATGAATTTTTTTATCAATATTAATTGTGATAAATCCATAATCTTTTGACCAAGCATTGTTACACGATTGTTTAAATTCATCTTTATTTCTTACGCATAAATCTCTTAACAAATCACTTAAGTTTCTTGCATTTATTTCAAATAGTATAAATATGTTTGCATTCTCTCCAATAACACTTCCGTCTAATGAATACATACTTTGTGTTAAATAAAAAACACTACAGTTATTATGTCTGCCTCTTGTGAAATAGTTTCTCTGAACTGACTGATTTCTATCATTAACACAATCATCAAAAATTACACAATGTTTCATTGTTTTATCTAGTTTACTAGGATCTTGCATATTACCACTATCATCTATTAATTATATCTTTATATGCTTATTTTTATTGGTTTCAACTAACTGATTATTTTTTGCTGCTTCTTCACACCACGAACTTATTTCTTCTTCATCTTCAGATTTTTCATATTCTTTGAATAATGAAGCAATTGCTGTTTTTTTAAGATTATTTTCAAATCCATATTTTAAAAATTGATAGACGGGTTGTTCTGCTGCTGTTGTTGTATAAATTATAAGATTGTTATAATCCAAAAAATTTGGAGTCGTTAAAATTTTAAACAATAGATACGTTTTACCACAACCTGATCTTCCGCAAATAACTGACAAAACTTTATTAGATAAATTTGGATGATGATTAAATTTGAGTTTTTTTATTCTAGGTAGTACTTCACTCATTTTTTAATAAAAAAATTTTATTTTTATTTTAAAAGAAGAAGAAGAAAATTAAACTTCTCTAGCTTCGCGTGGGAGTTTATACCTCCCGAACCAAAAGATCTATCATAATCTCTTCACCTCCAAAATTTATTTCTTGTCCTTTTTCATCAGTGATTCTAATGTTAATGTTGTTAATAGCTTTTCTTGTAATAGGGAAATATATTAATGTTTGTGGAATTACATTTAATCTATAACCAATGGGTACAGTAAAAGCTGGAAAACTGAATATTAAATTTGATAATTTACCATTTATATATCCTCCTTCAATAATGTCGCAATGTACAACAATTGAATTTATTTCAGTTATTTTTGGAATCTTCTCACCTAAATGATAACCTTGACTATAGGTTTGTTTATTAAATCCTAATAGCTTTGACAATGATCTATCATGATTAAAATCAACTTGATGATTTTCGTCTAAAGTAAGAGAAAATTTATTAACTGCCGGTTCAACTGCAAAATGTAATTGTTTCTTATCTTTAGATGGTATACCTAAATTTCTCTTAATTTCATTTGATATTGATTCAACTTCGTAAGAACCAGGAAGAAAAGTTTGTATTTTCCATGTTTTGCCTTTATCAGTGGAATATCTAAATTGATCATTCACATCTTTGATAACGTTTTGAATAGTGTTAAATGTAGAGAAACTAGTCAATGCAATTTGATAATTTTTATTCTGTTCTAAATGAAGAATGGGTTCTAAATTACAAGTGTGTGATGAAGTAGTTGTTATAATTTTTAACGTCGTACTAAATTTTGATGAACCCAAAATCTCTGTCAAATTTTCTAAATGATTATTAATTTTGTCTAAATCTGCTGAACACATTTTTTAGTTAAAATTTTGAATAAATATTTTTTTATAAAAAAATTAAAAACAACAACATATTTCAGCTACGGGCGAAGCCCTTAAAGACATCAGAGATGTCCGGTTATACTTTTATAATCCTCTTCATTTAGAATCTTCTAAGTAGAAGTTCTAAGTAGTCTAAAGTAGTAATGTAGTTTATCATAGACTTCTTTAATATGTAAATGCTTAGTTTTTAATGATTTTCGTTTCTTAGTTATTAAAGATTTATCTAACATTGTAACAAGTGAAGTTGCAAAAACACCCGTACCTGTTAAAGCTGTAGCAACTACTGGAATTGCTAAAACACCTGAAGATATAACAATTGTTAAAGCACCTAAACTTATTGTTAAGAATATGCCAATTTCTTGTGTTACATTCTTAACTTTAGTCCATCTCTTTCTTAATTTTTTATAATGCTATAATCTTAATAATAATTGAGATTCCTTATCTTTCATATAACGTACTCTATCTTTGTGTTTTTCTTTATTCAATTCACTTATTTTTAACTGAGATAACGAAGGATATATTCTTGCGGTTTCTTCCACTTTTGTTTCTTCCATTTTTAAAGAAATATTATTAGTCACATGATATATTTTAAAAACCTGAAAGATGGATAAAATTCATGAATTTGAAATTCTCAACTTTTATGATTTTCGGTGTCCTGGAACGGTCATGATTTTCAAGGTAAAAATTGTAATTCTCAAATTTTGAGATTCTTAACGTTTCTGATTTTCGGTGTCCTGGAACGGTCATGATTTTGGGGGTGAAAATTGTAATTCTCAAATTTGAGATTTTGAAAAATTTGAAAAATTGGGTATTTTTAAAAACGCCTAAATTTATGAATTTAGGTCTTCATAACCTGAAAAATGACCAAAATTCATGAATTTAGACCATTTAAAAAGTACCATTTTTTGAAAAATCGGTATCTTTAAAAACGACTAAATTCATGAATTTAGGTCTTAAAAACCTGAAAAAGGGACAAAATTCATGAATTTATGTCGTTTTTAAAGATACTATTTTTGAATTTTATGGTGTCCTGGAACGGTCTTTTGCCCATTACTATAGTCAGTAATAGTCATATGATTATTTTCTTACTTTTTTGTGCTTGACTTGGTAGATGCAAATTTAGCTTGGACAGGAGCTATTTCAACGATATGAAAATTTATGCATGCATAAAATATTGTCTAAAGTTGATGGAATGAATGTTGAAAGCGCTGAACTACGTGATTATGATGAAAATTCTGTCATTTTCTGCTTGGCTAGGTAGCTAGGTTCTTACTTGGACAGAAACTAATAACATGAATGTTGAAAACGTCAAGCTGAGTGATTAATGCAGTCATAAATTTTATGATGAAAATGCACATGAAGAAAATTTTACATAAGCTATTTTCGTCATTTGAAACTTCATGCATGGATATGCTATTATCTGAAGATTACAAAACTAACGTCAAAGTGTGCAAATTATTATGAGGTGGTACAATTTTTCATCTAGTCTTTATGCATTCTATTTTCATGCATTCTTTGTGTTATTTTCATCATTTATATTTAAAGTTAAAATTTTTATTATATCAAGTATAAGATGATAAAATTGTAACATAATACTATGAATTAGCCCTTCTCACCGATCAACCGATCTGGCTCTGCAGGTCCTGTTCACCCACCTACTTCATGGGGTAACGCTGAGATCAGCTATACGATTTAGCAGTAGCAAGACCCCATTCCGGCAGCCAGAACGAGTTTCTGCAGAGAACGAGGCCGAAAGTGAGACTTTCACAGAATGATGCACACCCTATGCCTACTACGAATTGACACGTCTGCCGAGTTCTAGTGAGTTCCTCTTCTCGTCAGACAGGATCAAAGAAAAGCACATGTAAATCCAATGGGTCGCAGATTGCAGTTTTTGGCAAAAATGAAATTTTGTATGTTTTCTCTGAATAAACGAAAAGTACTTAGCCCAAAGTCATAATTTTTGGCATGGAATGTCTTCAGGTAATTTCTTTTCATTTTCATGCACCCCTGTCTATATAGCGAAACGCATTTAGATTTGGCGAGCCTCTTAATGTCGGCAAACACAAACATTTTGAGCTACTTTATCCACATTCGACCACATTTTCACATATATTGCCGATTAGATGCATGATAAAAGCACATGCACATAATAGGAAATGACCTGAAGACATTCCATGCCAAAAATTATGATTGTGGGCTAAGTACTTTTCGTTTAATCAGAGAAAACATATAAAATTTCATTTTTGCCAAAAACTGCAATCTGCGTCCCATTGAATTTGCATGTGTTTTTCTTTGATCCTGTCTGACGAGAACAGGAACTCACTAGAACTCGGCAGACGTGCCGATTCGTAGTAGGCATAGGGTGTGCATCATTCTGTGAAAGTCTCACTTTCGGCCTCGTTCCCTGCAGAAACTCGTTCTGGCTGCCGGACTACCCTAGTGTCTTCCTTCATTCAAAATTTGTACTAAAATTTTTTCTATCTGAGTTTCACGAGCTGCGCAGCTTTCCTTCGGGCGAGATTGCAGAAAATTCCAAGATTTCAGATTCCATAGCGCGGAGAACCTGACTGACGTTGACAATAGCAGTGAGCTTCACCCTTCAGAGTCGAGTGAGGACAGATGTCTTGTGATTGGTTGAGATGGATCAGAAAATTGATTTGACAAGGCATCAACGACATAAAGGCAGCAGAAGAAGTGATAGACGCATCTATGTTTTGTTTGTGTATGTGATGGATTAACTATGTCATGTTCTGATAATTGTAACTTCTTTGTTGCTCCTAATTACAACTTGCAATTTGCAGCAATCGAATCCCAATGCTTTGAGCTTTTCAACACAAGTTGAATAATGAAAATCGGAATATGGGAAGGGGTCTCTTATAAAAAACGCAACTAATTTTTAACTAACGAGGGGTTAGCCCCTCGTGGTATAATTTCTCTTAATTACGGTATATTACAAAGCGTTGAGATGGTCACGAATGACAAAAAACGACCGTGTCACAGTACCCCTTTTGACACTAAGTTATTTCAGATTCACTTTTGATATTTCCTCGCACCTTGCAGCTACTATGCGTGCTCATTTAAGCTTGAAATTTGAAATACCCTACTACTAAATCAATCACTGCAACTTGCAGTGTTGCAATATATCAGCGCTGCTCGGTCTATAATTAGGTAGCGCAACTGCAGAGTTGGCGCAGACTCAATGTAAATTGGACGATCGAGCACACCTCGTTCTCGGTACTTGAGGCTGTCTTTTTATTGCGCAACTTGCCAGCTGAATAATTGTGGAGGACAATCTGTGCTCGATCTCCGTCATCAACAGCTAATATTCGGATTGTTGGATTTTACCGATACGGATAGCACTTCCGATCCGGTCTCATCTACTTTTTACGAGAAATGGCTTTGACAGGTGGATTTTAGCTTTTAGATGCTTTCCACTGCATAGCCACTATCTATTCAATTACACTAAATATCACAATTTCCATTACCATTTCGTCACATTCTGATAAATGCCAATTAATTTTTCATTATGAATGCACAATTTATTTATCGATAAAACTGATAAACCTGCATCTTGCATCAATCAAATACATTAAGTGTAAAATGCATGTGTTTGTCCACTCTGTTCTGGACCATGCTCTGGACACGAACACGCTCTGGAACTCTGCATGAATGACATTATGTAATTTAAGAAACATGTTTTTCTATAAAAGAATTTAAGTTAAACAAGTTATCGAATACCCGGACTTGATAATGAGTGTGCATTCTCAGGCCCAGTCAGGCCTAGGCCCGATCAGAGAGAGAGACTGGACCGGTTATAGTCCATTTTACTGGGAATTTTTAGGCGCAGAACCGATTTGACTAGCGCATTTAAGCTAGTTGGGCTCGAAAGCGATTCGATCATAGATGCACAATGATCATACCAAAATAAGTATATTTGAAACACTTCGGTTCACAATCATGGCTGCTGTTTGTGATATTTGTATTTGTAAATTCGATGGATATGCTTAATTTCAACATGTCTAAAACTAGTACTTTTTTTCTTATTTCAAATTATTTATGCTCTACGTACAACGTGGAAAAACCTTGGTTAGCCTTTTGTGTTCGAAAAGAACAAAGATTTGATGTTGCAACTTTTTAGCATACAATGTATTTTAACACACCATATGTGCTAGAGCAAGTCTACTTAAGTTGAATTGGTTCTTCCAAAATACAAAACCCTACTTACATAGCACAGTATACTATAAGGAGGAAAAGTTGTACGGACTAGTATTTATGGCTTCGGAACCAATCTTGAAGATATCGACTGTGCTGAACATGGTCTAGTTCCAAAAAGAATCGCGGAATCAGTTCGCAATCGATTGGAATTAATATATAATTGATCAAATTTTTCAGGAGGTTCAAATCCATTGATAAAAAGAAAAAACCAAGTTACTTGGTGCCTCCGTACCAGTATATTTTTTTTTATCTGTTTAAAAATAATAAATATACACTGAAGTGCACTGAAGTTGAATTGGATTGGAATTAAATTTGTCAATTTTATAAGTGATTTCTTTTGTGAACTCTGTAGCATTTAAGCATTTGTGAGCTTTTGCAGTGCAACGTTTTGGATTATACAAGACATTTAGCAGCTTTTCTTAAAATGAATCATGAATGACAAATGCGCTACTGCAAACGGTCACATGTAATGTAAAAACCTTCTGTTTATCTACGGCTTATCTGCGATCGTGATGTTTACTAATATTATTCAACAATTTACATATATTTGGATTTGATATTTAATTCTTGCAAGTTTTTAATGTATTTATCCAAATTTCTCTATTTAGATGGTTTTTTAGACCTATACTGATTGCAATGCGATTTTTTCTTTTTATCCTATGCTTTCACAATGCTTTTAGCCATGGTAACTTGCACTACAAATTACAACTTGTCAACATCCTTAACAATACGCATAATCGCAAATGAACCATTTCACACTTCCTTTATGAATGGCTCTCCTTTGTTAATAACTATAAGCAAACTTGCCAGCTATCACTACTTTTTTTAGTAATAGCCCAATAATGTTCGGGAACGCATGACTCCTCTTTTCGCTTAGCTACAAGTTGACCGATGCTATTGCAGAAAAATGCGGAGATTCGTGCTTAGACTGCAAAAATCAAGAAATTCCTTATAAATTCCATCAAACTTGTAAATACTTGAAGCTCACTACAACATTTCAAAAGTTTTGAATGGCTATTTTGAATGGCACTGCAGAGTCTAAAAAAACATTAAATCGCATTTCATCTGAATAACTCGACGGTAAAATTCAAAGAATATATCAATCTCTTCTAATAATGAACGAGAAGAACAACCTCTCCCGAAATGTTTAATACCAAAATTACATCAAACTTGCTAAGAATTAAGAAATAAAATATTAAATCTTAAAAATACAGCTCCGACTATAACCGATAGGCTACATGAGTAGCAGGGAAATCAAAGATAGGTGTGAAACAATATGACATTTCCTTCTCAATATACACTTTGTCCTCCGAACTTCATGTTACAAGATATAAATCTCGCATGCATTTATGTAGCAATGTCTTAAAAGAAAGCTCAGCTCATTGACGTTTCTTCAACGCAAGTAGTTCGATAATTTATTATTCGCCAATTGAACATCCAATGATATTCATTTCTAAATGTAAGAAATATCAGAACAATTACATGGTAAATCAAAGTATCTTTTGAAAACTGTACAATGGTGGAGGCCTTACCAATCCATCCTGTATCTTGAAGATCTGACAGTTTGTGGGTTTCAAATAAAATCATCACAGCCATTTCAAGAAGAGGTGTAAAACAATAAAAACTAAAAATCTAATTTTTCATTGAATAAACGTCTGATCTCGTTCCAGCATCCTCATCAGCTTCATCATCCGTTTGGTTGGATACTCTTATGTCAAACTCCTGCAATTTCTCAATCAGCAAATTTATTTTATTTCGAAAATATGGAAGATCACTTTTCGAAAAGGAAACCATGTTCCGCACACCACCAGAGACTTGAGATATTTCCACTCGTTCTCCATGAAATCCATCGACGAAATCGAAGTACATCATATTTCTAGGTTTTGTTATCACTAATGGCGAAAGAGATGATGTACGGAACACATGACTCATCTTGATGAATCTCTTTGGAAGATGCAGACTGCCTTGTTTGGATGGGTTGCTGTATTTTCGTAGAGTTGTCTTAAGACCACAGAACTGAGTTTGAAATTTGTGAATTGATGTCTCATTCAATCACACCACGTGACTGGAACTGCAATTTGCTTATGAAATTCAGGCAACCACAGTCTTCAGTTCAATGCATGAGTGACAGTCAGTCGGCGAACATATCGGATTTTCTTGACGATAGAAATGTTCGCGATTGCATGATAAACGGATTCTGCCAAACACAAAGCTATGTTGTTATCCATAGAAATTGATAACAATAAAACCTCTAGATTGGAAGTAAATCTTCTTAGTGGCACAAAAAATCGCACGCATTTTAACTTAGATACACTTGTTAACGGCTGAATCATTGGGTTAGAATAAGTCGCATGTGTAATTCTAAGCTTTTCATTTGGTTCATGACCCAATTTAGTTACCCCGGATGTGCCGCGACCTTGAGTCAAAATCTATTCTAGTCAACTTCAGATAAACTTTCTATTTCTATGTTGTTATCAGTCTCCTACAAAAGTTAACGATTCACAAAAATCGATAGACCCGTTTCACATAATTGAACAGTCGCTCATCTTGAACTCATTTTGTTAAGTGTAGTTCCAAGCTTCGTATCTTTCAATGAAATAGCACAATTTGCTGAATAGTATCATGTAGAATCATAGCTATCGAACAATAGACAGTCATAGTTCATCCGGCCAGGGAATGAGGGCAAAAACGAGACTTTCACATAATTGTGTGCATCCACAGAGATAAACTGTCCAGTGCACATAGAAATAAACTGTTTATCTGAAGTTGGCTAGAATGGAAATTGACTCAAGGTCGCGGCACATCCGGGTGAACTAAGTTGGGGCATCAATGACCAATTAAAAGCTTTCATTTACACATGTGACTGATTCTAACCCAATCAGACAGACGTTGGCAGGCGCATCTAGGTGAAAATGCGTGCGATCTATGTGCCGTTATTTTGCATTACATGAAGCTTAATTCCATTCTAGAGGTTTTATTGTTGTCAATTTCTATGCCTGTGCACGTGTTTGGGTCTAGAGATTACTTTCCTCGATATGGAAGGTCACGGTCAGAACTGTTCTCGAGAGGCAAGAAGATCAAATTTCCATGGAACACTATGCAAATTCAAGTTTGAATTCTGTCGAACGAGAACATTGACACCGTATTAAGCGTACACAGCCAGTAAAGTTAGATTGTGAAGAGTAGAGCCATGGAGGTCGGATTGTTAGATATATATGTTAGCTAACATATCTCCAACATGTGACTGTATTCATAACGGAGAAAGTATTAATTCAAAGCAGAGTCATCTGTGAATGTGTCATTTAGCTTGCAAATCTGCCTATATGGTCTCATCAGAAGGAAATCTTTCAATATTTAATATTTACTTGCATTGAACATGCGCATGCGCAGCAACAATATCTCATTGACGTCACATGAATGTGTCAATGAATTGTACCTGTAATGATATCCCGCGGTGTTAATTCTGGACGATTATTCATGAAAAATCTAACGAACATAACATAAATTTATTGATTAATTCTCAAGCAACTGGTGTTATAACATGATCCCTAGCGTCTTCAATGACCCTGAAAGACATTCATTCACAACGATCATCAATTTATGAAAATCAAGCAATGGCCGAACATGAAAGATGAAATCACAAAATCGCCCTTCTGCTCTCCACAACAAGTCCCCCAATTTTCTTTCCTCCTCCGTTCGCCTCTTCATAAACGTTCTTCTCGAATCTGTCCATGTACAAATCCTCCATAGGAGGTGACACAGAGCTTCCAATACTTAAACCTGAGCTTTGCCTGCATTGCCTCTCTCCCGCCGTGAAGAAGGCCGAGTCCAGTATCAGTCTCAATATTCGAATAATGTTTTCCAAAGCGCCGTCCACATATCGTCCACACGTTGAGAAAAGATAGTCCATCTGCGCGTCTACCGAGTTCTACCTGGTTCCTCCTCTTGTCAGATAGGATTAATGAAAAGCACATAATCTAACTAAGAAACGGCGAATTTTCCCCTGAAGAAGGGCGAAGTAGGGACGCATAGGGGTTGCATCTATTTTTAAGAACTTGCTTTTACTTGAGACCAATAAAGCTCTGAAGAGAGAAGTTTTTTCCTGAACCATGAAGAATCACCTTCTGTTGTGACCATCTTGTAATTATATATCTATCATTCAAATCTAAAAGAATTCACAGCTATTCGCAGGCGATGAAAGACCATTATTCAATTCACTAAATTCTTTTTCTTCACACTTGCTAATTTCATGCATCTGCCATCGTTTTGTATTTTATATAGTAAACCGATGTGTCTAAATAATCTTATTCTGTGACGCATTTAATTATTAAAACATGCGAAGGCCTACTTTTGAATCATGAAAATGGATGACAACTAAGTTGTCTTTCAAATAGAAACCGATCTAATATATCAGGGAAGTATTAATTTACGAAGCACTTGCTGAGGGAGAATTGTATGATAATTTAATACCCTGAGGGGGAAAGACCAGAAAAATCCTGCAAAAATATGCAGTTCTTTTAGTAACTTGTAGACAACAATACTCATACTCCCATGCATCTATTCCATGCGATTGTCTTTTTATTTAAATGACTTAATGTTCTTGGTGCTTTTCATTAACTCGAAAAAAATGAATTTCTATTCTTTTTGATATCAGTGGCTCAAAATTACTAACACGTGTTCCATCAAATTGATGATGAAACCATATGTAAGCAATATCAGCCTACAATGTAAAATGAGTGATGTTAGTTTAGGCCAGGGATGCGGAGTCCTATCATTTTGATCACCTATCACCTGCGGGGGTTGATAGGACTCCAGGTTTTGATAGCACTCCGACTCCGACTCCAGGTGACAAGTATGTAAAGCCTAGTTTTTTCAATAAACTGGCAACCTACATCATAGATCACTATAGGCTTACTCGAACCTATACGAGTATTTAGTGATCACTGTTGCATCAATTATCAATCATTTTCGATGAAAGGTTGTCAAATGTCGCTTTATGTTGGATGCACGACTCGGCTCCTCCCATCTTGTTGATGTCTTTTCTCCAGTAGTCTCTACCAGGCAGGAAAATCCCCCATCTTTCTCCAAAAAATATGAGTTCACTTTCGACTTTAATATGCACTTTAGAGGAGCCATTACACACGATTAACGTGAGGGTAAGAAGTAATGTTCTCAAACAAACTAGTATTTTATTTTTGTCTCTAATGTGACCTTTGGTGCGTAGCTGTGATCGAGGCTCGGAGGGTTTGTCTTCCCTATTAAATCACCGAGTGAAAAGACAATCCTTTTTCACTACCACGGTTCATTCCCTCAACTACGAGTATTACAAGCTTTGCATGCACTGCTGTCTTGACTGTATACTTTTGTTTGACGGAAAAAGTTGACATCAAGACAGTGACAGCTATATGCACGGGAATAAATAATTTGTTTGTATTATACTATTTTGGGTCTAGTTATAGTCCGGAGTCCTATCATTTGATAGGACTCCGGGACTCCGACTCCGCATCCCTGGTTTAGGCACATTTGCATAAAGTCACTTGGTATAAAATTGCTAATTTTAACCGAGTAGAAAGTCAAACTTAGACCACTTTCTACTTTTTTGGTAAGAATTGCTTTTGTTAGTCTGATTTTCTGTAACTTTTCCGACATTGACGACCGTCAATAAGGTGCATGCATCGAAATGAAGTGCTTCGATATATTTAATAGATCGATAATTCTCACTTTAAAAGATAAAAACATGGTTTTAAACATTGACTCAACAACAGCTTTAGCTCTGCAGTTTTATTCAACTCTGTTCCAAAATGATGACCAGATTAAGTTGGCTTCTAATCGCAGAAAATATAGTAGACCTATTGTTAATATGTCTCACCCTTCACCTAAACTTGAACCATGTACAGAGCGGAATTCTCAGAAATGTCAATGTGACAATTAATTTGAGACACTTACAACACTTAATAACATTTAATTAGAAGTCGACGCTTCACGAACCATTGCATCTTCAGATTCATTCAATGACCCATTACGCCAGACTAGAAATCTGTCGGTAATTTGCAGAGACTTAATTCTTTTCAAGGACTTGCTGTCACGCTTCAACATTAACTTTTCTTAACTCAAATACACTTGCAAACAAGAACTTTCGGTAAATATTTCAACCTTGGTAACGATTTCGGTGTCGATTAATCACACATCCCGTAACACAGCTTACTTGACATTCGTTGCGCAAGTGTTGCTTTCATTGATTGTTTTCAGTTAATCCTGGGTCAATAAAAGTTTGAAGACATTATATCAGCAAAGGTCTTTGAATTCACATACATTTTCAGCCACAATCGGAGAGCGAAGTTTGAAATGAAGTTTTGCAATTTCATTATTTTTTCTATCGTCTTTTCTTCGAGTGCGGTATTACATATCAATGCTCAATCATATACTAATGTGACTCTGGCAAATGGTACAGTAACCGGCAAGGAGTATACTCTCGGAATGCATAAAGGCTGGGAATTTTTAGCAATTCCATTTGCTGAACCACCAATTGGGAATTTGCGCTTTGCGAAACCTCAGCCAATTCGGAAGGCTTGGAACACAACGCTCATGGCTACAAAACCGGGAAAGAAATGTTCGCAGATATATTATCAAAATCCAATAGAAACATTGATAAATATAACTGTCCCAATGTCAGAGGATTGTCTGATACTTAACATTTGGACTCCTTACAATGCTTCATCTACACCGCGTGCTGTAATGGTGTGGATTCACGGAGGAGGCTACTATTTGGGCGAAGCTTATCCAACATACAACGGTCGCGCTATGGCTGCTATGGGCGATGTTGTGGTGGTCACCATTCAATACCGCTTGGGAGTGTTTGGATTTCTTCGCCTTGACAGTTCAGTTGGTGGGAATTGGGGTCTATGGGATCAACAACTGGCACTGAAATGGGTTTCAGAGAATATTAGACAATTTGGAGGAGATCCCTCTTTGGTAACGATCTTTGGAGAAAGTGCTGGTGCAGGATCAGTGGGATTTCAGCTTCTTAATCCAGAAAGTGCCAGTCTGTTTAAGCGTGCAATTATGCAAAGCGGAACTCCTATGGCTTCTTGGTCTTTCAGTCCTGATGCACAAGCTTACGCGAGCTTAAGCTTATCTTTCGCGGCTTTTGCGGGATGCACAGGAAGCACTAATGCAATCCTTCAATGCCTCAGAAATAAAAACACTTCTGAGCTTGTAGGCTGGACTTCTTTTATATTTACTAATATATCAGCATATAGACCTGTGTTTGCTCCAGTTCTTGATGGAGATTTTGTGAAGGAAACCCCTACAACTCTACTTTCAAGTGGAAGAATGATGAAGAAAGATCTCTTGATAGGCATAAATGCCGATGAAGGAGGTATGTTAATGTATGGAATACAATATGAGCTTGCAAGTGCATTGGGTGTCCCTTTTGCGACCTTAGAAACACCTCCACTATTCAATATGATGATTAAGTACATGTATACTTATTATCCGCATCATCCTAATGTCACGTCCACCAAGGCAATGGAAATTTTGGAAAAGCATCTCATTTCACCTAATCCCTCAAATGGAACGGCAAACATGATGAACATAAATAAGGCTTTTAGTTTATCAGCATTTGATTGCCCCGCAAATGACATGGCTGATGCCTATGCTAACATTAACAGCACTGTTTATTTTTATCAGTTTACACATCGTCCATTGTCGTCTGTGTATCCTTCGTATATTGGATCAACTCATTTTGATGAAGTCCAATTTGTATTTGGAATCCAAGATATATATTATTCCAGTGTAGCTTCAGCAAATGAGAGTGCGCTAACGCAGAAAATGATTGCAGATTGGTCAACATTCGCCAAAACCGGGAAACCAAACGCACCTGACTGGATGCCCTACAATAATGAAACAAGGGATTACTACAAAATTGATCTGAAATCAGGGCCACACAAATATGGAGTCAACAGAATGTCTTGTCAATTTTGGAAATCAGTTTTGCCAACTATCAACTCCCTTTCCTTATCAGCAAAGTCTAGACTTCGACAAGTATGCCCACCTAGTAATTGTCCAGTTGCTACTGTTTGTGAAGATCTGAATGTTGCAGGCAAAGCACTTCTTGCCGCATTATGTATTATTTTAGGTCTGAATGCGATTTGCATCGGCGTTTATTGCTACAGACGATCGAGAGGAAAAGCAACCAAGCATACCTTTACATAAGACTTATGAAGTTTGGGCCTAACTGACTGGATCTTTGAAATTAGCAGTGATAGATATATGATATGCCTTGTACATACTCTCTAATCGATCCGTTTAAAAGCAACATACTGGTATTTATCTAATTTTTGAAACTTTTCTATGAATACCTGTAACCTTGAAATATAGTGCTCACAATTTTGTGCTTATTCTGAATTTCTATCGATAACATATCCATGAGATTGTTGAGAATAAAGGACCGGACATTTTTATGAATGTGATAAGAGAGGTAATCATTGAAGAGAAGTTTAATCAGTAGAAAACTTTATTAGGTCAAGTCGTCAACGTCAAATTCATGAGTTGATGATACGATTTTATATTGTTTCTAGTATTCATGTTTTCATCTTAAGAATTTTTTCTTATGAGTAATCCGGAATGTTTGACATTTCTCTTGAATTCTAGCTGCTGGTTGATGCGTGCAGTATAGACAATAGGCTATTTTTCCATGTGCATTTCAGGCAATTCCAAAGAAATTCAGGATCCCCTAATTTGGGAATATTATACATGCTAACTGTGAACGATAAATATATGTAATTAAAAATTGATGGCATAACAGAATTAAAATCGGATTAGCTTCAACGCACGTTGGACAAATTACATAAAGATATGTTTCACATTCAGGGCCTTCTCAATTTTATAAAAAAGGATGTTGGATTGATGCAAATTTTAATGGTCAAACAAAAACATTCAACATTTTAGCTTCATGACATCAATATACACTCAAGGAAAAAATAAAGTACCCGGTTAGACATTTAACTCTATTTCGAAAACAACAAGACAATATGCACTACTTGTGCTTCAGAGTCGATCACAGAAACAATATCAATACGCGTATAAAGTCACGAAAGGCGTACTAGTACATAGAAAACAGTCAAAATCTCGTAAAATCACCTTCAGCATCCAGTACTGCTTCTACGCGATCACGCATTGAACTGATAAGAGAAGCTCGATAATTGACATCATCCATCAGTTCATTCCAAATGACATCAAGCGTAGCAATGAGTTGGTCACTGTCTTCTGGGTCCTCATATTCTCTTTGGAGTTTCAGTTCCATCTGTGCCCACACGTGTTCGATGGGATTCATGTCGGGACTAAATGCAGGCCAGTCTAAGGTAGGGATTCCATTGTGTTGAAGGAACAGTTTCGTCCGGTTCGCCGAATGTATCGGTGCATTGTCTTGCTGGAAGATGCTACCTGCTTGAGTGATTGTATTCCATACTGGAAGAAGATTACCTTCAAGGATGTCGATGTACTTTTGGGCATCCAATCTCTCTTGAATTCTCACCAGGCTCGTATGTCCATTACTTGAGAATGCACCCCACACCATTACATGCGCGACAGATCTGTTCGGAGTACGGCAGACGTAGCGATCCGTGTACCGATCTATCGATCGACGGACATACTGTACTCGTGGCTGACCCAAGCAGAATTTCGATTCGTCAGAAAACACCACTTTCTTCCACCTCGTCAAAGTCCACGATGACTTATCTGTAGCCCATTCCAATCTGCGATGTTCATGATCGCCTGTCAAGGCTGTCTTTCTAGCTGGTGTAAATGCCTTGAAACCACCGCTCAGCAATCGATTTGTTACGGTCCTTCTGGTGCATTCTAGATTTAAGTTTTGCTTAATTACTCTGGCAGAGCAAAAAGGATGGTTAGAAGAGAAAGTTAAAATTTCTTCGTCATCTTCTTCAGTTGTACTTTTCCTACGGCCACAAGAAGCTCGATTGGTTGCTTTAGCATCTCCACCAGCTGATAGCCTCTGTAGGTACTTTCCGACTGTGTTCTCTGATATCTCGAGGCACTCAGCAATTTTAGGTCTTGAAAAATTCGCATGAAACTTTAAGGCGTAGATTTGACCTCTCTGGAATTCAGTCAAATCACATCCACGTGTCACCATGACTAATTTGCTAATGCTACGATACTGTCAATGATTGTGGTGTATGTAGCTAGCGGATTGAACAGAGTACAGCTCGGTATGCATGAAAGAACAATGAATGGAATCATAGCATTAGGCCTCAGCTACACTGAAAGCAAAGCAAACACGAGCGTCCCAAGCGTCTCGAGTAACCGCATGTCCACAAGCTATCAATCGCTCTAGTTTGCTTTGCGTGGATTATGGAAGTCTACAAATGCTGCAATGATGACTTTGTATTTGCTGCAAAACGCTTGGAAAAGCTCGCTGTGTGGTTGAGACCTAATGGTTTGACTATTGATTTACCTTATAAAGTTCATATTTCACACCAACGAGTAGAAAAAAATGACTGAAATGATAAATTTGTCACTGTTAACATAACTTTTTACACCGGGTACTTTATTTTTTCCTTGAGTGTATCATAAGCATATTTTCTAGGTATAGAGAGAATTCAATGATAATTTTGTATGTGGTATTAGCACTTTATAACATAAATAACACGTTGTAACACACTTTTACATATTTGGCACTCCACTTCAATAATATTATTGATAGTACCATTCAATGCTTTCATCATGGAAAAGTACAGATGTTCACTCCTTCTTTATATATATTGACCAAAAGTCGAAGTTAATAAAAGAAAATTTACAGGTGCCGAACGTTTCGGGAATTCTCCTCTCGTCAGCGGCGGCAATTGGACTTTGTCGATTGACTTTACGCCGCTTGGTCAATACATGTAAAGAAGGAGTGAACATATGTACTTTTCCATGATGAAAGCATTGAATGGCAAAAACCTCCTGTTGGCGACCATCACCTATATTGTTAGTACTCCTGGGTATTATTTGACAGACTGATGAGTTTTGCCATTTATTACTCACTTGTTTCAATGGATTGTGCAATTTGTGGTGTATATTATCTTGAAATGCCAGTAATACTGATTGAAATATCTTGCAAGTTTAGAAAAACAAGAGGGAAGCATATAGGATTCTTGAATGAGTAGACCTGTTGCTGGTGCGCAAAGATTTCAGAATCCATTGAAATATATGAAGTAGCAAATGACCAACTCATTAATACAAAACAGTAATACTACTCAAATAAAATGCCAAATAAGTCTGTGTCATGAAATGTTATTATTATGTGTTTATCATAATAACTATGTTTACAATAACATGATCAATGACATTCTTATTCATATAAATATTTCGAAATTAGAGAAAATTTATAAGAGATAACAATATGACGCAATTTAGATTTTGAATATATTTGCAGCAGAATATTGTTCACTCCTACATGCTTAAATCAAATATCCTACTATTGAATTTCGCGGAAGGTAAAACGTGGAAATTGCTTTCGTTGAATGCATATGAAAAAATGCCTTTTAGGTCATTCAACTCATTTCAGCTGTACTCACAAATTTGACCTCTGCCAAAGGCTCATTCATTTGTTAATTGTACTAAAAGACTGTCAGTGTTTGATCACAGATGAATTTGCATCACTCAAATGACTTAAAGAAGTGGACTTCACGATTCTACAGCTCTCACCAATGTAGATTTGCTGACAGTACACCTTCTTTGCTAAATAATAAACTTGGTGACAGATCTGCCATCAACATCGGCATGTCTGCAACACCGACAAGTTGTTGAATAGGCTGATATGTCTTCCTCTTAGGCGTCAATGACTGAGAAAAAGGTTTTTAAACCTTTTGAACCCACCAATGCCTATCATTTAACTCAATTCATTTGTGTCCATAGAGCTCTATATTCTTTTTGGTGCTTTAGAAAATACTTTGCTGCTATTAAAATTTGATTCAGAACAAGTTTCTTGGTATGCAAATCAGTTTATTTGTCACCTGTTACAACTATTTCTCGATGACTAATAACAATAGTATCAAAATCCTTGGATGTTATTAGTGTCATTTCAAAATGACTTCTTCATGCAATTTTTATATTTTTTGATGAACAAATCAAGTGTTCCAAATCTCTAGGAATGGGATGAAAACTACTTAAACTAGAATAAAGAGTTCATATTTGACAATAGCCCACACTAGGCAGAAATGAGAACAGACAGACAGACGAGTAAGTAATTATGATAATGTAGCCTAATGATTCGCGCATCGATATTTGCGCCACTAACTTCAGCGAATAAACAGATATCACATACAAAATGTAGTTAATATGAGAACATTGAAGCTGTGAGAGATCTTTTTCTTGCAACCATTTAGTTTCTTCAAGTATCTTCCAACCTATGGCTTATCTTTTACTGAAACCGCTACTCATACATGTAAATACTGTAGCCAAATTCAGAAATGTATATTCTTTGATTTTTTGCACTAGTAACCAAAAAACCTTAATGAAAAATGGTCATATATCACTTCCAATTGTCGCACATACACATAGAAATAATTTCATGTCGATCGGAAAAGAAAAAAAGATTGTTGACTGTCATGCTTAATTGTTTACACATTATAATCATGCTTGTCAATCGGTCCATTGTGTGGTCTAATGCTCTATGCGCAACCTACGGAATATCGAATACATACTTGAACATGTATATTTCAATGCGATTGTGCAGCCACATGACTTTTCATGATTCTAATGCTAAGAACTGGATCAAATATTTAATTTCATCAACCATGCCACTTCTTTTTATGTAAACCTAAACAGTAAAACTTTTGACAAGTCCATGTGGCTCCTTAGAATAGGTCTACATTCTCTTTAATTGTTAATCTCAACTCGCCTAGTGTCAAATTTTACAAAGAGTCGAGAGACCACGGACATCTAGATGGCAGACTCTTAAAAGTACAGCAAGCATCAGGAGCTGATACTGAGTACCGTCTGAAGTCTGAAGTCCATAATCCTCGATGGATTCCCTCCTGCAGCGTGAGCAGCCAAAAACGAGCATTTCAAGAGGTCAGTTCGGATCTAGCAGAGTTTCATGGAGAAAAATGGTTTGTTATCGTTGACAACTACTCTGGCTGTCCCGTGGTAAGCCGTTTAAGACGTGTTGCCGCTGGCGATCTGATTAAACAGTTCCGAGGTTTATTTTACCAGACAGCAGTGCCGGAGGAATTATGGTCAGATGGCGGACCGCAGTATACAGCTCAACAATTTGCGAATTTCCTACAGCGGTGGGGAATCGTCCATGTAACATCTTCACCTGAATTTCCTCAAAGCAATGGTAAGGCAGAGACGGCAGTGAAGAATGTCAAGAAGATTTGAAGAGGATCAACTAAACCTGGTGGTCAAGGTATCGACATGGATCGACTAACCGAAGCACTACTTCTCCACAAGAATACACCGCTCTTCGATCAACGTATTCCATCGGTAACGGTATATGGTCACCCTCTTCGCGATACGTTGCCAGCAAATCGACGCAATTTTCTTCCTGAATGGCAGATGGAAGCAGATCAGCTAGAGAAAGTAATTCGATGAAAAAATCCTACGTTATTGATCATTCTAACTATGTGGAGAGGAGAGGAGGATAGCTTTTGGTGGTCAGCTGAATATCAAAACTCCAAAATTCGTTCAGAGTGAATATCAGAGGCTGTGAACGAATTTTGGAGTTTTTGATATTCAGCTGACCACCAAAAGCTATCCTCCTCTCCACATAGTCAGAGATAAAGTAATCATGGAAAGCCACGAGAAAGTAGAAAGACGCCACAATCGAACAGCACACACCTTAAGAGGTTGCGCTGCAAAGAACAAGTGTACTTGTCCAAGATGCCATCACCAAGAAATGGAACAGAGCGGAAGCGATAGTGGAATGTATGACAAATCCTGACTATTTTGTAATTATGAAAAGTGGCTACGTTCGACGAAGAAATCGCCGCTTTCTACGTCGGCACTACGCATCGACAGCAGCGCCAACTATGCAAGTAATGCCCTCGACCTCTGCTCGAAATGAAGAAAATAATTCGACGCCCCCTACGGAATATCGTACAAAACTGCGAAGAAATGCCTACCGGCTTCACCGATTTATTGATAAACAAACGTGAAAAGGGAGAAGATATGACTTCATCACTAAGATGTAATATTTCTTTAACTTTTATACTACTTTCAAGTAATATGTAACTTTGTACTTTCAGTTTAAGGCAACACAGATTCAAATTGAGACACTGCTTGTCAAGGCGAGCAACAGACTTCTCTATGTTATCAGAAATTGAGATATTTCACGACAACTGAAGATTTACTCAAAGTCTACCAAGGGTTGATCCGATCTGTGTTGGAGTATTCATCACCTGTTTTCGCTCATCTACCACTGAAATTGAATAACAGACTTCTTAGAGTGCTTAAAAGATCATTTATAGTGGTAAACCTCCTGCCTCCATTGATTATGATAATCTATCCAATAGAAGAAGGAAGACGAACAAGAAACTATTTACAGCTACTGAATCCGACAGCTCCCATGTTCTGCACAGAAACATTTCCAAGAGACTGAATTATTCCTGTCATCTACGTATGCCACTGTGTCGGACAAAGAAATACAGAACTTCGTCTTCCCCTTCATTACCAATCTTATGAATGAGAGTATGAGCTCCTCTTACGTCTGAGCAAAAGTACTTGTACTACCTCCACTTATGCGAATTTGAGTTAATTATTTGACTTTATTTTTGTTGTGCTTTCTGTACCATTCTGAGTATGTACATATGTTTGTACGATCTCTATTATTTCGGAAAATATATACCACTAATAAAACACAACGCGCAAAGCGTCTGTTGGAAGCACACGTCGCTCTTCATGACTCCAATCTAGTCGCAGGATTTAGGAATATAACATTTGTCGATAATCCGTTTATTATCAATGACAAGAGTTTGCATTCAGGCATCAAAAGTTGTAATTTATCAATGATCCGTTTATTAGGAATTGAGTCAAATCCAACTGCTGCTTCAAGGAATTTCATCAGTTTTTTAATGCACAATTGTATGAAATTTCTAAAGTTTTAATTGTTTCATTTTCACATGACTTCAATGCTTCATCAACAATTCTGTCAGAACCATTTATCTTCTGTAGTTTTGATTCATTAAGAGCATTTCTAATTTCAGTTTGGGTTATTCTGACATCCAGATTATCTCCATCTACATGTATATGCATTTGAGGAACATTCGGAAGTTTTTTAGCATATACAGGTGTATTTCTTGAAAAATTTCAATCATTGTCTGTAATATGATTATAAAAGTCTAAAGCGCTTATCACACATTTTCTATTTTTCCGTTTTCTAACCACTTTGTTCCCATTTATCAGTTGCTAGAATAACTTATAATCATTACTTCTTCGCGCATTTTTAAAATTTATTAGCTTCTCTTTTTTATTCTCTTCTGTCTGCTTTTATTTTTTTATTCAGAGCTTTTTCACTTTCCATCAGTCGGTTAATGAGGTCCAATCTCGAAAAAAAACAGTGTGTCAAGAAAAACAATAAACCACCGAATTGCTGCGTCGATGTGAAGAGACGATACTGTCTCCATCTAATTCATGAAACTTCAGAGAGATGCGCTGTGATTAGTAAAGTTGAGGAGTTGAGAGCAGGGACATAAATGAATGTTGACTGCAGCTATTGTTAGGGATATCACACAGCCACATGGAGGCAAGTGATGATGAGCTTTGCTCTGAAAATAGTACAGCATTGAGAAGTAGAGAATTAGGAAAGTATGCTATACGCATATTTAAAATAGGCTTTAAAAATTGAAGAGAAGAGGACCAATTAAGGAACCTTGGGGCACTCCACTTTGCACACGGATAGGAGCACTTATACCAGTGCTATTCAACCGGGGTGCCGCGGCACCCTGGGGTGCCGTGAGAAATTTTTAGGGTGCCGTTGAGAGGAGGGGTGTCGCAAGGGTGCCGTGAAGAGAAAGAGGTGCCGTGGGAGAGAGGGGTGCCGCAGCTCATGAGATATCGGTGAGGCGTCCCATTCGACCGATCGAGGTAGAAATGTTGACCATCCCAAGTCCATGCGTTATATTTGAATTGACTCCGATTTCACACAAAGCTATAGGCGCTCCTTGCACAGAGACAGCGAATCCTGTCTCTTTCCATCATGAGCACTCGGCAGCATTTCCAATTTTTACGAGATGAGCTCGTGCTTGTTGCGTGCGCGTGATTCCTTGCAGTTTTCTAACACTGTTCATCCGCTCTGCTGCTGCTGATCTCAACCACCTACACATGCATATCTATGCCGACTTCGACACAAACTTCCATTGTCTATTTTTTGTATGTGAATGAATGAATCAATGTCATGAATAGATGAATCTGAGGCAAGGCAATGAAGCCAATAAGAGTCATCATTGCAATGTTGCCATTCGGCAAGCGCACAGCCTGTCCTCGTTCGTCGACCGTTGTCTTTCAGTGATCTGTGTTCTATATTTTGCTTCAACATCAGTGTTTGGCCTACAATGGCTCTACATGCGCTTCGAATATTTGCTAATAGTGTCCATTTCAACATGTAGCATGCGATTATGATCTTGATTACTTTAATCATGTAAATTGTAGAGCCTCTCAGAGATTGCGTGGCACTTTATTTGTTCCCCAAACTCTGCTTCAAATTGAATATTGTTACAGCGTCATTTGTCCTCATGGTCACCAAAGGTTGATGTCATTCACTATACTTGTATTTGCAAAAGTCCGAAGCTTCATTAAATTTGAATGTCGAAGCTTGATTATCAGTGATAATTGACATGCTTGAGATGACTGAATGCATTTTAAACAAGCCAACTGAAAAGTATCAGGCATTTACCACACTTGTAGAAATAGCTAATGAACCTATACAATATAAATTCATGTGATGCTGATCACTAGAGCTCCCAGATTCTTCAGTGTGAGAGAGGAGCTAAGAAAGAGTCGAAAGTCATGGGAAAAGAGGAGAGAATTTCATTTTTGGATTATTATCGAGTTTGTAGCACATTCATGTAAATGATCGATTTGCAATAGAAGTCCATGATCAGGCTACCTCATAGGCAACAAAGTTGTCGGCATATAAAGGGATAATGGTTGCATGCAGTTGGAGATTTGAACTAGGCTATTTGTCAAAAACATATCGCACTCAATTGATTGAGTCATATTAATTAAACATGTTCATCTCCAATCAATCATTTTGCTGACTTCATCATTCGCATTTTTTCAAATTTTCAATTATTCTCTAAACACATGCTCCATTTCCAGTCAAGCTAATTGTTGACCATTCTCATTTCGAATGAGACAAACGCCAGGAATTGGTCCCCCTGACAGGGCAACGGACCCCTGCCCAAAAAAATCAATTCTCCTCTAAACACATGCTCCATTTCCAGCCAATCTAATTGTTGACCATTCTTAATTCTAGCATCCTTTGAAATAGTTAATGCATCCTCATTAGGCCTCATTCTATGACTTGATTGCCGTTGTTCCAAACACGTCATTGTCCATTTTCAGGTATGCAATGTCCCTTCTCAAGTATTTCAAAAAGAAGGCCATAGCAACCGAGGCAGTCGAGGAAGATGTCGAACTTAATGAAATGAATCAAGAGAGTGAATGCCGTGAGGATGCTGCTCCTGCCCCCCACTGCTAGCAAAAGCAGCGAAGAGGGCGAGGGAGAATCTGAGGAAGAATGCGTCGAACTAGAAAAAAGGGGACGGAAAAGAGCGCAAATGTCTTCGGGCTCCAATCCGAAAAAGAGGAGAAAATGGAGTAGTGACTATATCAGGTTTGGCTTTTACTTGCACCAGGATGAATCTCGTAATCCTTTTCCCTCTGGAAATGTTTTTTTGTGCGGCTACGCTCCTGAATGCAAGTTTGGTACCTTCTAAATTAGAGAGACATTTGCAAACCCACCATCCGGAGCACAAGAACAAGTCAAAGCAATTCTTCTCAGAGAAGTTGAAATCTCTATTTGCCCAACAATCGTCATTGCGAAACATCGTGAAGACTGGAGCTCATGACAAGCCACTGGTGATTGCCTCACTAAAAATGACTCATGTTATCCTTCGTGAAAAGCGCTCATACATGGACATGGAGAAAATAGTAAAACCATGCCTATCAATTGCTGCTGAATATCTCCATGGTGGAAGCAGAGCAGTTGAAAGAGTGACTTCCATTCCCTTGTCCGACACCACCATTCGCAGTCGATGTCTCCTAATTGCTACAGATTTGAAAGCACAACTTGTGGAGAAGCTGAAAGCATCCCCCGTCTTCGGAATTCAGTTGGACGAGACGACCGACATTGGAGGAGAAGCACAGCTGATCGTGTATACCCGGTTCATTGAAGAGTTGAAAATTGTTGACCGTTTCTTGTTTTGTTTAACAGTGGGAATTGAAACCACTGCACAAGCAATTTTTGACCGATTGGACTCTTTCATGTGTGAGGAAGGAATCGAGTGGATTAAGTGTAAGGCCGTCACAACCGATGGAGCTGCCGCCATGGTTGGTCGTGTAAATGGTGTAGTAAAGAAGATCCAGACTGTCTCACCTGAGGGTCGCTCAATTCACTGCATTATTCATCGTGAGATGCTGGCAGCGAAGAAGCTAGGTGATGAGGGCAAATCAGATCTGGAACTTGTACTTGATGATGTTGTGAAAATGGTGAACACAGTTAAGGCTAATACGAAGAAGAGCAGACTGTTCGCTCAACTCTGTGAGGAGATGGACTCAGAAGTGACGAAGCTATTGTACCATTGCGACGCAAGATGGCTTTCAAGAGGGAAAGTCCTTGAACGGGCTGTTGAGAGAGGAGTTGGCAGTTTTCTTCACAGAGCTTGGTGATTCCAGCGCCGTCAACCTGAATAACTTGAATTGGCTTGGAAAACTGTCATATTTGAGCTCCATTTTCCACTGTCTTAACACCTTGAATCTCAGCCTACAAAGGAAGGGAGGCGACATCTTCACGGCTTTGTCAAGAATAAAGACATTCCATAGGAAAATTTCGTCTTGGATGAAACAAGTAGAGAGAAAGGACTTCATCGACTTCCCTGAATTCTATCAATTCATGCTGAGCTCAAAATGGGAGCTCACGGATGCTAGCCTCGAGCAACAAATGTCTGAATTGATACTTCAGCACCTGGATGTCCTTCGCGGCAACATAGAAAAGCATTTTCCGTCCCAAGAACTTGAATGAGAATCTTTGGATCATTAATCCATTTGTTGCCGAAGAAGAGTTCCTCACTGATCTGCGAGAAGATTTGGAGCAGAGGGTGAACTTCAAGGCTTGTGATTATTATGGAAATTTCTGGGTTGGTCTCCTTCGAATCCCGGAATATGAAGACGCTGCTGTGGGAGCCCTAAGTCTATTGGTAGCAATGCCGACCTCATACCTCTGCGAGAAAGGCTTCTCCACTCTTGTTTCGATCAAAACAAGTAAAAGAAACTGCTTAAGAGACATCGACGAGTTGATGCGCGGAGCATTGGAAACAGACATAACCCCACAATTCGGCTTGATGGCCGATAGCATGCAACAGCAACGCTCACATTGATGTTTTGTTTTTGAAGTGCAACTTTTGATTTGTTGAAATTGGCATAGTTTTTCCCAGTGATCTCCAATATAAAGAAAGTGCAGAGAATTTCATAATTGAGTGAATGAATTTTGTGTCACCGTTCCCCTTCTCAGGTTCTAGGCGGTACTGACTTTGATAGACTAATTAGTTGGACTTCAGCTGTAGCGGTGTAATAGCTTTCAGTCCACATGCCCTTCTCCACAAATCTCTCACTTAATCCTGGCGTGGTCAGATCTAAGGAATCACGTCAGGGAGATTTCCATTAGACAAGCTGGAAGCATAGTCTTCTGCAAGGAGGACCCAGAGTAGGATCTCTTGCAGCGACCGAGTTTGACGCACGAACATATATAGAAGAGCTGGACAGGCATTTTGACATAGTATTTGATCACTGTTCGTCTAGCATGGTCAATGATTTACATCATAATTCTAGCATTACTGCTATTAAATCAAAAATATATGTCCATGCTTAGCAGATTGACAAAGCGAATTCAAACTTAAATTTGATTACCATGACTGGAATTTCTTGCGCTTTCTTGCCCCTGATTTCAAAAAGATGAAAACAAAGTGTTCTTCATTGAATTGCTGTGATATAATAGAGATATACTGATATTGACATAATGCACGAATTGTTCTAATTTCTAGATGCATTTCAACGGCTTAGAAATGAAGTCTAGAGAAGAAGTCAGCAATAAATTGCTATCACAAATCAGTTCTTGGAAAATAATGCGGCCACGTTTTTTAGTGGATGATAGAGGCACAAAACTGCGGTTTGCCACTGGGGTGCCGTGAGTGCATGTATTGATTAGAAGGGGTGCCGTGGCTTGAAAAAAGTTAAATAGCACTGACTTACACAATTATTCAAACGTACGGATTGAAAACGACCAGTCAGATATGAATAAACCCAGTCTGAGAACTCAAGTGGAAAGTTCTTGGCCAGTATCTTTTCGATTAAGATTCTGTGAGATACAGTGTCAAATGCACGAGTGAAGTCAAGAGATAGAATGGCAACACCAACAGCTTCCACGGCTTCTAATCTTTTCGTTATACGATCGTGAAGGTGAATCAGAGCACAGGATGTTGATGAATGCGGTACGTATCCAAATTGATTACGGTCGATGTTTTTAATAAGTGTAGGACGGATACTGTCCAAAACAATTCTCTCCAAGATTTTTTCTAGTTCAGGTAATACTGTGATGGGTCTATGCTCATCCAAAAATGGAGGACTAGTCTTAGGGACAGGTGTAACTAACCCATATTTCCAGGCTGAGGGTACGACGCGATCGATGATACATGAATTGTAGATGTTACACAATGGATCACATTGAAAAACAGCACCTTCCTTTAAAAGTCTCGGTGGGATTGAATCCTACCTGTAGATTTATTTGTACGAATGCGCAAGAGTTTCTTGTAGATGTCGTATGGATCCGATAGAGGACACCAGGTATCAGTCTCGACAACTTCTGTGCGCCAGCTTGATGACGAAGTAGCAATATCAGCAATAAACCGTGACTCAAATTGTTTATTCAGGTAATGACAGCAGTGAGATACATTAGAAAACTGTGACGTGATGGTAAATAAACTCGGTTTCGCATTTGTACCTCTGACGTCATTAACGACTTCCCAAGCATCATGTGATGATCTTGTGCACTTTTCAGCCCATGTGACTTTAGCGTTAACAATTTCTTATTTCTTATTTAACTTTCTCTTTAAGGTGCTTGTACAACTCATAGTCTTTCATAAGAAAAGCAAACCATCGACGATTGATCAAGTCTTTCAGAACTGGTGTCATCCACGGCTTGTCATTTTGAGTCATAGAAACTATCGATGTCGGAATTTCAGCACAACATGCCTGCAACTTAGAATAAAATATTTGCACTTTCTCATCTACAGTTTCAGCGTAATAGACGTCGCGGAAGTCCGTTTGAGCTAACGCATAGAGGTAATTGTCTATGCTTGATTTCCTGAAATCCCACACTTAATTGGTTTTAATGTCAGAAGATGGCGTAGAGGCTTTTGGCAGAACACAGTTATGATCGGATGTAGATAGTGGTGGGAGGATGTCACAGTTATCAAAAGAATCAGCGATGCACGATGAGGCTAAAATCTTGTCGAGAATGTTATTGGCTCTCGTCGGCACCACAACTTTGTTGATAAGATCGAAAGAAACTTCCAGATCGATTGTCTTGAAATTATTGAAGTCCCCACAAAGTACAATTTTCACCTCGGGATATTTAATTAAGAACGAGTCCAGGGCGTCAGTAATAAATGATGTTATTGATGTATTGTCAGTGGCAGTGATATTTGGAGGTAGGTATAAAGATGTTAAGAGGAGTTGAGACACACTTAAATAAATCATTACACACTCAAAAAGTTCATGTTTGGGGATTTGAATGAGTTGCGGTCGCAGAGTTTCATGTATCCATACCGACACTCCTCCACCAACTCTTTCAAGACGATCATCACGGAAAAGGGTATATGACCTCAGTTGGAGTAGACCAGAGTCGATGTCAGATTTAAGCCAAGATTCTGTTATTGCTATTACAGTTGGATGGAATGTAGACTTTAAAACACAAAATTCATCAAACTTTCTGAATACAGATCTGGCATTGGTGAGCAATATGGTAGGCAAAAAACTTTTGTACAAACGCGAAAAGGGCGTCTTTGCTTCGGGCAACGTGTTAGTAGGTTTGGAGGGTACGTAGAAGTTATAATCTATGACTGAAAATTTGACATGCTTGCTTCCTCGTGAATTTTTTCGTTATCCCTCTAAATCGCATTTTTCCAAATATAGATTTTGCGATGTTCATTTTCAGGTCTGCCTCTGAGCTAATCTCGTACATTACGAAGACGCTTGTTGAATATTTGCTGAAGCGGAGTCAAGTCTGAGCCAATGTAAATATTCTTAAAGTCGTTGGATGAACGAAGTAATTTAGCTTTTGATAAGATCAAGGCTCGATGTTCAACGTTTTTTAAAGTTAAACGAACAGGTCTACATTTGCCCGAGAAAGGTCTTCCAAGCCTTTGAACGGATTCGCAGTTTGAAAGACTGTCAAAATCAACACCCAAAAATCTCATGATATCCGAAAACATAACTTTAAATTCAGAGTCTTTAGGATTTTCAGTTAAACCATGGATAATAATATTTCTTTTCCTCAAAACTCTTTCGTGGTTCTCAATTGCAGCCCCTTGTACCTCAATAGCTTTCGCTATCTCAGAAATGGAACATTTCGAGACAAAGTCATCTTTCATATTTCTGACTAAATTTTCATTACTATCTTTGAGAAGCTTGTTCTCAAGCTCTAAATTGTCGACGCGCTCTTTCAAAGAAATGATTTCGTCTTTCAAACTTTTTATTTCATTAGTCAACGATGTTATAACCTCCACTTTGGACGCTTCAATCATCATTTTGATCTCCGATATCAGAGCATTGTCTTGTGAACCAGACCTAGTTTCACGAACAGCTTTTGGAGTTGGCATGATTGGCGATGCTCATATACGTCACAGAAGGAATGACGCTGACGTGAAGGTCACGTGAAAAAAATCGATAACGTTAGATCAACCAGCGTCATAGAAATTGATAACAATAAACCTCTAGATTGGAAGTAAAGCTTCATCCAATACACAATAGTGGCACAAAAATCGCACGCATTTTCACTTCGATACCCTTTTCAACGGCTAAACCATTGGGCTAGAAGAAGTTACATGTGCAATTCTGAGCTTTTCATTGGTTCTTCATGCCCCAATGAGTCAATTTCCATTCTAGTCAACTGTAGATAAACAATCTATTTCTATGACCAGCGTAGGGAGGTGGTAGAAATTGTCTTGATTAACAGCTGATATGAATGATAAACAGCTGACAGGCCAGCCGGTCAACACACAGATCAATAAGAACTGCAACCACACTATCGATGAAAAAGACACTGATTATGACGCGTAGAATGACACTAATCGGAGAACGGATACAGCGGAGATATGTGGACGGACACAATACGTATACACTTGCGATGAACGATGAATTACTATAATTAGATCACGAAGACCGAGGGACGAGAGGGAGAATCCAAACTGCTGACCTGTCAAAAAGTTGTTGCAAGGATATCACTGCGTTAATGCTAGGCTAGCGCTATCCTCATTAATACGGCCTCTGGATCTTCCCGCGCCCGCAATGAGGTGATTAAGTGACTGCAATGAAGTCGCTAATTCATGGTGAGCTGTTCTCGTACGAGTTCTCGTGCTTCTTCCCAGCGCTCTTGCGGGAACGACTTTCCTTGCAGGCAGCGTTCTGCGCTTTGGTGTTATTGCTTATGTTTTCGCCCTACTCAATCATTTGGTAATAACTTTTATATCATTCTAACGCAAATCATCTTGGCTACGCTGCTATACTATTTCCTACTACTGTTACACCTCCTCTGATCCGCTACGCCCAGATCATCGTTCTTATGTTATTGTTTATCACCATATACACCGCTGACTCATTCGTAGCATGGCCGCGACAATTTCAACGCGCCTTGTGTACACTCATGATGACCTCTTCCGCCTGCGCGATAACTTTCCTATGTCTCGCAAAACAAGAAGAAGATTGTGGTATCATCGCATAGCCAAGCGGCCTCATGCTCACCCACACGTGACCCAGTTCCCTATCGCGGTACGCATAACAAACAGGACGACCTTAAATTATCATCCCACAGCTGTTTCCC
Organism: Prostheceraeus crozeri; assembly: GCA_907163375.1. Classification (NCBI taxonomy): domain Eukaryota; kingdom Metazoa; phylum Platyhelminthes; order Polycladida; family Euryleptidae; genus Prostheceraeus; species Prostheceraeus crozeri. The sequence continues at coordinate 366,611 of CAJQUW010005527.1, forward strand.
CAAGTTCAAAAGTCACTGATCGTGACCAAAATCGGCCGCGCACCCAGCGCTCAAATAATCGCCACGACATCCGACCGGGTCGACGGATAACTTTCGGTCTGCTAAATATTCGGTCCCTACACAATAAAGTTGAAGACCTCTGCGACTTTCTTCACGACCAGTCGATCGACGTCTCTCTGTTGACAGAAACATGGCATGACAGTGATTCCGTCTGCATAAGTCGCCTGCGCCAAAATGGTTACAATGTCATCGATCAACCCAGACCTAGAACACAAACTAGCCCACATCACCTTATGTCGACAAATCATGGAGGTGTTGCCGTTATATCAAAGCCTGCGGTCAAGCTGTCCCTTGTTCCGACTAATGTCAAACCCACCACCTTCGAGTTCGTATGCGTCCGTGTCCTCTCTCAGTCTTCCTCTTGCATCACTCTGCTCATGTATAGAACAGGTCCAATCACTTCTGCATTCTTCAGTGAACTATCCTCTGTCTTAGGCTAAATGTCGTGATGATGTACTCTGACCCTATCACCGTTGCTGGCGATTTAAACATCCATGTCGAGCGCAGAACTGACTCAGACACTTGTAAATTACTTTCAACCATGTCTGACTACGGTCTTGTTTGCTGTATCGACCAGCCTACTCACGATCTAGGTGGAACTCTTGATGTCGTCTTTTCATCTCATAGCCGTGCTCTTCCCTCAGTGTCTGTCGTCGATCCGTCTATATCAGATCATCGACTCCTACGTTGGACTTCCTCAATGGTCTTACCGCATCTAACTTATTCAACAGTTACCTATAGACAGTGGTCCCGCCTTGACCTCTCGTTGTTCCGTGAATGTCTGATGAACTCCATCCTTTGTCAGAGTGAAAGATGGCTCGCTCACGACACGGACGAACTGGCCACACTATTTGATGAGAACATTACAGCAATACTCGATCTTCTGATCCCACTGAAAACTTCCAAACTCCCCCGTCGGTCATCAATTCCATGGTTTGACGAGGAATGCCGATAGTTTAAACGACTTGTTCGCCGGCTAGAACGAAACTGCCATAAACTTACATCTGCGAATTCTCCGTCGACCGTGCTAGCTCATGCCCAGTGGAAGGAGTGTCTGAGAGACTATCGGTGGCTGCTGAGACTCAAGCGGTCCGAATATTGGAACAAGCTAACTCAGTTGAGGCAACACATTTCCCGCGATCTTTGGCAGGCCGTTGACAAGCTGATGGGTCGTGGCCAAACACGTCACTCAGAGTCAATTACAGCAGATGAATTTTCTCAATTCCAACAAAAGCTAGCCTCAGCCCAAGCGTCTTATACTTCGCCATCACCTACTTTCCTGGAAAACCGTAAAAGCCAGTTTAATCTTTTCCATACGCTCGCACAGGAGGAAGTGCTTTCAGCCATCTTACATCTCCCGAACAAACATTCATCAACTGACTGCTTGCACACAAGCCTACTGAAAGCATGTGCTGATGTACTCGCTCCGTTCCTCACCCATCTGATGAACTCATCTCTCTCTCTGAGGGTGTGTTTCCACGCCGTTGGAAACATGCTCAAGTGACGCCAATCTCGAAGAAGGACTCAAGTGATCCTACTGACGTCAGGTCCTATCGCCCTATTTCTAATCTCCCAACGATATCTAAACTGCTTGAAAGGATTATTGCCAAACAAGTGAGGATCTACCTAAATACCAACAGTCTGCTACCCCTCCTCTCTGTCTACCTCTCGGTCCCCTCCTATTCTCCCTGTACATATCCGACCTCTCCCGCTCCATCGAGCAAAGTGATCTCAATGTTCATCTATTTGCTGATGACATTCAAGTCTTCGGTTCCTCTCGTCTACATCAGACTGACGAGTTAAGTAGACACATGTCCACCTGTATCGAAGAAGTGAATATCTGGCTGAAAAGCAATCACCTACAGCTGAACGCTTCCAAGTCAAATGTGATATGGTTCTCGTCGAGAAAAAAGAAAGTTCTCCCATCAGCCCCTGTATCCCTCTGTGGCCATCCATCAACTCCTGTCGCCTCTCTGCGACTCCTCGGAGTTATCTTTGATAACCACTTAACCTTCAACACTCACGTGTCTCGAACTATATCGACCTACTTCGGAGTTTTGCGTCAAATAAAGTCAATCCGGAGATCTATCTCTCGTTCGCTCACTATAAAGCTTATTGTGTCGCTAGTTTTTAGTCGACTTGATTATTGCATCACTTCCTTAGCTGGCTTACCTCAGTCTACGCTGAGTCAGCCGCTGCTCGTCTGGTAGATTCCCTGTCACGCTACCACCACATCTCACCCTCACTAAAAGTACTTCGTTGGCTCCCTATTGAAGGTCGCATTAAGTATAGACTTGCGACTATAGTGTACTTGTGCCTTCATAACTGTGCTCCCTCCTACCTCACTGATCGCCTCGACTTCTCATTCAATTCTTTCACACGTGCTCACCTCCGTTCTTCCGTTTGGCATCGGGCAACACATTTACTTTCAGTGTAATAAATGCCCAACGCTTCGTCATCGACTTAGTCATGAGTAATGGAAATGAATCTACGATAACATGGTCGCTAATATTGCTTACCTCATCACTTGTAATATATGCACTGATAAGCATGTGAGGGAATCAAAGAGACAAATACGTACTCGCCTTAGAGAATATTGCTCGCGGCTATTTCCACAGACTTTCAACATCTAGCTCTTCATAAAGTGTCAATAACATTTCCTGGACAATTTTACATAGCAATTTAGTAAATGACATCCTTCGCCGCAGGACGGAGGCGATTGAAATTCATCCCTTCAGCTTGTACTCAATACCATGCTATTGTAGATTTATTTCTATTGCTCATGACTAAGTCAGTGACGAAACGTGGGGCATTTTATCACACTGTAATTTCGTGAACAAAATTTCGGTCGAGAAAATTAATTTCTTTTCTGATTATAATATTGGTACCGACCGATGGCCTGACTCATGGAGTACATACTTTCAGACAATTTAGTGGATAGAGAATCTTGATGGTAATGAAGACTGTTCATATTGAAATGAGTGAGCTCCACGGTCACCTACCTTGCCGTTGATCAAGTTGCATGAACGACGAAGCGTCGGGTGTTGTTGCAAACATACCGCATGAGAGGCACTGTTCTTTACACAAAAATGGATTAGTGGGGATCCAGACTTCAAGCAGCATCACGAGGAATTTTTTAGAACGGCGTCTGAAAATGGCTAAAATATTAAAACCATGCTTGTCAACGTTAGAGGTGCGGTAAAACAGTCTAGGTTAGCTTCCGGGTCCACATTATACCTTTTTTTAGCTGCAATTAAAAAAGTTAAAAAGTTTCAGTAGAAATATGGTAATTGATTTCTCTGAATTTCAATTTGAAATAATTGATAGCAGCCAAGCGGAAAAGAAATCGCTGGCCTAACGGAAGTCCATGCCGTTGTCCCAACGACTCTCGCGTCCCGAGGATTTGCCGTTCACCCGAAGGGAGTAGGCTACCCTTTACCAACGATTGCCTAACGGTCGTCAAATTGTGGCTTTATCGATTAGTACAAACAGAAGGGAGAAACTGTCTGTCATAAAGGGATGTGAAATATAGTATCAACTTGACAAATGCCTAAAACGGTTAGCCAACCTTCTATCCTTGGTTCAACGAAAAGCCGACGATACTTTTCCCACTGAGAAGTTAGTTCCTATTTCGCTTAATAGATTGGTCATGATTCGAATTTCAATTAATTGAATGAAGGCTTTGAATTTCAATTTCAATTTCAATTAAACTTCTTCTTAGTCAATCCAAATTCATGCTGCATTCAATTGCTCAATAATTGATTGATATTTGCGATTTCATTACCATGATCACTCATTATCTGTTTTCTTGTTACTCATCTGCTGTGATCCTCTTGATTGATTCAGATGTTCGTATTTTGATATCACAGTTTACATTAATTGGACGATTTCTTCAGAATCCTATTCTATCAACGAATGAACGCTCTTCCCTTCAGTAAAATGCGATATTTCTAACTCACGCATTCAGATTTTGACAAGAGAGCAATTATTGACGACATAAACTCACTTAATTCAACACAGAGTATATTTTAATGGCATCAAACAATTCATTATATTGGAAAGCAATCAGAAGGAATTATAATTTTTTCTACAATTACATCTCTCCCGTATTTACTTTCATTTCAATCATTGGCTGTTTTAGCCTATTACTTTTGTTGGTGTTGAAACGAAAAACTATTAGATATCCAGCTACTACGAATATTGCCATATGTTGTCTGTTATTCACGGATGGGTTATATCTTATCTCTCGTCTTATTCTTTATCTAGGGAAGACCAATGCCTTTCCTGTTCGTTTTAGAGACCTGAATAAGTATATCTGTCTCATTTGGATGACTGTTGTGGCTATATTAGCCTTACTCCAGAGTTATATTCAATGCATCATATCCATAGAACGCTTGCTTGCTATCCTTGCACCAATGAAAGTGAAACTATGGATCTCAAAGACGCGGATGATTATTATGTTGATAATGACTATTATTCTGGCTGTCGTATTGGAGATTGGTTTCGTCTATTTGGGAATTTTTTATGAAGAATTTGAGCAGAAATGTGCAGTCAATGAGACAAATGGGTTAGAACTTGCAATTTATGATTTTGTCACTTGGTTGATCATTCCCGGAATTATCTTGACAACTTGCACAGTCTGCATTATAGTTGTACTTATTAAGCGTTCTTTTAGAGGCATTGGGGAAAACAATCAAATGAGATTGAGTCGTCCAGAAATTCGATTATCTCTAATGCTGGTCATGATGGATATCGTCTTTATTGCCTCTTGTTTACCTTTTGTAACGGTGAATTATTTGCTTGAATTGTCGGGCAGCAAAAGTGAAAGAATGAACTTTGCTTATGATATCTGTGTCTATTTTACCAGTTTTGGAACTTATACTGATTGGATTATCATTGTAGTGATCGGTGGACAAGTCAGAAAAGCCATTCGAACCATTTGCTGCCATATTGAAGAAGCTTTAACCTCAACAAGGTCCACCACTTATACTGTTCAAACAATTTCTCATAAATGATGGACAAACTCATTTTCATGACATGTTGAATTACAAAGGAGAATGAAGAAGACAATTCCTGTCAGAAAAAAAATCAAAAACAAACTCACTCATTGATGTAACAATTCATCCACATTCGTATTCGTATTTGCAACATTGATTTATCCATAATCTGATTTATTTTTCAATAATGGAATCATTAGATCGTCAAAGGAGTCATAAAATTATAAATTCTGTTATGCCAGAGCTGCATACGAAACAGGTGTACAAAACGAGAATAACAAAATAAGTCCGACAGCCAAAACGAGTTTCTGCAGGGAACCAGGCCGAATATGAGACTTTCACAGAATGATGTACGCCCTATGTCAACTACGAATCTGCACGTCTGCCGAGTTCTAGTTAGTCCCTCTTCTTGTCAGACACGATCAAAGAAAAGCACATGTTAGTGCAATGGGACGAAAATTGAAGTTTTTGACTAAAATGAAATGTTCTATGTTTTCTTTTATCAACTGAAAGGTACAAAGTCTAGAGCTATAATTTTCGGAATGACATGACCCGAAGTCATTTCCTATCACATTCATGTACCCCTGTCTATGAAGCTAAACACGTTCAAATTTGGCAAGCTCCCGAATGTTAGCAAAAATCTACATTTTGAACAATTTCAATCCACATTTAACCACACTGTCGCATGTAACGCCGATGACTAGAAGCATAATAATAACACATACTCATAATAGGAAATGACCTGAAGACTGTCCAAGATCATGGCTCTGGTTTCAACTCAATAATCGAAAACACAGAAATTTCATTTTTACCATACAACTGCAATTGCCTCCTGTGTCTGACAACAAGATGAACCAGTTAGAACTCGGCAGACGCGCAGACTTTTAGTAGGCATGGGCATGTTAATCCAAGGGAATGAAGATTGCAGGTTTTGGCAAAAAATTAGTTTTCTATGTTTTCTCTTATCAATTGAAAAGTCTTGCCAAGTCTCGAGTCACAATTTCGACACGGAATGTCTTCAGTGTCGGGTTTCGTCAATGCCATCATTCCTTCTGTTTTGCAATCACGATCAGTCAAATCCAAAATTCTCCAAAAGTGTAAAATTTCCATGTCTCGCATGTGATGCTGGGTCTCATTCGAGTTCATTTAAAAAAATCGAAGCTGCATACACAGTTGAATACGAAACTATATAAACAGTATGCAAAGTGGATATAATCATTGCTGGGTTGCTACTCTACCTAATATACTTACTCTATGCCTTACACGACCGCTCCGAGCAAATGTATGTCCGTAAGCTATTAATCGCTCTGGTTTGCTTTGCTCGCAGTGTGGCAGTCTGCAACTGCTGCAAAAAGCTTTGCTCGGAAACGCTTGGAAAAGCTCGCACTGTGACTGAGACCCTAGCCTTTTAATGAAGAAAATATGCAAACATCTTGGACCACTTTGTCCAAATTGAACCACATTTTCGCATGCAACGCCGATCAGAAGCATGATGATATCACATACACATGAAAGGAAGACATACACATGACCTGAAGACATTCCATGTCAAAATTATGGCTCTAGACTTAGTGCTTTTCAGTTGATGGATGAAAACATATTTTTTGCCAAAAACTGCAATCTGCGTCCAATTGGATCAACATGTGTTTTTCTTTGATCCTGTCTGACAAGAAGAGGAACCAGGTGGAACTCGTCAGACGCGCAGATTCGTAGTAGGACTGTGTAGTTGCACTCACAGAATTAAATATTTTGTTTATCTGCTTTGGTTTGCTAGAAGTATGATTAATACGAAATCGCCGGCACATCGCGCAACTTACTAAGTGGGCAAAAAGGAATTCCTGATACCTTACAGAGATAGGAAAAGAAATCGTGCGTCGCTTGTAGATTACTGTGAGTTCCAGCAAAGTGCTTCGATTGCCGAAATTCCTTCAGGTTCGAAGAATTCAGATCATTGCCCACAAGTTTTCTCCATAATGTTGGCCCTTCCGATCATTATTAAAAAAATAGCAGGCGTACGAAAATTAGCTCACTTGATGATTTCACCACCACTTTCTCAGCACTCCTCACTACATAGTTCATACACTGAATCGAATGTTAGCCAAGACAGGGATGTGTGTTTTGGTGTGTGCGAAGCACACACGCATCTCACACAGGCTCTGGTGTCCTCTGACAGCTTATTGTTCGCCATTTCTAATAGTAAGCGATACACGAATTATCCATTCGAGAAGGAGCAAGTTGTCTAATTCTTTGATATGCCATTTCAATATTAAGGTTAGATGCGATTCTTCCTTTCTAGGAAGACACACGCAGATAAATCTAATTCTGCGGTTGCACGGTTGTTTGCGTCCATTCTCTGCGAAAACGGCTTCCTTTCCTATTCGATAATTCTATTTGCTGACAGCTGATAGACTTCTTGAAAGTTTCCACATTCACCTCTTAGCAAGTGATGGATGGATAGTAGGATCACTAGCTCATTTGCTCATTTGTCTTGATCTGCTATCATTTGAATTACACATTAATTCGCTTATTTACTAGTCTGAATATCTAAAGAGAATGACAACTATTAAGTCAATAAAAGACACCAACACCGTTGATTGTCAAAGACACTAGCTATCTTTAAGAGCAGAACTACGCCCGAGAAGGCCGGTCGATCATAACTATCTGGAGAAATCCTGAACTGTGATTCGAAGTCAGCAGAAGCAACATCAACATTTGTGGAAGAAGTGAAGTCACTAAAGCGAAAGTGTAAGAAGTGCTCAAAGAACTTTCTGTCAAGAGAGGACTCTATCACGGCGAGAAGTGCGAATCAATCTACCATCTGAGATGTAGAAAAGTAAAGTAGTAAAGTACTAGTAAAGTACTTTAAAAACAATAGAAAGTTTGTCTACATTTCCTGCATCAACGATTTGCACACACTCGAATTACAACGAGGCACACAAATCACAACATCGAACAACTCCACAGAAAAATGCGCATAATGTCATAACCTGGAGAGAGAAAGAGAAAATAAAAAAGCGGTGAGTACCATGTTTATATGTACAAGTTTATATATAATATAATACTTCTGCATGCTGTGAGTAAGTTTGTGAGACATTGATTCTACCATAGAAGTAGATAATAGTACACTAGAATGGAAGTTTGATATCTTGCCTATGCACAATGATGGCACATGATATGTTTGTAGATCAGATTCAATCTAAAACATTATGTCATAGTCAAACTATTTGCCAAGTTGGTTGCGGAAGTTGTTGACAGCAAATCACAGGATCTTCATGGAGAGAATTTTAGTGAGATGGTGTATTGTTTCATGTGAAATAGCCTACTATTCCATGCATTTATATACTGTATCTATTTGTGCCAGTCATTGACAACCATTATACAATTTTTCAACACTGGAATACGAATTAAAATTTGGTTCTCAGAGTCATAATTGAAAGTGGTCGCTGTACTGGTTGGAAGAACATCTCAAGAATTCACGGATAGAATTTCTAATTATTGGATAATTTCTCGGTCAAGCGGCTAAGAAACCTATTGTTTTTCTGGAATAAGCACACTGAAAGCTTCTTGACCTACAATCATTTCTCAGATAAATAGAATGTCACTGGAACTCTTCAATTAATCATTGAATGACTTATGTGATATAATTTGATGATGTATTGGCAGCTGATATTCGAATGCATGCACAGATTTTGAAAATTGTTCAAATATAATGAACATGGCCCTTCAAAGTAAAATAAGTGTTCTAACATTTCTTAGCCTCTGATTTCAAGCTGGAGTAATGTATGTTCTGCAAATCGACATTACAAGTTACACATGTGTCTGATTATACTCTTGATAGATTATAGGAGCGATATTTCAAAATGATGAGCGTACAGAACGTTTTAAAGGATTTCCTTCTTTGTCATCCTGTCGCCGCAGTATTTCATAAATTCATTATCGCTTGTGTGTGTATGATCTTTGGACTTGGGGCAACAATCCAGATCACAAATTGGGTTGATAGAACCAGCTCGTACAATTTGCATTTTGCCCCAACTAAGTTCCCCCGGCGTGTGCCCTAATTTTCATGCAATTTCCATTCTATGACTTTCTATGGTATTGTTAATTTCTATGGATTCTACAGAGCACGCTGCTCTTCTTGAAGAATCGAAGATTGAAGAAAGATGTCGTTCCATCAAAATTTTATAATTTACTATCAATTCTTTCATATAAAATTAACCTAACGCGCTAATGGCAAAGATTGAAAATTCCTGTTTTCGTCAGCGACGGAATTTCAAAGAGAAATTAAGAAAAAATTAAGAAATTAAAATCAAAGAGATTTTAAGAATGAAGTCACGCATTGAATTCATTCATGTTGTGGTTGTCATACACACTAGGGAGACTATTGATGCTACCACAAATAGAATTTTTCAGTAATGCTTAGTTCAGAAATTATATGGCCTAGAAGCGAGCGTCAGCGACAGATCGCAGAAACTGGTCATATTCTCTTGACTGGATTCAAAAAAAAAAATCTGCGAATTGTACCTGTAGATCTGTTATTTGACCCCACAATTTTTAAGCTCTGATCATCTGCTTGCTATATCACACAATAGTTAGATTCAGCAACATCTTTACTTTTCATCTGTTGTGAAATTTAAAAAAGCAAACTTCGTCAGCGACGGAAAATTTTTCCAGTTAAACGCTATGAAAGCTAGAGGTGATTTTGAATCATCTATCTTTAAAATAACTTAGTAAAACATTTGTCTAACATTCATGTACCTTATTGCTTACTTGTACTTATTTTTATATCATCCTGAACTTGTAGTAGGCCTATAAGTAGGACCTATTCAAAAATTCAAAATTTGAATATGAAATTCATTTGAATAGACATGGCGCTTAAATAAAGACTTATAGGTAAGCGGCAAAGATGAGTAAACAAGTTTTAAAACAAGTTTTATAAAAGCAAAAGTGTCATCTATTGCAATTGCAACACTCGTATAAAAGTTTAGTAACGGTATCAGTCTTACATGTCTCATCGTTCCAATGTTTCTTGTATTATATATTGCCCTCGCTTGCTGATGCAATAATTCTGAATGACGCGTTTCACACTTGTTTTCTTCACCACATCAACATCATCACACTTGATTGTATAGCTGTTCGCAACACCTTTCTTCAAAAACTCAACATGCACATCATTCTCATCACAATCGCATACAACACCCATAAACTTGTATAATTTTTTTGTTGTTATGTAGTCCACAACAACCGCATCACCAATGCTCACACTCAGATCATCGTCGACATCACTCACCTGGTCATCTTGACTTGGCACTGAATTCGAATCATTGGGACCATCCCCAGGCTCAGACAAACTCGAATACACCACTGTGGTGATTTTTTCAGCTTCTTTGCGATAGTTTGAGTGACAATAAAAGTCAAGAGTATCGCAATTCTTCCGCTCAATGTGGTGTACTTTTAAGGTGCCTGGAATTTACACTGAATCAAGCAACTCATATTTCACAATGTTGGTCTTATCGAGATATCTGACGTCAATGTTTGATATTTCATTGCCATAAGAGGCGAAGTGCTCCGCATTTCGGATAACGGCCTTCTGTGTAGAAACAGCAGAGTACACCATTCTTTTGATCGTTCCCCCGATCCCATCATGCGGTCCTTTGAAGTGATGAGACTCACCGTAGTCCCATGTGATTTTAAGATCTGATGGATAGTTCAACATCAAGCGGAACACATACTGTGAACGAAATTGACTACTACAGCCATCACTCCAGAAATGAACTTTTCGTAAGTTCGGGAGAAACTCACGCACAATCTCAATCACTTTCATGTTGCACGAAAACGCGATGTTTCTTTCATGAACGATCTCGTTCGAAACAATGACCAAAGAAAGAACTTGGAGACTATGTTCTTCATCCAGAACAACTTTCCTATCATTGGGAAGTTGGACATCAGGATCATCACGCACATAACAAGCACACGTATACAATGTGAATGCCTCGTGGCCAAAATAAGCGCTTTGGATCTCATGGTTTTGCTTGTTATCATAATTTTTTGAAAAATCGACAGAAAGAAGGACTTCGTCAGTCTGAAGGTTCCTTTTCATGAACTTTAGCTCAGAATATTGCCTGAAGATGTTGTACACATGATGCTTCAATTTCTTGCTAACAACATTGTAAAATGTTTCAGCAATCATGTAGCCAGGTTCAGTGACCTCAACGTTTTGGTACATGTTATTTTTTCGAATCCATTTCAAATATGTCACATCATTCTCACAGCTCGCAAGAAATTCGCAGATCTGTTTCACATCACTCATAGGACAAGAACTGCATTCATCATTGTAGCAATCAAAATTGTCTGTGCAACATACCAGACTTTGAATGAATTGGATTGGATCTATCAATATTTTTGATGTCAGCTTATGATCAGAATTTTCTAGCAGCCGTTTGACAGCAATCAACAGCAGCTCAACATTCTCGCATTTCTCACATCGACAATCATCCTCATTTGAGTCACTGCGCTTGAAGATATACTTTTCTTCGTTCACTAATTTCTGAAGTGCATAGTACGACAGTTTGATATCATCATGATCATCATTGAACATATGAACAATCTCCTTGAATGTCCACAGAAGAAAATGTTTTGGTTTATAGAGTTTTTGTCCATCAAAATCTTTCCCGCAATAAACGGTATCCTTTCTACCCGGCTTGCAGTAACTGATATCGGGTTTCAATAGAAACGAGAGATACACACTCCTGGCATCCGTGTCAGTAGGTCGCCCAGCTTTAGGATGAACCGATCTCCTCGACTTTGTAAAGATTGCATCTTTACTACTTGATGACACAGATGAAATGACGCCAACAAGAACATCTGTGACAAGAGACTCTCTTTTTGGAAGACTCCTAACTGTCTAAGCAATTGCTTTGCCAAGTGCTTGTCGAGTTGTAAACGACGTGTCAGATGGGTTAGTGCAAGGGGCTGCTGTACTCTTGGCCTGCTTTCGTAATCTATCTTTAGCTTTATATATTTTGTACTTAACTGGATTCAATTTCATTCTTTGTCGTTGAAGCCGCTTCTGTTCCCGTCGCTTATGAAGATAACCTTCTCTGTTATTCTCTCTTTGACGATTGTCATATCCTCGCTGTCTCTCGCCATCAAAGCTCGCCACGATAGCTCAAGAGGAGGCGAATTTCTGAGAGAACCATTTTGATGCACGGCTAAGGTTAACGTCATGGTGGTTAATAATAGCCTCCCGCTGATTGGTCCTGCTATCACCATAACGCGTAGTTCTTATCCTAACTGCAAGGACGCAACGGCGTTCTGCCTGGGGAAAAAGCTACATTCACAACCAGTGTCATTGAACACAGTTGATCAGACTGGTGTCGATGAATCTGACGGAAAGTGATAAAATCCTTGAAAAACGTCAGCGACGGAAAAAAGTTTGACGGGATACTACTTGATTCAGACGCAAGCTTGGATAGCTCAGTCGGTCTCATATTATAGAATACATCATAAATTAGAAGTTATCAGATTCTGATTGATTTCTGATGAGAACACAGCCTGCTACAAAAGTAGATAGATCATTTTTTGTCAGCGACGGAATTTTGTGTCTGGCAAAATCACCTAATGTACACTTTATTTTTATAGGCTAGCTACCCTGCTTTGCATCTTAACTTAAAATACTAAAAAGACAAACACATGAAGCTTCAAAATCACGCATTCTAATCATTTAGAACCAACTTCTGAAAAAAATTCTTCATTAAAATATGATGATTACTGCATTTTTCAATTTTTACAGAGAAATTATTTGTTCCATGTTCGAAACAATATTTTTTGGGGATCTTGGTGTTTAGAGTGAAAATCCATAGTGATACAGTCAATACTTGGGTATTAATAAAACATTTATGGGGCATATAGTTGCGGTGCTTTACTTTAATTTTTTTCATTGTTGGTTGACGAATTATCAATTTCACCCTAATGTAGGATTCAGATTCGACATAGAATGATGTTAATATACCCCGTATAAAACACAGAGATTGTCCACCGCTCAGATTTCATTTCGGGGGGATGTCCCCCTTGTCCCCACTTGGCTACGCCACTGGCCCTAATCAACAGAATTACAGAGCAACGACAACATCAATACCTCCAATGCATATGTAGTGAAGTAATGGAAGGAGGGGATAATGATGACGACAATAAAAATTATATCAACAAGCAACTACCGGTATCTCACAATAAATTCGAAAGATATGATTCTATAAACATATTTCACATGGTCATCAATGTTTTAACTAAAAACAAAATTGAAAATTTAAAGCTAATTGAAGACATTAAAAATTTTGAATCTGTTTCACGGAAACCCATCTTAAAGAAGAGCAAAATGCGCCTATTATGAAAGACTACTGGATATCATACTTTAGTTAAAAGAAATAACTATATGGGTAGATATGAAAGGTATTTCAGTTTTTGTAAAAGACTCGCTAGATAATTTGAAAGTAGAAAATATCTTATGCGAAAATGATGGCCTAATGATTCTGAAAATTCAGTCTAAGCAATGGACGGATATAAAAGAAGTATTCCTTATCACCTGTTATAAGGAAAATCGAGAATCGCGATGCAGCGAGAGTAACTACTTTGAAAAAATAAAGTATTGTATTATCAATCTGAAAATGACTAACATAATGCTGATCGGAGATTTGAATAGCAGAACGGGCAAACTGAATGATAATTTTCAATTAAGGATGTCAACAAGAACATCAGACGACTGAGTTATAAATTACACAGGCAAAGCAATAATTCACTTTTGCAATGATACAAATTTGGTAATTGCAAACGGTAGATTGAAAAATGATAAATGTACTTTCCATGTTTTGCACGATAATGTAGCGCGAAAATCCGTGATTGACTATTTAATGACTTCAGAAACCATGATCAATTTAGCCAAATGTTTCGATATTATGGAACCAGTTCTTTGTACGGATCATTCTCCAATGAGGATCAATTTAGAAACTGAAAAACACAATATTAGAGTAGTAAGATATAACAGATTGAATAAACAACCTTGTAGTAATGTTGTAAAACCATGTAAGTGTTCAAATCAAAGTGATTTCGATAATCAAATATTTTCGAGCTGCTGTCTAGATTAACCAAATAAAAGCAAACAGTTTAACTAATAAAGTGTTTATATGAGTCACTGATCTCTTTGAAAAATGAAGCTAGAGTAAGCGTCTATAATACAATAAATGTGATACAATACTCCGAAACCGCCAGAGAATGTAGACAGAATTACAAAGTCTTAGCCAACCAATGGAAAAATAATCAAACCGATCAAAATCTATTTTGTATGATGAAAGGAAAGAAAGAGCTAAATAAGATACTAAAAGTTGAAAAAAGAAAGATGAAATATAATAAATTAAGTAACATATTCACTGCAAAATTAGAAAACGACAGGAACAGGATATTGGAGATTAATAACTGAGAATAGTTCATCAAAAATAGCTCATAATAAAGCCAAACTTAGTGCAGAACACTTTAAAATCCAACTAAAACTTGTAGATGAAGGGAAATACTGCAATCCTGAACCTACATTTACAAGTAAATGTAATGATCAAAGGCTATTTCTAATACAATCGATGGATTAAATGGAGCAATAACATTTGACGAAATTGAAGTTAGCTGAAAGACAATGAAAAAATCAAAGTCAAGCGGTCCTGACGGTATTTTCTACGAAATATTTCAAGAAAATGATATACATGTAAGTATCAATATCTTAGTAGAACTATTCAATAATATTTTGGATAATCCAGAACTCCCGTGGAACACAAGTTGGATGACGCCTATTTAAAAGACGGGCAGCAGAAATCATATACTATCATACTGATTTATAAATCTTTCCTCAAATGTCGAGAAACTTTTTGCAAAGATTGTAAGTACATGATTAAGTAAATGGTTAGAAGATAACAAGACCATTGATCGTGCTCAAACTGGGTTTAGAGCATATTTATGTTGTCAGAGATTATTCAAATTCATAGAAGCAAAAAACGGTCACTATATGTATGCTTTATAGATCTCTCCAAAGCTTTTGATTCAATCCCAAAAATTAACCTGAAGAATGAATAAAGGAGAATAATTCCTCGATGTAAACCGCTATCATTAAATACCAAAATGATTGACACTAAAAGTTACATGCAAAATAGTGTTTAACGGAAAAGAGACCAACACATTCGAAGTGCATTGGAATTCCAGAAGGCGATAGTACGTATCCGACCTTATTTCGACTGTATATAAATGATTTATTAGATGAAATGGAAAAGAAGTATGCAGTAGTTGATTCAGTAAATTTTCGAGTAACTATTTCTTCATAAATATACGCAGACGATATTTTGCTAATGAATGAATCTCAACAGGGTATCATAAATCAAATCAAAGTAATCCAAAGTTATTATGTTCAAAATGGATTGAGAATTAACTATGAAAAACGAAAGCAATGATTTACAACGTAAAAAGAAAATATAGACGAGTAGATGATTCATATAACACACAAAACTCAATTGAAGTTTGTTTTTACAGTAACTTGAAAGTTTGAATAGAATCCAACTTCAGTTTTATAAAAGGTTCAATCATTTAAAGCCAACAACTGCAAATTATTGTATCATCGGAGAATTTGGAATTAAGCTAATGGAATTTAATTACTATAAACTCGCCTTAAACTATTGGAGAAAATTGTTTGAAACTGAAAATCGATCTGTTTCCAGTAGATTGCATAGACTTACTGTATTTCCTCAAATATTGATGACACGATGTCACAAAATACCTGGAGCTACAGAATTAAAAAGCTATTAACCAAGCTTCCTCTGCACATGATTTGGAATAATCAATTTAGTGATGAATTCATGGCATTAAAAAAATATAATTAGAAAGCTATTAGATGAATACTTTCGTGAACAGTGGATAAACGACGCAAAATGTAATCATAAAGGACGAGGCTATCTAGAATTGACAAGATTTGACTGCAGACAGAAAATGTATATGTCAGCGATAGATAAAAAAAGTTGCTTGCTCACGATTCAGAAATGAAAGAACTGGGAATCATAGATTAGAAGTTGAAATAGGCAGATAATATAATAGGAAAGAGCATGGTGAGTGTTTATGTCTGTCATGTGATGAAAATGTATATCTTCCACTTCATGATTCAATGTAAGAAACACGAACAACGTCGGCAATCTATAGCGCCACTTTTAATAAACTATTGTAAAGTCGAACTATATGAATTTCTAAGGACACTACAAAACATTAAAGTCATCAAATAGTTGTCCATGTATATATATGCATGAAGCTGTGGACATATAAAATGCCTGCAGGTATTAAAGAGCATCGTCCAATTTCAAAACATGAAGGATCAAAATAACTGATGAAATAACACAACACCCAACTTATAACTGCTATCTTGATAAATTATTCATTATTTTAAAAGCAACTGTTAGGCCTCAGCCACGCTGAAAGCGAAGCAAACACGAGCATCCCGAGGAAAACACTGACATCTATATAGAAGTCCATGGTTCAAGAGAATTTCTCCTATTTGTCTGCATACGATGCCATGGATATACTGAAGTGAAATGCAACATGCTAAAGACAATTAGATGCAGTTAATTAGGTCTAATCGTATATACTACAGGCCACAGCAAGCTTATAGCATCTCACAGTTATGATAAGAGTATCTGATTCAAAGCAGGGATGCGGAGTCCTATCATTTTGATAGGACTCCGACTCCGGGGGTTGATAAGACTCCGACTTCGGGTGGCAAGTATATATAGTCTAGTTTTTTGAAAAAACTGGTAACCTGCATCATAGATCAATATAGGCTTACCTGAGCCTATCTTTAGTGATCATTGCTGTACCAATCACCAATCATTTTCGATGAAAGTTTATCAAATGTCGCTTTAAGTTGGATGCATGCGACTCGGCTCCTCCCTGATGTGTGCTTTACACGATTATTCTTCAGTCTCTACCAGGCAGGAAAATTCACCATCCTTCTTCAAAAAATATGAGCACACTTTCAATTTTAATATGCGCTTTGGAGGAGACATCACACACGATTAACGTGAGGGTAAGAGGTAATGTTCTCAAACAAACTAGCACTTCATTTTTGTCTCTGATGTGACCTTTGGTGCATGGGTGTGATCGAGGTAGGATGGCTTGTCTTCTCTACTAAATCACCGAGTGAAAAGACAATCCTTTTTTACTGTCACGGTTCATTCCATCAACAATTACAAGCTTTGCATGCAGCGGTGTCTCTGTACTTTTGTTTGACGGAGAAAGTTGACATCAAGACAGTGACAGATATGCACGAGGACAAATAATTTGTTTGTATTATATTTCGGGTCTAGTTATAGGCCGGAGTCCGGAGTCCTATCATTTGATAGGACTCCGACTCCAGCAAAAATGATAGGACTCCGACTCCGACTCCGCATCTCTGATTCAAAGTAATTTTATTGGTCAAAATACAAATTAAAAAGTTTTAAGCACAAAAACACAAAAAATCCATGGCAGCAGTAGACGCTACGCTTTTCTCCCTACAGGGACTCGTCAGTTCGGCTCGGAATTGTCCAAAGTAGCTGAAAATATCTGGAATGGCTGAGCAAGGGACTACACAGCGGGCTGTTCTGTGTTCATCTATCCTGGCTAAGCTGTGCGGTTGATAATGATAAAGATCATAGAGTACCAATTCTTGATATTTCAAGCTAGTCTGAGCCATTTGGAGCCGTACTGACGAAACCTTGTAAGGCGAAACGCAATGTTTAAGACTGTTTGGCCTACAGAACTGTTCAAGTCTGATGACGTCTTTCTATTAGATTTGCTGATGTTTTGCAAACGTTGTATGTCTAATAGATTAATTTAATCAATACATAGTTATGCTATATTAAAAGAGCCAAAACTGGGAAATAAAAATATTAATAATGTTCTTCATAGTGCATGTTCCTGATGTAGCACTTGTAGTACTTCTACGATGGCAGATTTGCAGTAGAATCCTGTGAAATAGATCATCAAGACTTTTCATGCCTTGAATCTCGATCTGAGACGGGATTTGGATGAGGCCAATTGTGATGTTGATGAGTTTCGTGTAGCCCTCCAGTTTTCGCCGATGAGTAGGGAACGCTTTCGGGTTGCAGGAGCGTGAGCTGAGAATGGTAAACTTGCGTGGCTATGGAATGGTTTGACGTACAATGAAAAGATAAATTCTTTCTGGCTCTCACACCATCGAACTGTGGTATCCAAATATGGAAGACATTGCTGCACTGATTTCTCCGAGGTGAACGTGATACAGTCATGTACGCGATTGGCTATGTCCAGTATTTCAACACCCGCACGATAGATGATTAAAACGTCATCCACATATCTCAACCAATCAAGCCAATCAACATAGCCAATCGCGTACATGATTATATCAGTTCACCTCGGAGAAATCAGAGCAGCAATGTCTTCCATATTTGGATACCACAGTTCGATGGTGTGAGAGCCAGAAAGAATTTATCTTTTCATTGTACGTCAAACCATTCCATAGCCACGCAAGTTTACCATTCTCAGCTCACGCTCCTGCAACCCGAAAGCGTTCCCTACTCATCGGCGAAAACTGGAGGGCTACACGAAACTCATCAACATCACAATTGGCCTCATCCAAATCCCGTCTCAGATCGAGATTCAAGGCAAATGGTTTTCATGCCTTGTTTGCGACTTTTGCGATCTGATTTATTATGCTGTCTTCCCAAACATTTACGAATTGAGTATCGCATTAATTAATAGGGTAGATTTCATTTCAGTCTAAATAGGCCAGTGTTTCTCAAACTTTGTCTCATTGCGCAACACTCGACAGCCGGAATCTCTGCCGCGCACCACTACATAATCACCATAATGCCATGATCAATTTAGTCAAAAATGCTTTGATATTATCGGCCCAGTTCTTTACACGAATCATTATCCAATGAAGATCAAAATTAAAATTAAAATGAAGCTAGAGTTAACGTCAATAACACAAGAAGTGCAATACAATACTCCGAAACCGCCAGAGAATGTAGACGGAATTACAAAGTCTTAGTTAACGAATAGAAAAATAATCAAACCGATGAAAATATTTAAAGGAAATATAATAATATACGAAGAAGTAAGATGAAAGGAAAGAAAGAGCTAAATAAGATACTAAAAGTTGAAAAAAGAAAGATGAAGGATAATAAATCAAGTAACCTATTCACTGCAAAAATAGAGAACGACAGGAGAGAATATTGGAAATTAATAACTCAATAATTAATACAATGTAAACCGTCAAATACCAAATGAAATCAATTTCGCTGCAAAACCAACTCATCACAAAAACTAACATTTCTTCCCAAATGAAGATGGTTTGGCTTTTCTGCAGACCGTGTTTATTTGGTAGCCGCCGCCGGAGTGAAATCCGACGGTCTGGTAGGTAATTTGCTGCCAAACCTTAATGCGGCTGACAAAACACCAAAATTTTATTGGTTGCTATCTTATTTCAATTGTCTTCATTTCGCACCAATTACCTGATCATTGGTAGCCATGATGTTGAGTTTTACTGGAACTTCTCATATCTAGCTTATATTGAATTTACAGTACTTATCAATTAACAGTAGTTCTTTTACTGCATATCTTTACGTGGTAGCCTTGTATTATATTCTTTTCAAAATGAAAGGTGAATGACCTTTCTGAAGTCGTGAGGGATAGAATTCATATTTAATGTCATTCTTCTACCCAACTCGGTAAATGTAATTCTACCTACTGAAATGATTGAATTCGTTTCGATTAAACAATAACTTCACTTCAACCACATTCATTTATATATCTCAAACATGATTGTATTTGTTATTTTATGAATTGTAATGTATTATCAATTCGGATTGATTGCTAGCTTAATTTGAAATTTACGTAATGCACATTGTTGATAGTTGTAAACTTATTGATTATTTGTAAAATCTTTTAGACTTCCGTGTTATATAATCGATTTCAATATTGTAAGTTTGACACTTAAATGTCAATATCCGACTACTTATAAGAAGTAATGAATCTAATGCAAGGTAAGAGCGCGATGTATGTTGACAAAATGCTTCAAAACCTATTTTTTAAATTGCAAAATTCTCGTTGAAGTTGTAATTCAATTTTTATGAACATTATGCTATGAGAAACCTATATTTCATATACTAAATTGGCATACGTGTCCCTTTCTCACGTGGTATTAGTTTTGCCCGCTAGTCCTCACGAAAACAATTGAATGTGATCAATATTGGCTGACACTGTGATCTTCCCGACATCTCTTTCATAATGCAAAGATTTTTTGATTCTTTGAATGGTCAAAAATAAACAGTGTGCTTCAAATTAATGCCAACACCTCTGAAAATTTAGAGGAAAGCTTTAATATCAGCTGGTCTTGATCAATTAAATAAAAGTTATAATTTCAATTTGTTGTCCATGTTCCATTACACTTGTGAATGAAAAACATTAAATTTAAACAAGTAGCAATGTTTTCTCGATTAAATTACAGATTTCCCCTAAAAAGCTTGCCATGAATTGGAGTTAAGCTGTCAAATGGGGTGACAGATTTATATTAACCGTAGAAAATACAATGCTAACCATGCTGTAGGCCTAATTTGGGTGATATTTTAAGCAATCAAGTTTTTCCTCATTCACGGTAAACCTTGAAAGGCTGTTATCGATAACCACTCACATATTAGTGAAGTTATTACACAATTTCCCTTTTGTAACCTTTTCATTTTGAAACTCTTATCTGTCCATCATATAGAACCTAAGCGTCTAGGAAGCATCATTTTTGAGACTGTCACATTTATGGTATGACATACAATTCGTGGAATGAAGGTGTCTATAACCTGCAAAAAGTACCTCAAGTAATTCGCAATGTATGCTTCATACTGTCATGTGTATCATTCAAGAAGTAAAAACTTCAGAAGTAGCGGTGCTTCAAAGATATGCACGAATTTATAGCATGAAAAATTTCAAACTTAAAAAGTCATTGACTGCCTTGCAAATCATGACAAAACATTGAAAATTGCCAGAGTAAATATATTTTACGACAATTTCAAATAAAAACAATACTTTTTCTCGGGTATAGAGAAGAATACACTACAGAGCCTGACACAGCCGCATTATCAACCACATGGTGTCAACAAAGCAAAACTTGAAATGAGACTAAATTGAAATCGGTCATGGAGAATTCAGATACCAATAAGATAAACAATTATCGATAGCATTGATTTCAACTCTTGCTCTCAACTCTCAACTCTACTAGTAGAAATTTGGCATCATTCATGATACAATACTATGAAAATTATTTGATCTACATTTAAGTATACTTAATTAACATACTTATGCGACTAGAAGAAAGAGAAGCATATGGTAGGCACCATGCAGATTTGGTAGGCGCTACCAAACACTAAAAAGCGCTACCAAACCAAAAGCAACAAAGCATTTGGTATCAAGCATTTCATCGGTTTGGCAGCGTACGGTTTACAGTGTGCTCAAGAAATTAACCCCCAAAGACCTGAGATTTTCCACACCCTCCGAGAGGGTACCCCCTTGGCCTATCTCATGCTTCTATTGATTCAATTGAAAAGAAATAACACATGCAGAATCACTGTCAAAAATGATGATTTTACATGGGCATGAGCGATTGATGTATCCTTAGCTCAAAAAGTGAAATAGAAAAATATGGCTCCGGAACCCACTAATGGACGTTTAGCTGTAGAGAAATTATAAAGCTTGGGCTATATATACTGTATGGTATCTTTATCATCATTGAAAGATAATAAGCTGCCATAATGAAATCAAAAGCTGATTACTATCATTTTCAACCACCAAGCTAGATAATTATTTCTGACAAATGCAATTTTGTTGATTATGAAATGAGTCGAAACCGTTTCACGAGTCACTGTCAGGAACTGCTTTTTGAACTTTCAAATTTGCAAAACAGCAGAAAATGATTTGATTAGTAAATTAGTAAGACAGTAAACTTTCGAAAAATTGCCACATACAGAATATTTTATACATACCACCTGAAGCGCCTCCACGTACCACAATTTGTAACACTAAAATGGACTGTGAGTGTCACATGCTCTGAATTTTAAAAGAAATAATCAAGCTTTTAATGAGGGATGGTTTAGAAATGAGAAAATAATGTAGGATAGATTAAATGTAAACTTCGAGTAACTGAATCTCAAACAGAAACTTAAACCTGACAGTTTTATTATGTCTATGATCTCAAAACATTGGGAATCGCGCGAAAATCAAATCGCGCCGCCACTGTGTGACGGGCCTTCGGCGTTCAGTCCTTCTTACGGTCGATGGTTAAATGGCGGTTTGAACAGTATAAATCACAGCAATATTCAACAGATGCTGCCTGATGTTAATATTGACATTGATGACATTTTATGATCAAGGGCCGTCAGGACTCGCCATGTCCCACGTGGTGGTTGTTCCTACTATTTCAGTTAACGAGTCCAATTGAGATTTCCTTTATTTTTGTGTCTCAATCCCAAACACTAGCTTGTCAATTGAATAAAATCTCGCAGATAGGAAGCCTGACTCTTTTTCATGTTCATTGTAACAGTTCCCTTTGCAACAATAAGAGTAAACATGGATTCAGGTTATTACTTCATTTCTCCAACAGTGTTTGAGATACACTCGTCTCAACAACGTGAACTGATTCAATTAATTTGTGACATATTAGCAAGAGACTTCCGAGCTGTTCCAATTTTTTGATATTGCAGAATACAATTTCCTTGTTATATTTGCGAGTCATATGCCTACAAACAAGGAGATTGGTCATCTGAATTACAGCAACCGGATGATCAACTGATTGCGCAAAAATTGCACAACTAGGTATTACATGCACAAAATGTTAAGCATGAAGACAACGTGACGCAGTTTGAAAATCTCATGAGTAATGAGATGGTGGCCGTCCAACACTCTTATACAGGGTGATTCAAAAGTCGGTGCAAAAAGTAAACGGCGATATCTTAGTGATTATTTAAGATATCAACCTAATTTTTTCTTCTTTAAGTTGTCAAAGGAATGGGATTTCATAATCTATTTGCTACATTACCACACTAATTCATTCCGTTGTTGAAAATTTCAGAAGTTTTCGCTATCATTTATATGCTTTATGGTTGCTCGAATTATTCACTGTATCGTACTTGCAATCTCTGTTTGCTGACTCAGTGCATAAGTATCCAGTTCATAGATATCCAACATTTGAACATACAAACTGATGTTCAAGTTCATAGATATCCAACATTTGAACGCAAAACTGATGTTAACAAAGACACAGGCATCATTCGCTACGGATTTTCAGACGCGAAAAGAGCTGCTAAAACTTTATCATCAGAATGGTGAGAATGTGACTTCTTGCATCATGGAAGGCTTGGCTCCATGGAAGACTTGAAGAGCCGCATTACGAACGAAGTTGCCTTGTTGAATCAGTCAGAACTGATAAATGCTATCTCAGACGTTCTTTACCGAGCGGATTTGCTGGTTGAGGTAAATGGTGATGTTTTTGAGTATTCAAAATGAATCTTTGTTTTCTCAATATAATCTTATTTGAAAATCGATTGTTATTATCTAAAAAACTTTGGAAGAGAAAAACATAGTGGGAATAAACAAAAATTGAATTAATACATCAATACAAAATAATAATTAGTGTGCTAATGAACAAAAACTGAATTAATAAATTCAGTTAAAAAAATAATTAGTGTGCTATTGTAAGAAACAGATTATCAAATCCCATTCCTTTGACAACTTAAAGAAGAAAAATTTAGGTCGGTATCTTAAATAATCACTAAGATATCGCCGTTTACTTTTTGCACCGACTTTTGAATCACTAGCCTAAACAGTTGGCTTCTTTCCTTTGGCATGGCCTAACGCGAATATTTTGCTGTTATAGAATCTTACCTTTTTGTTCTTTAATTTTTCAGAAGATGAGCTCTTCGCAATGGCCAAATCTTTAGGCTACACGCATCCTAGTTTACACAAACACGCCATTCATTAAAAGAAATTGAGCACTAACACGACATGAATGTCAAGGCTCAACACTACTCGAATACACCTTTCATTTAGAAAGCACGACACGAACACTCATCTCATATCAAATACACGAATAAGAAAAGGACGCGAATAACTAGGCTCAACACGACACGAGACGAACACACCTTTCATTTAGAAAGCACGACACAAACACTCATCTCATATCAAATACACGAATAAGAAAAGGACGCGAATAACTAGGCTCAACACGACACGAGACGAACACACCTTCATTTAGAAAGCACGACACAAACACTCATCTCATCTCAAATACATGAATAAGAAAAGGACGCGAATAACTAGGCTCAACACAATATGACACGACACGAACACGACTTCATTTAGAAAGCACGACACAAACACTCATCTCATCTCAAATACATGAATAAGAAAAGGACGCGAATAACTAGGCTCAACACGACACAAACACGCCTTCATTTAGAAAGCGCGACACGACTTCGCATCTCATCTCAAATACATGAATAAGAAAAGGACGCGAATAACTAGGCTCAACACGACACAAACACGCCTTCATTTAGAAAGCGCGACACGACTTCGCATCTCATCTCAAATACACGAATGAGAACAGGACGCGAATAACTAGGCTCAACACGACACGAGACGAACACACCTTCATTTAGAAAGCACGACACAAACACTCATCTCATATCAAATACACGAATAAGAAAAGGACGCGAATAACTAGGCTCAACACGACACGAGACGAACACACCTTCATTTAGAAAGCACGACACAAACACTCATCTCATATCAAATACACGAATAAGAAAAGGACGCGAATAACTAGGCTCAACACGACACGAGACGAACACACCTTCATTTAGAAAGCACGACACAAACACTCATCTCATCTCAAATACATGAATAAGAAAAGGACGCGAATAACTAGGCTCAACACAATATGACACGACACGAACACGACTTCATCTAGAAAACACGATACAAGCACGCCTTTTTCTTTTAGAAAACGCGATTCGACTACGCATATCATCCCAAAAAACACGAATACAGGCAGGACACAATAACTAGGTTCAAAATAACATGAGCTCACCTTTCACTATAAAAACAAGACATCACACGACGCGACTATGCTTCTCACTATAAAACACGACATGATGCAACACGAGCACGCCTCTTACTGCAAAAACACGACATGACACGACGCGAAAACACTTCTCGCTGTAAAACTGCGAGTATGGACAGGACGCGAACACGCCTATTATTATACAGACACGACATGCAACGACTCGAGCACGCCTCTCATCACAAAACACAACGTGACATGACGTAAGCTATCATTTCATGCAAAAATGGAGATATTTTCTGTACCGAATTAAGCGAGATAAAAAGATTTGTAGACTCTTAAAGGCACGTTTCTAATGGATCGCGCGTCGTACGTCGTAGCACCGTCTTCCACAGTGGTGCGCTCTGATTGGTCAGTGTTTCACGCACCTGCGCCTCAACTCGCAAGACGGTTCCAATCGATGTCTGTTGCTTTACCAAGCGTGTCACCGTTGCAACGTCCCATGCAATGCAGTGCCCATTGTGACGTCAAATTTCATGCGAAAGCGCTGACGGTGAAGCGACCTACGACCCTTTGGAAACCAACCTTAAGACTCTCTCGTGAAACACGTCGACGGAAGTAGTGTCTGAATGAGTTTGATGCAAAACTACTAATTTAGAGTTAAAATGATATTATTTTCAAAATAATCTATCATTATATCAATAATCGTCATCTATCAATAATGTATCAATTGTGATATTTCTCGGCTCTAATCCGTTATTAATGCATCAGCTCGACTTGTGTACAATCTTCCGCGATCCGCACACATATCGCCCACCCCTATGGCTATCAGTAACTGATGGATTAAACTGAGCCTGGTGACTATTGTTTGTTTATAAATGCCCTCGCGATCGTACTTCAAAGTATCTATCGAATCTTCTCATGCGAACTGCAGATATGCCGGATCGCTCTCGCCTTCTATTCATGAATTCTTCCGCAGTTAATTAAGTGCTGGAAAAAGGAATTTGAAGTCATCTATGAAGAGACCTCTCACTTGAGCCGAACGTGTTGCTTTCAACAATAATGAATGATAGATCAAATGTACGTGTAAAAGATGTGCGGCTGCTAGGTGCTTGGAATTCCTGACCTGCTTGTGTGCAAAGTTCCAGCACCCTTGTCTCATCAAAAACAAATTCAAAAGACTTTTAGTTATCTTCTTTGCTTTTTTATCTTCTTTTATTTTGAGCTCGGGTTTTGTACTGTGGTCTTGAAATCATGTCACGGTGTAACGCCACATTTAAAAATGTGTTTGCGTCTACTACAACTTAAGGCATGAATTTGATGTTGTGTACTTATTATTAGTATGAGATGAATAATCAAATTATATACTTATAGATCTGAGAATGATCACAGTAAATTTACAAATGCATGAATCTTCTTAAATTTGATCGCACAGTGAGTATTATCAATTTTTACATTTTGCAGTACTAATTGACATTATTTCATAAAATTTATAGTTATAAGAACACAATGATGGGTGTGAATTCGTCTATCTTATAAATGTAGAATGCTTAACATTCGACTGCTAGGAAGTTGCCAAATTAAGGCTGTTGGTGAGCAAGTTTCAAAGCATCTTGAGTCAATGAGGATTCTTGATCATTAATCACTAATTGCTTCAAATCAATAGTGAATGTTTTCGCATGCGTTAAGGTAATTAATTAATTCCTTTGCAATTGATTTTCCTAGGAGTTGATGAGTACAGCTCATGCATTTACGTCCATGTCTTGCTGGAAGTAAAGTCAAGAATGACATTTGAATTTTTATTTTTTCATTTTTTACCTGGAAAATGGCCTTTCTACATTGTGGTTGAAAGGCCATTTTTCGTTGATGTCTGTCAGCAGACATGAGGAAGCCATCGAATCTCAGAATTTGAAAGGCTTCTTGCTTCAATTCTCCATCATCAAAGCTGAACTAAAAAGACATTCATTTCATTTTGATATCAGCTTCTTCTTGTAATCTCTCCTGCTTACACAAGTTAGATATTTTTCAAGGATAATTTCAACGTGAATTATAAAGCTATTATAGGGCCTACTTGTATGCAATTAGGTTTACTGAGCACTTAGCTGCTATTTAGAAATTGATTTCAGTCATATTGAATTTGAATAATGAAAAAACATACGACCTCGAAATTACATTCAACATTGGATTTGAGATAACACTTTGCCAACTAAGAAATAAGTCTTAAAATCTTGCTTCAAGACAAAAATGAAATATTTGTCAAAGTGTAGAATTTACAATGTTATCTTCATGATAATAAATAGAAAGCAATAATTTACAATGTATGATTTTAACTCTTCACTCCATCACATGGTAAAGGAAGATATCTGCAGTTGAGGATTAGAAAA
Organism: Prostheceraeus crozeri; assembly: GCA_907163375.1. Taxonomy (NCBI): domain Eukaryota; kingdom Metazoa; phylum Platyhelminthes; order Polycladida; family Euryleptidae; genus Prostheceraeus; species Prostheceraeus crozeri. The sequence goes on from CAJQUW010005527.1 coordinate 394,189, forward strand.
TTAAAACCAACGGTGAGATTAATCCAAATTCTTGCTATTAAATGGAGTAGAGAATTAAGTATATATCAGCTATTGGTTAACTGTCGCGCAAAGTGACATGCTCGTTGGTGACAGTTTAGAATTGCCTCTATGTTGATAAAAGAGAAAGCCAAATATGCAGCGGTAAATATTTATTAGTAGACAAAAAACATTTTAAACTTTTCGGCTTTCATCGAAATCAAATAACTTTGTGAATATGATAGAAACAGCTAGTTGATTCAGATTTTGATGTTAGAGAAATCAATGACCGTTAGATCAAATTGCCATACAAAAGATGATCTATTACAGCAACTTGAATTGAACAGATGGCCATGAAAACGTCTGATGGTCCTCACAACCATAGTAGAGCCGTCTAATTAATTGCTTGCATGCCTAGTTGCCTTTGATTCAATCCTTCACACTATTCTTTTCATTTCTGAAGTTTTTGCTTTCACGCTTGTAGGAAAACTGTCAACCTCCAAGGATGTCTCCTTAGATGTGCGACGAAGACTTCACTTCATTGCGTTCTGCACTGCTGTCTGCTCAGTTTCTTTTCTTTTGCCCGTATCTCCAGTTCAGATGAAAGGCGCTGTGCCTCTTTAGATCGCTTTTCCTTCTCTTGATGTCTTGAACTTCTATGATAACTCATTTCTTCATATGTTTAGAATTACACGCTTCCTCCAGTCACGATTTTTGTAGGCCTGATATACACATGTTTTCCATACAGTAACGCCCTCAAATTCGGGAGTATCAGTCATATTTTCAAGTCTTCCGACTGCGTTTAAGCGCATGGCGGATAACGAGTATTTGAGCAGTAAGTGATACCTCAAATGCGACTCACTCATTAAGGGAAAAGTCAAGCTCAAACTATGTCTGACAATGTGAAGGAGGCAAGTCTGAAAGAATTTCAGCAGTTTGATTTGACTGTCAATCGATTCGTAATTGACACTGCGTTCTATATGACCAAAATCACAGAAATTTGACGTATCCTGACTTACTGCTAAACAAATAACTTCATGAATATTTAGATCTCTCTGGCGAGCTTCTATAATACTTAAGCACAAGTTTTGAAGAAGACAAGAAGTCAAGCTGAAGCCACTTTAAAGCACTGATTCTCAACCGCTGGATGTCACAGCAGATCTCAACGGTGTTTCAAGGATACCACTTCGTTATCAATTCATGCACTATGTTGAAAAAATGAATAACAGTTGAAATGTTTTTGTAGTTGTAGGCCTACTGTCACTTCAATCAAGTTTGCGAGGACGGCGCAGATAAATTGCTTTATAAATCTTTGTTAAAATGTCATGAATCATTACCTCAATCTAAGCTTGAAAAAGTTGAGTTGGAAGTTTTGATTTGATGAGGATAACGAAGCCAGAAGTGCAAATGCAGGCCAGATGTTGAGCACACAAGTGAATTCAAAATTCTGATGATGAACATCCTTTGAAACAGGCATCTTCTCATACGACGTATGAGTTGCTTGAGTGATGACTCAAACACATGCGACACCATGAGACGTCAGCACAGTCCGGTAGCCAGAACGAGTTTCTGCAGGGAACGAGGCCGAAAATGAAGCTTTCACAGAATGATGTACACGTCAAGCCTACTGCGAATCAGCGTGTCTGCCGAGTTCTCTCTGGCCCATCTTTTTGTCAGAGACAGGATCATAGAAAAACAATGTTAATCCAATGTGGCACAGATAGCAGTTTTTGGCGAAAACGAAATTTTCTATGCTTCCACTTTACAACTGGAGAGTATTATGAAGTCTATGACCGTAATTTTAGACATGGTATGGTTTCCAGTCATTTCTCATTATGTTCACGAAACTACGCACACTCTGATTTGGCAAGCCTTCTACTGTTGTTGGCAAACACCAACATGTTGGTTCATTTGATCCATATTGAACCACATTCTCGCATACATCGCCGATCAGAAGTATGATGATACAGGGATGCGGAGTCGGAGTCCCGTAGTCCTATCATTTTTGCTATCATCAAAAGCCGGAGTCCTATCAACCCCCGGAGTCGGAGTCCTATCAAAATGATAGGACTCCGCATCCCTGTGATGATATCACATGCAATGAAAAAAAATGACTTGAAGACATACCATGGCTAAAATTATGGCTCTAAACTTCATGATACTCTCCAGCTGTAAGGAGAAAGCGTAGAAAATTTCATTTTTGCCAAAACCTGCAATCTGCGCTACATTGGATTAACTTGACTTTTTCTTTGATCCTGTCTCTGAAAAGAAGATGGGACAGAGAGAACTAGACAGACGCGCAGATGCGCGGTAGGCTTGAGGTATGCATCATTCTGTGAAAATCTCATTTTCGGCCTCGTTCTCCGCAGAAACTCGTTCTGGCTGCCGGACTATTATCTCCTCAAGTCAACTTTCGAGGAAATCCAGAGGACGTGCGAACACTGGTAGCACCTGAATATGAATTCTGTGATGAACTTCTATGTGTACGAGTAATGCATTGTAGGCACAAGTGCGATAGTTTACTTTGGGCACTGTTCAGTAATAATGTATTTTAACAATAATTTACGGCAATTTACCTTCAATATTATCTAACTTCCTGTAAGCCTATATTGCTGAAATGCTCATAGAGGAGACAAATGTGCAGCTGTGGAGAAACTTGTTTTAACTGCAGTCTTAGTTTCACTAGGTGACATGCCACGCTGAATTACGTGTAATTCACGCGTAAACTACGCGTAGTTACACATGACCCCAAACATCCGTGGCTATGCGTGACATTGCTGCAACATCTGTCGGCAGTCCTGTTATGAAGACTTTACGTCTCATGTGTCTGCATGTATCAGAAGCTAAACAATGTGATATGACTTCAATTTCATGCTCAGTGAAGACAGAACACGCTTAGCGGTTCATCCGTGGTTCAAGCGGCAACACAAACAATCGTAGACGACGCGCAAACTATAAACGCTCGCTCGCGTGTATTCATAAACATTCCCCATGTTTGAACACCATCAGATCAAGTGATTTCTGACTCTTAGTGCAGCGCGTATGTACGCGCGTAGAAGAATAGTTCCATTCTTCTAAGACATTCTAATGTCTTTAACCACGGATGTTTGGGGTGTTCCGTAATTACGCGTGGCATGCCACCTAGTGTTTATTCAAGATCGGTGTATTATTCCAGACTGCCATAGGTTGTGGATGTGAATTAGCTTTGCATATTTTGTTTCTGTTTGCTTAATTTAGCACAACCTCGCACTACTCTTTGAGTGCATTTTTCAGTGGCAAGCTTCCCACAAGCAAAGCAATTGAATTTTGGCATTGTATATCGATTGAAACTTATTATGATATACATCATTCACAATTCACATATCAACTTACTGATTATCTAATCCTACTAAAAAGCTAAACAAGTCAAAAAGTTCGTACGAAGTCGATTGAATGATTGCAACGTGTACAGAATTGTTACTATAGTAGTCGGAAAGTTCGATAGTCGACGTTCGCATTACCAAATGAGGTGTTGCGATGACTTCTGTTGGTATTCAAAACATGATCGTACTTAAGTAGTCTATTGTGTTGCAATTAGGCATGAGAAAACAGTGAGAATTCTATTTTTGAGATACAAATAGAGATTAATCATTTAGCGGTTACTTCTAGGCCTACATCCTATTATTTTGGCCGGCTATTCTAGTCAGATTTATATCGACGATTGACGACATTCATTTTATAATTAATTGCCTAGTCAATTAGAATAGAACATTATAGGAGAATGATAACATAATTCTTGTGATGCAAATATTGTCAACCGTATCTTGAAAATTATTCTTCAAGTCATTATTCAAAGCGGCTGACAGAACCGTGCAAATATAGTATTGGAAAAACTTGTACAAAAATCGGTTTATTAATTTTGTTGTAAATAAATCTCACAGACACGACTTTTTGGAAGTGCACAAATAAGTTTAGGTACTAAGTCTATTAATCATTGAATTCTGTTTTTTTTCTTGAGAATTCTGATTGTAGCTGTAACTTTGGTTCTTCGTAATGAGTTGTGAAGTTCTCACAGTTGACTTGACGGCAGGACACGTCGATGAAGAATGAAGATTGATAAGTACTAATAGACAAATATTTACTTATACATCTAGTTTTAAGGCGCACTCAATCACAAATAGAGTTTCCGGAATAGCATTAATGAATTTTGTAAGAATCATGTGTTCGTCAGACTATCGCAAAATTATTTCATATCTGGACTGAGCTATTTGTATTTCTGCTTCATCTTTTTCACACGCGTACAAAATATATCATCAAAGCACGAATATTTGTCTAATTACCTGATGGAAGAATTGATGAAAATCAGCATCGTTCTGCCTCATCGGAAACTCCTGCCTCTCCGGAGTACCGGTAAGCCCCGTATGCGGCATAGAAATCGAGAAATCGAATGATGTCTACCGGTCTAAGTTGACCAGCTGCCAGTCTTTATACATGTATGTAAGTTCCAACCCTGTCGTCAGTAATTTACAATCACTTCAAACACTAGGAATTACAAGATACATGAAGCGTTCTTGATTTGCAGTCGGACCATCAGTAGTAAGCAAATGACAAACACTCGACCGGCGCCCCCCCCCTCTGGAACGGCAGAGTGTCGTGGTCGGCCGCCGTGGTGCTTCGGGTCTGAGTCCCCCCCCCCTCTGGAACGACAGAGTCTGTCGTGGTGTGCCGGCCAGGTGGGTTCACAACATGTTCGCTGACTCCCCCCCCCCTCTGGAACGACAGAGTGTGAGACTCGGATGTGTTGGTCTCGTATGGGTTGACGTGACCGACCGCCTAGGTTGACGTGGGCGACCGCCTAGGTTGACGTGGGCGACCGTCTAGGTTGACGTGGGCGACCGTCTAGGTTGTCGTGGATGGTGAAATGGCTGCCAGATTCGGATTCAGCGTAAAATTCTGCATCGGTAGGGTGAGTTTCAAGGCAATTGGCGAGAAAAAATTTTTCTTCAAAATTTTAACAGAGTTAGAATTTGGGACGTTTTGGTGTGTAGCGCCCAAACGAAGCATCGATGAGAAAACGGAGGCCAGATTCGGAATCTACGTGAAATTTTGGGTTAGGAAGGATGTTTCCAGCGAAATCGGAGAGAAAAAATTTTCACTGACGTCCCCCCCCCCTCTGGACAGCTTGCTTCGATTTTGGCTTCCAGTGGACGGATTTTGTCGTGCGATAGCTCGTTTGAAAGCTAAGAGTGAGACAAATTCAGTGAAACAATCGGCTTGTTCCTATCTGTCTTCGTTCAAAAGTTAGAGCGGTTACAAGATTTTAGGTCGGAGCTCGCTTACCTGAAAAAATCCTAAGTGTCAGAGTGACTTTGTATGGGTAAAAATTTGAAAATTTTCCAAAGTGTGGAATTTCGACCTGGGACCGTCACCAAAACATTTTTCATCAAATTTTGAAATTTCACTGACGTCCCCCCCCCCCTCTGGACAGCTTGCTTCGATTTTGGCTTCCAGTGGACGGATTTTGTCGTGCGATAGCTCGTTTGAAAGCTAAGAGTGAGACAAATTCAGTGAAACAATCGGCTTGTTCCTATCTGTCTTCGTTTAGATGTGAGACGCCATTTAAGATTTTGGGACATTGGCGAAAAACGACAGAGTTAGAATTTGGGACGTTTTGGGCTCTAGCTTCAAAACGAAGCATCGGATTGGAAAACAGAGACCAGATTTGGAATCAGCTTGATGTTATTGTCCAATGAGGATCATCATCCAATGAGAATCAAGCATTTCTTTATAAATAGCGAGCCTTCCACAGTGAGAATCATTCCATCGTTGAATCACACGAGTGACGGACGCACATTTTCTCTCTCTCTAGTTCCCTGTTCTATTACCCAACTAAAATGGTAAGTCGCTACTTCCCTCCCTCTCCTCCCTTGAACGTAAACTTAATACAATCTTTTTTCATTTTCAGGCATCTACTCCATCTGCTGCACTAGTAGGACAAAATGGCGGTCAAACGTTACAAGGTTCGCTACGGTCAGATCATCTACAACTGAGGCCAGTGGAAGAAACATCCAAGGTACATAATCCTACACCGCTACAGCGTAAATTTAAACAAGCCTTGCGTTATGATGATCATAGCGTAGTACTCCAAACGGGAATGCTCCCTTCCACGGATGTCAAGATAATGCACAATCAGTATGGGGACTACATACTGATCCCCGTGAGTCCGTACATTCGCCACCAACTTGATATTATTGAGGAGTACGTAACATTAAATATGGACATTCCTACTCCTCTTGCTCAAGAGTGGAAGGCGAGAGATGACAAGGATACTCCCTATAGAAAGATTTGGGATGGTAATCACATTTGCCTACCGGTATCACATTGGTGTACTTACTATAAGAAGGATGGAGATCATTCAATACCCATCAGATGTGATGAGCTCGGAGAAGGTACTTGGGATATCCTTTTCAAAGTGAATGGGCTATATTATGGTCGACACAAGGATAATAAAATAGCCTCTCTCTCCATGCATATGGAATCCATTTTATATATTCCGAAACCACCCAACGTGGACGACATAATTGATCAAATCCTTAACAGCAGTGGTACGAAGCGCAAGTCGGAGAAGAATGCTACATCAAAACGCAAATCAAAGAAGGAGAATTACTAGTCCTTTCCTAACTCTACCCTATGACAATTCGCTTATGTGCTTTGAGTGTCGTAGACGTGGTCTTATTAGATACATTTTACTTCTTCGTTGCCATCATATCATTTGTGTATTTTGTCGTGAAAAGCATCGATGTAATTCTTCATTTTGTAATATGTTATAGAACGCTTCCTTAGATGTGTAAATTTCCGTTTTAGGCTTCTATCATCATTTTTATGGATTGTGAGGGTGAACCTGTACAGGAGCTCAGTGCTATTGCTATGAACAATTGGACATATCAGATTGTTAGTGTCTATCATCAACATGCCAACTGTGATCCCAATGTTGATCAATGGGCGAGAAAACACATTCATGGACTTAATCTGAAATATTTGCAAGACTATGGCTTTTCTTGTGAGAGTGCTCTTCTTATTGACTTTAAACGATGGTTAGCTGCTTTCAATGTTATACGCATCTTTTGTAATAATCCTGGTAAGGAGAGGAAAGTATTTCCCAATCTAATCATTGATGATATTTTGCTCCCGCCTTGGGATAGTAGAGTGAATCAACATTATCATGAAGTCACGAAACGTTTTAAGGATTTGTGTGTTCCTATTTTGTCTGTTCGTTGTAGTAGCTACGTTCATAACCAATGCTTCTTTCCTCCTTACCTCAACACTGCCAAAGTCCTGTATGGTTATCATTGCTCGCTGTATGATAGTTATCAGCTGTATCTATTTTATCTCTTTCAAACCATTGATTTATAATGCATGCTTGTTACCGTTATTCAATAAATGTTACTATGAGAAGAGTTGTTGTTTTCATGCAATGGATGGGTTAGTTAAAGGGCGATCATGTCTTTCTCAAACGACTGCGGAACATTACGTTTTCATAGGCAAAGTTTAAAAGGAGCTGTTCAAGATTATGTGATAAATTTTCATAAAGATGAGACCGACATCGAAGCAGTGGTAGATGATGCTAGCACTCTATTTCTAGAGTTAATGAATACATTCTCTGATAGCATTGTCATGGCGCGATTAGTTGCGAAAATTAAGTTTAGTCATTTTGGAAAGGAAGAGGTGGAAAGTCGCTCTTTCCATTTTGCTTCTTATTCAATGGAAGTGGTAGATCACCCCGAAGAATTTTTTAAAAGACATATGATAAAAATTGCTGAACGTCTTAACGCATTTAACCATCATGGTAGCAGTCTAGTGATTGAAGCGATTTCAGATATTCACATTCAACTTTCCATAAAGAAAAATTGAAAATGCAGTGGTACTTGATTGTAGCACAACTGGTTTTCGAGCTATGTCTGCTCACTCTCGAAGTATATTCCTTCTGTACATGCGTCTATTATTTAGAAAAGGCTAGCAAATTCATATCTTCAAAAAGACTTGCTATAGACATCAGTAACGGTGAAACTATGTGTTGCGATGTATGTAAGCGAAAGGATGGAAATGAAAAGCGCATCTTCAAGAGATGTAAGCATGCTTTTTGTCAACGCTGTTTCATACGTAATTGCATTCAACTTTGCCAATGTAACCACTGTGACATTGCTCATTTCGATTGTCACTTATGTCGCAATAGTTAGTACCTATGCAAATGTGGTAAAGATAGGTTTTAGCAAAGACTAACACGGAAAATGGCGAAACGTAAAATGACGAAACGTAAAAGTCAAAAGTTTTCTTCAGCCATTCAAGCTCTCCGACGAATGAAAGCAAATCAGCGATACAATGCTATACGACATGCTAACGATAAATTCATTTGTGAAATTATTTCTCATGTGAGGAAGTTGAGGACGAAGAAATTAGCACCAAAACAACGAAAGTTACTTAAGCGATATGCTACGAAATTGCGTTTCATCTCCAATCCTAAAGTCGCCCTTCAAAGAAAGAGGAAAACTCTAACACAAAAGGGCGGTTTCCTTTCAGCAATACTTCCAATGATAGCTCCTGCCGTGGGCAACCTATTGGGAAATATCTTTGGCTCTAAGCGTTAATTATGCAAATGTTGAGTCTCAAAGTAATAAAATGGATTTCAGACTTCAATGTGATAAAGTTCTGACTGTATCAGGTCCATCTCATGCAGGTAAAACTGTTTTCACGCTGAATTTATTGGATAAAAGAAGGGAGTTGTTTAAGGAACCTATCAATCGAGTGATTTGGTGTTATGGTATTTATCAACCGTCGCTGTTTCAGGAATTGCAAAGTCGCAACTTTATTCGACATGAAGGAATTATTCCAGTGGATAAACTTCAGTCTAATGATGTTGTTGTATTGGATGATTTATTAAAAGAAAGTAAGAATTCAAAAGATGTTACAGATATGTTCACTCGCGCAGCACACCATAAAAGGTGTTTTATCATCTATATTACACAAAATTTGTTTCCTGATGGAAAAGAAGCTCGTACACGAAACCTGAATACACACTATTATGCTATTTTCAAGAATCCGCGAGATAAAAGTCAATTTGAAATTTTAGCGCGACAAGTTGCACCCAGAGGATCAAAAGCCTTAATTGAAATTTTTCAAGCAGCTACTGAAAAACCATACGGTTACTTATTCATTGACTTTACGCAAGAGTGTCCGGAAGAATTTAGATTTCGAAGTGATATTTTGAAAACTCCCATGATTATCTACAAACTATGAGTTCTTATTCTCGCATGATTGTTATTCCTCAGGATGAATATGTACAATTGACTGCCATGCAGCAAGTAAAGCAACCTCTTGCAAATCAAATGTATAGGAAAGAAATAGATTATCAGCAAAATGTTCACATCAAAGATCCACATCGTGCTGTATTATTACAATCGGAAACTGTTGAGCAATTGAAAAACTTGAAGAATAAGATGCGTGACTCTGTATCGACTGCTACACCTTTAGCATCTCGCGCACATGCCATATCTCTTTTCAATAGTATTGAGCCCCATCTCAATGTAAATGATAGAGGAGAAATCATTACAGATGAAAATAAAGTGATTGATGCTTCACGTTATGAAGACTTGATTCAGTATGCGACACGTAGAAAGCGCCGTCAGGGCTATGTTCCACCTGGTTGGTCATACTTTCTTAAACTATTGAAAAAGCATAATGTGCCAAAATTTGCTTTAAATAATGAGACATTGAAAGAACTTGATTCAACAGTGGCTACTACTCCAATGCTTCAGGCGATGAAAATGCCAACAAATTGGTTTAAGACGTCACCTGCTACATCCCCTCCCACACTCACTAAGCAAACAAGAGGAAGAACTCGACGTAGATCTACATCGCCACTAAAACTGGTAAAAGGAAAACGTAAAACAGCTCCTCCTAGGAAATACATGTTCTCAGACTATTAATATGAAGCAGATGTGTTGCTTGCCATGTAATGAGCCGCCAGAGGTGAATGTCGTTGTCACTTGCACTTGCTGCGCCAGCTCTCATAATGAAACCCCTAAGCAATGTGAACACGATCGCAAAACCGCTAAAGCTAAATGCTGCAGTTGTTGTAAATGTAGAAAGGCAAGAAAGAAAAAAGATGAGAAGGAGGAAAAAGAGTCAGCCGTCATCGACTGAACGTTTGAAGTCAATCTATTATGATGTAAAACATCCGGCAGGATTTGCATCTATCAAGAAATTATCAAAAGCGAGTGGTCTTCCACAATCACAAGTGAAACGATGGTTAAAGGGTCAGGCTACCTATACACTCCACAAACAAGCGAAAAAGAAGTACCGCACCCGCCATTATATTGTTCATGACATCGATGAACAGTGGCAAGCAGATTTGTGCGATGTTGCCTCCATTTCAAAACATAACTCGGGCAATAATTTTATTTTAACCGTCATTGATATTTTCTCGCGTTATGCGTGGGCTCAACCTTTAAAAACTAAAGAAGGGAAAGGAGTAGCAAAAGCATTCCAAACAATTTTTCGAGAAGGTCGCATTCCAAAAAGAATTCAGAGTGATCAAGGAAAAGAGTTTGAAAATCAGCATGTGACAAGATTATTTGAGAGGCATGACATTGAGTTGTTTAGTGTAAAGAGCGCTTATAAAGCTGCACTCGTTGAACGTTTTAATCGCACATTAAAAAATCGCTTGTGGCGACATTTTACTGCCAACTTGACACAAAATTGGACAAAGGTTCTACAAGATACACTCCATGCCTACAATCACTCTATCCATCGTTCTATTGGACTCAGACCAGTAGATGTAAATGCTGACAATGTAGATAAAGTGCGCGAATCATTCCAACGTAAACGCACTCATGTGAAAAGTGATGTGAAAATTGGCGATAAAGTTCGTATCTCAAAAGTGAAAAGTGTTTTTGCTAAAGGGTACCTTCCGAATTGGACAGAGGAGGTATTTACAGTATCAAGGATTAATCAAAAAGACTCTCCGACCACCTACAAGTTGAAAGATTACGATAATAAAGAAATTGAGGGTAGCTTTTACCGCGATGAGATTGAGGTAGTCACTGAAAGTGAAACATATTTGGTAGAGAAAATCATTCGATGTAAAAAACGGCAAGGTGAAGAATGGTGTCTTGTTAAATGGACTGGTTATCCTTCAAGTATGAACTCTTGGATGCGTCGTGCCGACATCTTTCATCTAAGTGATCGACAGTGATTCATGCAAAGTTGTAACTAACAATGTTTAGGGTTTGAGCTATGAATCCAACTGCCTCATTTTATTCACGACCCTCCTATGTAAGTGGCGGAGGACAAATTTACATCGGTGCTCGCCGCCAACGTGGAGGTAGCATACTTGGTGCACTGAAATCTGTTGTAGCACCTCTCATATCCAATGTCGGTAGATCTTTAAAACGAAATGTTTTAAGTAATGCCGTTGGCTTTGCTGGTGATGTTGCTAGTGATCTTTCCAGAGGTAGAAGTTTTAAGAGCAGTTTGTTGAATCGTGGGAAGGAACGCGGTTTAAAAACATTGAAGCAGACCATTGCTGGTGTTACTCAAGGAAAGAAATCACCTAAACGAATGAATAAAGGAAGGAGGAAACATCGCGGAGCTGGTAAGGTGCGATCTTCAGTCAAAAGGCATTCACGCAAACGTCGCAGAGGCTCTAATCATTCATCAGGCGCTAAACGACGACGCTGCTATAACTTCTAATCATGGAGTGTAAAACTTCCGGTTTTTGTTTGTTCGATCAACAAGCCATACAGACAGATATTCTTAGTTCAAGTATTGTAGATTATCATCCTCGAACAGCTGAGAATGCTGGCCCCATTGAATTTGTTATTCCTGGTGGTAGTGATGACTACATAGATTTGAGTTATGCGATGCTTGATTTGAGGTTTAGAATTCAGCAAGCAGATGGAACTGCTATTGACGATGCACATAAAGTTGGACTGAACAATTTACCATTGACTACATTACTTCGTGATGTTTCTCTAACGATTGGAGAGCAGCAAGTGGAAGGTGGTCAAAGCGATTATCCCTATAAATCATATTTCAATCATGTATCACAGTTTCATCCAGCAGCACAAAAAAGTCATATGGAAGCCATGGGATGGTACAGAGATGAAGCAGGAAAATTTGATGTTGAAACAAACAGTGGCTTTGTAAAGCGATCTGCTATGATTAAAGATAGTAGAGTATGTCAGCTATATGGTCCGCTGAATTTAGACTTCTTTAGACAGTCAAAGTTTTTACTGTGTAATACCAGCATGCGACTCAAGCTGACATTGAATAAGCCTGAATTTGCGCTGAATGCATTTGCTAAAGTTGACAATTTTAGAATTCATGTGGAAGATATTGCACTTTACATTCGTCGAGTAGTACCGAATCCAAGTGTCATTAGAGGGCATGCTGAAGGCCTTAACCGCCAAAATGCCATTTACCCCATTCAGCATACAAAGCTTCTCACCTTTACAATTCCGAAAGATCAAAAGAGTTTCATGAAAGATGGCCTCTTTCCATCGGAAGCACCGAAGCTCCTCATGGTGGCAATGGTTGAAAATGATGCATTTAATGGTAATATAAAGAAGAATCCTTTCAATTTTAAACACAATCAGTTAAGTGAAATTGCTTTACGTGTAAATGGTGTGAGTCATCCTGGTCCACCCTACAAACCAGATTTTGCTTCAGATCAATTTATGCGCAGTTATGTTGATTTTATGGATGTTTTTGGCTTTTACAATACGGATGACACCAACGGACTGACTATGAAAGAGTTTAAGAGTGGATATACTATTTATGCATTTGATTTAACTGCTGACAGCGATATTAGTGCACCCTATCGTCAAGCGAACGTGCCTCATAATATTCGTTTGGATTTGACGTTCAAAAGAACACTACCTGAGACGATCAATGTATTAATTTATGCAGTCTTCGATTCAAATATTGAAATTACAAAGTATCGTGACGTGATTCTTCAGTATAATCGTTAATGAGTTGGTTGACTGCTGACGATATTAAGACTAAAGTGCAGCGTAATGCAGACGAAGCGACGTTGAAAGCTTTCGATAATGTCTATTCACTCGATACCTTACCACCTGCAGTAAATCACTATCCCATCTTTATTGTGCTAAACACTCATTCACAGAATTTAGGCGGTGAGCATTGGAAAGCGATCTTTATTGGAGAAGACCGACGTGGTGAACTATTTGACTCTCTTGCTCAACCTCCAAATATACCAACACAGCAGTGGTTGAGAAAACATACGCGTCAATATCAGCGAAATGAACGCATACTACAACATCCACTTTCATCAACGTGTGGTGCTTTTGTACTGTACTTCATCTTAAAACGTTTACATGTATCTCGATTTGCATCTATTATTCAAAACTTTTCATGTAATCCATCCTCTAATGAAAAAATGATTTGTAAGTTCTATCATGATTTGAAATAAAAACATCATGTTGGAAAAAATTGTTTTTTATTTTACAATCCGCTGGGTACGTACATACTCAATGAGATAGTCTAGGATCATATTTGCTTGTTCATGAGATTTTAGTCCAGTAATGATCACTTTACTATTATGAAAGATTGCCACATGCACAGGCAACCAACAACTAATGAGAGCTGCAGGAAAAAGTTCGGGTTCATAACACAAACTGTAACTGCTGGTACGAATCTTCAAAAATGATAGACTGTCACTCAATTGAGTAGAGATCACCATATTGTCCACAGTCAGATTCGACATCACACACCTCTCCCTCTTCCATATCCGACGTAGTAGTCTTTGTAGCTCTAAGCGCATTGACTGCGCCGATGAATGAGAAAGGGCGCCGAGAATCTGTACAGTCCCATTTGGGAAGAGTTGAAGATTCCGTGAATTGTTCATCTTCACCACTAACATTTGAGGACGGCCCGGGTAATACTTGCTGTTTGGAAGCTGTTGGCGTAATGTTGTGAGATCGATTTTGGTGTAGAGTCTGAAGCGACGGAGAATGTTGACGATGGTGTAGCGATGGCGCTTCATGATGAAAGAATGAGTAAATTGAGCGATGTACCTTCCTTTTATACTTTTCCCAACTACCTTGATGAAATGTGAAGTTAGTATGAAGTTGGGAATGATAGAGTTGAATTCGCCGATTGTTGACGCGCAGCCAGATGCGATTTCCAATACGTGAATGTCTTTTCATATAGAAGTATTTCAAGTCCTTCATGATATGATGTAGAGATTGAAAATGACGATAAGATAAAGCAAACTCTCTTCTCACATTTCCAGTTGAATCTTTGAAATAGACGTTTCGATCATGATCCGTTTCAATACGTTGTAGGGAATCTAATTTCCAACTCATGGTGCGTGGTAATCATATCTGATTAAGATTTGCATAGTAGGGCGATGAACTCACGACGAATAAATGTCATGATGGAGCGATGTATGTATCTTCTATACTTCTCCCAATTGTATTTGCGAAATGAGAAACAGTTTGCGGAATGAGAATGGTAGATTTGAATTTCATTTCTGTAATGTTGAAGCCAAACTTGATCACCCAAGGAGATGAATCTTAATGTTTCAAAATATTCCAAATCCCTCATGATATCATTGAGGTTGACAAATTGTCGCCATGTTAATGTAATACCTCTTGATGTATGACCATGAGAATTTTTGAAATGTACGTTTCCATCACGATCAACTCTGATATATTGTAGAGAGTCCAAAATCCAAGTCTTCATGATGTTATGCAAAGTTGCAGATTAGCAATATAAAAATGTCGTTTTATCATATTTTGCTTAGCAATGCGGCTACAAAGAGATTTACTAGTAATCGAGCCGCACTCTTTTCTACTCCCATTGATCATGCACAACAGCTAAATGGGAATTGGGAAGTGGGTGTCACTCAACTTGTTTATAGCAACTGTGTCTATACTTTTGATCATGAGGTGATGACTATTAATATGAGGCGTACAGCTGCTTATCAATGTGAAAAGGGGTGCCGAGTATACATTCCACAGTGGTCAAAGAAAGATCTCTTATCATGTAAAAAGTTTATATATGATTTCTTGAATAAAGCGTGTAAACATATTGTCCAATTTACTCCGCACAATGATGATTATAATTATGTACATCATGTAGTTGAGAAAGATTGGATTGTTGGTTTAAGTCCAAGTTTAAGAAATGATTTAGGCTACCTCGCTAGCGCCTTAACAAGCTATGATAATTTTAACGTTAATTACCACATAAGTGGTCATAAACAGTTAATATATCGAGAGGAAGCTTATTATGTAGATCTTATTCCAAGAAATGAGAAGACGTTGGTGAAGAAGATTGTGATTAAGCCAAGAAAGACAAACATGACTCCTGAAACATTATTGAAGAAATTTAATTATCTCCTTCGAGTTGATGGTAAACAAGTGGCAACATTGACTTATATCAAATCATCTAATCATATTGCAATAAGCAAATTAAATGATGATGATCTAGTATTAGTTTGTTCAAAAGATTTTCATCAGTTCTTACGACATCGTTCTGCAGCTGTTCATGGAAAATCTGATATGCAACATTTACCATGTGAAAGGCCAAATCAATTTGATACAGAATGGGCCGTATCTTTATACAGAAAGTGTGTAGAGCCTTTTGGTGGTTTCTTACATGAAACAAGAGTGTTGATGCCTCGCATTATTACTTCGGTTAAATTGGTTGTAGATTATTTAAATGAAGTGATTAATGAGCAACATATTTCATTTTCTGAAAAAGAAGGTACTTTGTCTCTCACTATAAGTGGAAAAGGTATTGAACTAATTATGGATAAAACTCTAATGGACATTTTGGGTTTTGACCAAAATATCTTTAAAAGTGGTACTGTAACCAAAGCTAGCGCAGACATGTCGCTATCGCGTCGTATTAACTATTTTCAGATATATTCCAATATTGGTGAAGATGTACGTGTGGGAGATGTTGAAGCTCCATTGCTAGCAATGATACCATACCAGCCAAAGAGCTGCAGTATTTTATCTGAGCATACTTTCAAGAAAGTGCATTATACAAAGCTGAAATCAAACTACATCCCACAAATTGATATTGCCATTTATGACGATGCTGGTGCGTTGATTCCTTTTCATAAAGATGCTGTGACAAGTATCACACTCCATTTCCGAATGAAGAGTTAATGCAAACGTATGCTAATATATTTTTCCAATGTGAATAATATGGAAAGTGAAAATAAGGACTCGTTTCTAATCTACTTGCCCAGTAATGCTTCTATGAATAAATTTCCCAAAAATAAACCATCAGACTATCGAGTAGAATTAAATCGCCCACTGCATTTAGAAGGTGAATGGGAGGTTGGCGTTTCTAGTATTTGCTATGATAGCAATATTCAGAATGTGAATGATTTGGAAGAAATGATATTGACTCCTCGCACCCATGATGGAATAACGATGAATAATGCATTTCAGTTCCCATACAATTTAACATCAGATGGAAAGTGGAACTATGAATGGATTCAGATAAAATCAGATTCTTATGAGCCATTTGGGAATGAGAAAATTATTAAGGCATTCAACAGTGGTAATACTTCCATCATGAAGAATAAAAATCAGAAAGCTTATGAGTTTACTATCTATCATTGGAGTGGGAGACAGTTCCTCCGCTTTCATTCTTTTACTAAAGGTCTTACGCTGAGGTTGGATAGTGAATTCTATCCGCATCTCGGTTTTGGTCATGGACTACATCTAACGTCAATTGCTACTGCAAATGTTAGAAAAGTTTATTCAAATCGAATCAACAAATTTCATTATAGATTTAAAATATTTGATGAAGATGTTGTAGAATGCGAAGAACGCATCATTTTGAAAAAGCGTGGTGTTCAACCTTTATCACTTATTGAGTTAGTAAAACGATGGAATGAGACTGTGGGTAAGAAGTATGGAGAGAAAATTATGGCGGACAAAAATAAGTTGGTTATTCAGAAATATAATGACAAACTTACAGTTTATTTCTCTCCAACCTTGCGTCATTTTGTAAGACATTATACACCTATTATTGGAAGCGGTGTGGTGTATGCTTCTCATGAATATCACACTAAAGCTGATTCAGTTAATGATGAATGGTGGGTGGACATCTATGGCGATCGCATCAAGAAAATTTACCAGTCTTATGAAGAATCTAAAGTTGCTATCAATATAATGCCGCGTCTATATCATACAGTTGAAAGCTTCATTCATGTAGTAAATCCTTATATACAACAGAAGTTGAAGCATGTGATGAAAAGTAAATATGATGCAAAGACACACCACATTTCGTTTTCAATTGAAAATCAACGCGTTGTTCTGAAACTGGGTGATGACATTCAATGTCAATTGAGTAAAAATTTGAAAAAACTCTTTGGTTTTTCAATGCTACAAACAGTGTTTGCTGCTGCGCATACGATTGGTATAGAAACACCAATGACACTTGATAAACATGAACAGCACCTTTACATTCAAAGTGATTTGATTCTACCTATTTCTGTTGGTGAGAAAAAAGAATACATTTTACGTGATTTCATTCATGATAAAGACGCTTCATATGGAATAGTCGAGAAGATGTTTGAATCTATTTTCTATCATCCCGTCGTCAAACAAACTATACCCTCTATTGCTATCAAAATTACCAATGGTTTACAAGAGTGCATCCATGTGAAAGATACTAAATCCCTCATAACGTTAGTGTTTCGGAAAACAAAGTGAAGTCATTGTGATATGTTTATTGAAATATGTACATGAATGTGAAGCAACAGACTTTATACAACATCCACTGAAAATATATACATGAGCGCACTTCAATAAACATTGTTATATACAAAAAGTCTTTTTACTTCGTGAAGGGTGGAAATATACAGGGATAGGAAAAATGTCTTTCAGTGGAAAAGTCATCACATGGGGAATGTACAGATGTGGACACATATTCACAAGGAAAAAACAATCTCATGCGATACATAAAACAACAATGTTTATCTACAGAAATCAACATCAAAATACTAAGTTAAGGATGATTATGCTAAGACGTCTCCTGAATGTGGTAGTGTGAGTTTAATTCTTTTGGGTGGTGGTATGTTTGTGTCAGGATGTCCATGTGGAAGAGATATGTTGTGTTCTAACCAGCACCTCTTATCCTCCCATGCTGAAAGCGCCCGTTTCCTAAAAGTATGAGTTTTGATCTCATGCGACTTAGATTTTAAGATTGTCATATTGACAAACGTTATATTTTTATTTCTATAGGCTTTCCTGAAATTCTTATGTTTCATATTTTGCACAATGGATTTTGATATGCCTTTAGCGCGCTTAATGCTATCATCACTATCCTTTAATTTCATAGAATACATTTTTGGACGGAGGAGAATCATTTCATCTATTTCCTTCCCTGCTGTCTCATCCTTAAAGCAGCCAAGTTTTGCCTTATTTTTGATGGAGTAGAGTGGATGATCAGCAGGATAATTTGATGTATCAAAATATCTTTCCAAAGATTTTCCTACTTCATTGAAATTTAAATCTTTTTGAGTGGTAATACCTAAGAAGAAACTATCTGTATCACCACCCAACAAACGAACCTCTTTTACGAGAGGACATGGTTTTAGTATTTTATAAAAGAGTTGGTACATTTCAAGCTTAGAATAATCTAGTACAGCTTGACCAATATAGATGGGTTTGCACAACTCAACTTCAGATTTTATCATTTTAACACCTATAAGGTCCTCATCGATAATGTCTCTATCGATGAATAGAGGTGATGAGGTCAATTTGTGATACTTTTGATCATCATTAACTAGTTTGTAGTTTACGCGCTTTCTAACATCCTCCATCGTCTTACCAAATAGACTGTTGTTCTTATATTTATAAAAATCTTTTTCAAAGTTATTTTGGGCTAGTGCACGTTTCTGGCTGTTGCTATCAATATATGGCTTGAGGAAGGCTTTCTGTCTAAATTTAATAATGCGGTGAACTCTTTTTAAAATCATACCCATTTCTAAATAAAATTTTAAGATGCTAAAGTGGACTAGATAGTTTTCTTTATCATACTGGGTGAGTAAAAGTTTGCGACAAGGCTTATAGTCGGGTTGTCCACATGATTCTAAATCTTTATGAAATTGTTTCATAAAGTCGGAAAACATATCTTTACTCACTTCACCTGATTCGGGTGCGAGTGGAAAATCTACGGTTTTATGTTTAATATTATTTGGATAGATTAGATCTATCTCAAAATAATATCCCCAATCACCTTCATCTGGAATTGCTAGTATGTTAGAAGGGTTGGAGAAATGTTGAATATCACTATCATCTAACCAGCTAAACTCAGAGTGAGGTAGCGGTTTGGATAATGAACTACCATACAAATTATTTTGGTCATAATACTTCAGATGAGTCTGGTCATTGCCTACTGTTTCAGATTTTAACCTATGTTTATTTACAAATGTGAGACCACCGCGAATTCCTCGCTCAAATAAATTATACATCTCTGGATCTTGTAAGAGATGAATGGTCTCACCAGTCATTTTAAAAGCAGACTTAAATGACATGGCTGGCAGACTGACAAAGTGGACGGGATCTAACTTATCTTCTTCTAATGCCACTCGTCGAAACTCCTGAAATACATCAGCCAGCAAAAATACATCTAACTTAAGGTAGGCAATCATATATTCGCCAAATGTATGGCAGTCAAATTTTATCCATGCATCTTGTGCATGATCATAATCTTCGGTCTTACATTCTGCGCCGGTCAAATCATTTTTAAATTTATCTATGGGCGGAAGAGAAGTCTCGCCGAGTTTACTAATCGCATCAAAATATGCATATGGAAAGACTCCTTTCCGTGTGATGACTTCATCGGTTAGATTTGGGTATTGTTTCTTAAGATTTTGTGTTAGTGGAAGAGACTTTAGATTTTGCACGAGAGAGGCCAGTGAAGCAGTCATAAATTGGTAGGAATCTAAAAATTTTATATCAAAATAGACCGTCTTATTTTCTTTAGTTTTATCGACAGGCACTTTTGCTGTCATGGCCATAAACTTCTCTCTCGTTTGCGCTATTACATCAAGCTTCCACTCTTTCATTTGACCTAAACCTCCTTTTATTATCATATGGCTGTCGTAGCCCTTGAAATTATGGAAAATGACGGGTAATGTACGCCGTTTCATCCTAAGTGAAAAATTGCATTTTGAACAGAGTGCGTTTCTAAA
The DNA here is from genome assembly GCA_907163375.1 of Prostheceraeus crozeri. NCBI lineage: Eukaryota > Metazoa > Platyhelminthes > Polycladida > Euryleptidae > Prostheceraeus > Prostheceraeus crozeri. Next base: position 414,407 of record CAJQUW010005527.1, read on the forward strand.
TTTAGCAGTGATGTGATCATGGTCGCGCACTTTCTTAATCTTATCATCGTCAAATGTTTTCCTACATTTGTGGCAAATGTTGCAACTATCAAATTTTGCTTGATCATCTGCTGTCATATGCAATGATCTGCGATAGAGTTCACCATCATGTTTTTGTTGAAATTTTACAGCCTGTTCGAGGAATTGTAGGAATTGGTAAATACAATCCTCACCTTGCCAGACGCGCATTTTATTTTGCCTACCCCTAAAGTGATCATGCCATACTTCATAGCAGGAAATGGCTGCTGGTCGATGGATGTTATCATCGATATAACATTCGATGTCAGCATAGATGACACGAAGAGGACTTAATTCATCACCATTCTCTCTATATGAAAACTCCTTATCTTTGGGCATGCGCTCCATTTGCAGTTTACCTCGCTTACACCATTCGTAATGAGTTTCAAATTTAGTTTTCCTCCTAAAGTGGCGAATACATCTGTCGCAGTAATATAACTCTCTACTAGAGTTTTCTAAGTGGTGGTATAAGCGAGAGATTTTGGGAATACCGCAGTAGTGCCATTCCTCACTATCATCCTGTTTTACTAATAACAGGTTTACTGTACGTTCATAACAACTCGAACGCGAGTTGTAGCGCACACCCTTCAATCCTTTTTCCCAAACATGGAGAACTATTTTGATGTTGTTCAATTTTTCAAATTTTTCTATATCTTTAATTTTCATATCGTCACTATTACAGTCATCGAAGTTTAATTCATTCTCCCACTGTTGATACTTACTCTTGCGGTATCGACTATTCTGCACATCATTATAGTGGAGAATGGAGAGGACGGCATACTTAAAACATTGCGATTCGCAATCTACAGAAATGACTGCTGCTTTATTTCTTAAATTTTTCGGAAGTTTAAAGGAGCCTCGACCACTATGATTTCCTAATAAACTGATTTTGATCATAGCGGTCTCAATACCATCAAAAACGAGTCCACTATCACGCTCGTTAAATTTATCTATATTTAATTTTAACCCTTGGATATGAAAATTTATCCAAGACTCACAGTCTACAACTTCGGTTGCAGGAGAGGAGGGTATGTGAAACTCCAACCTCTCTATTATTTGTCCAGTATGGTGGTCGATTTTTACATATTTTATTTTAAGATAGATGAGCGCCTTCATTCTAAAATTGTCTAAATTGTTGAAGAGCGCTTCTATCAATGATGAATTTTGATGAAACCATTCCTCAAAGTTAGCAATGGTTTCTGAGGAGTCCATCTGGTAGTTCCTCACTAAATTATTTATGGACACCTCAGTGAGTCGGATAGAGGAGGTACCGTTGGTGTAGGTATCGTTCGTGTGTGTATGTTGAAGTCTGTGCGAAGATAGTTCAAAACGTGTCTCGAAAGACTGAATGCATAAATCGCAAGAAAAGGAGACATCGTTAACAGAATCATCCCTACCTTCGGAGATTGATGCCGGCTTAGGTCTACAAACACCTCGCTTGATGTGTCGGATGAGATCACGCTTCCTCGTGAAGATGTGTCCACAGTCAGCACATTGCCGATCGTCGCATTCCCGCGACAATGTTGAGATGGACTCGCACGAGATGGAACTGGTATCACCTGAAAGAGAAATCATTCTTTCATCTCTGTTCAAGTCTCAGTGTATTGTTACAACCTACCTTGACTCAACAACTCTAAACTTTCCTCGAGAAGGGAGGGCGTTGGTGATGAAGTTGATGCCTGAAATTGAGGAAGATGCTATTAGCTACACGTTTGAGGGAGATGAGAGAGGAAATTTTCAACTTACCATTTGAACGAAATTATGTTTAAGCTTGATACTTCAACAAGATAGAGACTTCACTCAAATTTGAAATTCACTAAAGAGCAGTTCACTTGTACGCCTCAAATACAGAATTCGTCAGAGAACAGTTCAATTATGCGTCTCAAAGACAGAGTGAAATGATACGGATATCACTTTGCTTATATACTTTCATTCTCTTCATTCATTGGATGTTCATTCTGATTGGCTGCTTGTGTATACTTAAGAATTAGAAAACATTTCAAAGTCATTATTCACAGTCAACATGACAAGCCCTCCAACAACACCAAATACCGCATTGGAGTTCTCCTCTCCATGCTCAACACCAAAGGCGCTCGTTACACCAAATGCACCAAGAAAGGCGAAGGTGGAGAAGGTGTACCGACTGGACAATATACGAAAGTTATCATTACCAGCGGACGAGGTAGAGGAGAGTGTATGTGAGAAGGAGTGTCCCGACTTAACAGGCGTGAGGTGGAAGTATCTCCAGTACGATACTGACGATGTGATGGAGATGACCAGCAAGTCGCAGTTGCATCAAATATGGGAGTGGTACACCCCTAACTCCCAACCGCGAACCGTGGCGGAGTGGGCGTACATTGACAACGTGAGGGACGCTGCAGAAGAACGTTTAAAGCAGCTCAACTGTTTTTGTGATCTATGTGAAGTCAGACTCTGGGACGATATTGACGATGAAGACCTTTTAAAATACATGCCATAATAAATGTTTATTTCGTATTATCTTTGCTTTCATACTGACTTACTTGAATGGGGCTTTAGTGAATAATTTAACCATGTATACTTTTTCATTTGGAAATAGTAGCACGCTTAGTCTAACTTGCAAATCTTATAACATTTCATATGGGTGATAATGGTAGATGAAATAGTGTCAAATAAAATTAAGATAGCTTACACTTCTGATACAGGGATAGCAATCGACTGCGATCCATGTGTAAAGAGCTTGTTAGACTACGGATGGGGTTAAGTGGATGATTTAACCATGTATACATTTTCATTGGGAAATAGTAGCACGCTTAGTCTAACTTGTAAATCTTAAAACATTTCATATGGACGATGATGATAGATGAAATAGTGTCAAATAAAATTAAGATAGCTTACACTTCTGATACAGGGATAGCAATCGACTGCGATCCATGTGTAAAGAGCTTGTTAGACTACGGATGGGGTTAAGTGGATGATTTAACCATGTATACATTTTCATTGGGAAATAGTAGCACGCTTAGTCTAACTTGTAAATCTTAAAACATTTCATATGGATGATGATGATAGATGAAATAGTGTCAAATAAAATTAAGATAGCTTACACTTCTGATACAGGGATAGCAATCGACTGCGATCCATGTGTAAAGAGCTTGTTAGACTACGGAAGAGAGAAGTGTGTTATGTTGCGTGTGGCGCGTGAGTGTCCTCCCATTTCATTCCATTCATTATTTTTCTTCCCCTCTGCATTCCATATCCGAGGATATGTGGCGGGCTTGGGACCGCTTTAGCTGCATTAGAAGGTTGGCCCTTAAAAGAGCCCATGGGTCGTTCTCCGTCCACCGACACTCCTCTCACTTCTGCAAAAACTCTGAAAGAAAAAGAATAGGAGATTAGATGAGCTACAAAAATGATCATGTTGAGGAAGCTTACTGGGAACTTTCTTCCGAACTTTTCGGACGACGAAGTCTTCGAGCTGACCGGTAACGTCCATGCTCATGTGGAGACAGCGGACTCCGTCGCCCTCATAACACTGCTGGGTTACGTTGGGATCATCCGTGATGGTTGGGGCGTCGCAAATATTGTTCTCAAAGAGGGGAAGATGGACTTCATACACTCTTCTTTTTCGACACTTCAAACGCTCATGCAGTCGCTCCACTTCACCCGTCAACCTCTTATTAATGACCTTCACCTCCTCCGTCTCCTTCACCACGCTTCGCATCCGCTCTATCTCTTCATCCTTCCTCGACACACTCGCCCGCAAACTCTCCACCAAACCTGCCTTCCTCATCAACTCGCTCCTTTCCGCCATCCATTCCTTCTCCTTCTTTCTCAAGCTCTCCAACTCTTCCCTTGTTGCCCTATACCCCTCAACCTTCACCTTCAGCTCATCATTCTCCTTCAAAACCTTTCTATTGTTACTTTCCAAAGCCATCACACGATCCTTCATTCTCACAAATACCTCCGTGTCATACGCCTCTTGCTGCCGTGGCGATGACGCTGCCATCGGCTTAGCCACTTCCTCCCCCTCCCACTCTTCCTTCAAATCCGCTATGTCTCCAAACAAATCTTCCATCACCGCATCCAAATCTACATCATCCTTCTTCTTCTTCATATTCGCTCTCAACTCAACTTCCTCACTCGAACTCCCATCACTCGAACTCCCCTCACTCGCATTCCTCACCACTTTCTCCCCAATCACGTCCTGTATCGCTGCCACCGCCTTTGTCACCTCTTCCCTCTCCAACAACTCTCCCTCAAACCATGCCTTGAACCCCTTCTCTCCGATGTTCCCACTCTCACACTGCAAATGCGCCTTCATAAATTCCTTCTCATCCCCCATCACACATTTCCGACAAGACACACACAACCTCAACATCACTTTCCTCTCATGGCCCATCGTCCCCTCTTTTTCTTTTAAGTGTTTCTTGAGTTCGCTACCTCTAGCAATCTTTCCACAGCTACACTTGCCCACCAACATCTTGGCATTACTCGCTTTTGTCATGATAATTCTGTAAAGATAGAGTAAAATTTGATAGCAAGTGTTTATAGGATACTACTTGCTGATATGCATTGAAAGACTAAGTCACCAAACATTTGATAGCAAGTCAGCAACCGTTTGGGTGTTAAGCTCTTGAATCCGTTACAGGCGTTACTCAGAGGGGATCTTATCCCAGCTCCAAGGCCTCGACCCACAAATCCAACCTCGATCGGACAGAGCGTGCGTCATATCACTGTGTTGGTATCCGGGCCCCAGTTTTGACATGAAAACCGGTGGAGTTATTTACAAGAGGAAACGACCCAAGTCACAGAGACTCATAAACGACTGCTTTTTATTCAAAAACTTTAATTATTATCATTAAATATGAATTTAAATTTTTCAGTATTTTAGTACTACTCATAAAACGTTTATAAGTAGTCTGTCACCTTCAGCATAGCAAACGCTGTCGAATGTTTTTTGAATCAAGTCTAAAGGACTTGTAGAAGCAAAGTTATAGCCGTTTGAAGATTTCGGCCTACTATCATCAAATGGTCAGTCATGCTATACTGACTAACCTATAAGTCTGACACCTTAGCTGATATCAGCAATGTAAAGTCAGAAGTCCGATATCGGACCTCAAGAGAAACGACTTACCTGTAGTCAGTTTCTCAACTTAGTGAAATTCCTCTCCCGATCCCGTTCTTATATACCCTGTGAATATGCAATCGATAAGAGGGGGGGGGACGTCAATGAAATTTCAAAATTTGATGAAAAATGTTTTGGTGACGGTCCCAGGTCGAAATTCCACACTTTGGAAAATTTTCAAATTTTTACCCATACAAAGTCACTCTGACACTTAGGATTTTTTCAGGTAAGCGAGCTCCGACCTAAAATCTTGTAACCGCTCTAACTTTTGAACGAAGACAGATAGGAACAAGCCGATTGTTTCACTGAATTTGTCTCACTCTTAGCTTTCAAACGAGCTATCGCACGACAAAATCCGTCCACTGGAAGCCAAAATCGAAGCAAGCTGTCCAGAGGGGGGGGGGACGTCAGTGAAATTTCAAAATTTGATGAAAAATGTTTTGGTGACGGTCCCAGGTCGAAATTCCACACTTTGGAAAATTTTCAAATTTTTACCCATACAAAGTCACTCTGACACTTAGGATTTTTTCAGGTAAGCGAGCTCCGACCTAAAATCTTGTAACCGCTCTAACTTTTGAACGAAGACAGATAGGAACAAGCCGATTGTTTCACTGAATTTGTCTCACTCTTAGCTTTCAAACGAGCTATCGCACGACAAAATCCGTCCACTGGAAGCCAAAATCGGAGCAAGCTGTCTAGGGGGGGGGACGTCAGTGAAATTTCAAAATTTGATGAAAAATGTTTTGGTGACGGTCCCAGGTCGAAATTCCACACTTTGGAAAATTTTCAAATTTTTACCCATACAAAGTCACTCTGACACTTAGGATTTTTTCAGGTAAGCGAGCTCCGACCTAAAATCTTGTAACCGCTCTAACTTTTGAACGAAGACAGATAGGAACAAGCCGATTGTTTCACTGAATTTGTCTCACTCTTAGCTTTCAAACGAGCTATCGCACGACAAAATCCGTCCACTGGAAGCCAAACTCGAAGCAAGCTGTCCAGAGGGGGGGGGACGTCAGTGAAATTTCAAAATTTGATGAAAAATGTTTTGGTGACGGTCCCAGGTCGAAATTCCACACTTTGGAAAATTTTCAAATTTTTACCCATACAAAGTCACTCTGACACTTAGGATTTTTTCAGGTAAGCGAGCTCCGACCTAAAATCTTGTAACCGCTCTAACTTTTGAACGAAGACAGATAGGAACAAGCCGATTGTTTCACTGAATTTGTCTCACTCTTAGCTTTCAAACGAGCTATCGCACGACAAAATCCGTCCACTGGAAGCCAAAATCGAAGCAAGCTGTCCAGAGGGGGGGGGGGACGTCAGTGAAATTTCAAAATTTGATGAAAAATGTTTTGGTGACGGTCCCAGGTCGAAATTCCACACTTTGGAAAATTTTCAAATTTTTACCCATACAAAGTCACTCTGACACTTAGGATTTTTTCAGGTAAGCGAGCTCCGACCTAAAATCTTGTAACCGCTCTAACTTTTGAACGAAGACAGATAGGAACAAGCCGATTGTTTCACTGAATTTGTCTCACTCTTAGCTTTCAAACGAGCTATCGCACGACAAAATCCGTCCACTGGAAGCCAAAATCGAAGCAAGCTGTCCAGAGGGGGGGGGGACGTCAGTGAAATTTCAAAATTTGATGAAAAATGTTTTGGTGACGGTCCCAGGTCGAAATTCCACACTTTGGAAAATTTTCAAATTTTTACCCATACAAAGCCACTCTGACACTTAGGATTTTTTCAGGTGAGCGAGCTCCGACCTAAAATCTTAAATGGCGTCTCACATCTAAACGAAGACAGATAGGAACAAGCCGATTGTTTCACTGAATTTGTCTCACTCTTAGCTTTCAAACGAGCTATCGCACGACAAAATCCGTCCACTGGAAGCCAAAATCGAAGCAAGCTGTCCAGAGGGGGGGGGGCGTCAGCCGAAAATTTTTTCTCTCCGATTTCGCTGGAAACATCCTTCCTAACCCAAAATTTCACGTAGATTCCGAATCTGGCCTCCGTTTTCTCATCCGATGCTTCGTTTGGGCGCTACACACCAAAACATCCCAAATTCTAACTCTGTCGTTTTTTCGAAAAATGTTGAAAATTTTTTCTCTCCGATTGACTTGAAACTCACTATACAGATAAAGAATTTCACGCTGATTCCAAATCTGAAATCCGTTTTCCAATCCGATGCTTCGTTTTGAAGCTAGAGCCCAAAACGTCCCAAATTCTAACTCTGTCGTTTTTCACCAATGTCACAAAATCTTAAATGGCGTCTCACACCTAAACGAAGACAGATAGGAACAAGCCGATTGTTTCACTGAATTTGTCTCACTCTTAGCTTTCAAACGAGCTATCGCACGACAAAATCCGTCCACTGGAAGCCAAAATCGAAGCAAGCTGTCCAGAGGGGGGGGGGGACGTCAGTGAAAATTTTTTCTCTCCGATTTCGCTGGAAACATCCTTCCTAACCCAAAATTTCACGTAGATTCCGAATCTGGCCTCCGTTTTCTCATCCGATGCTTCGTTTGGGCGCTACACACCAAAACATCCCAAATTCTAACTCTGTTAAAATTTTGAAGAAAAATTTTTTCTCGCCAATTGCCTTGAAACTCACCCTACCGATGCAGAATTTTACGCTGAATCCGAATCTGGCAGCCATTTCACCATCCACGACAACCTAGACGGTCGCCCACGTCAACCTAGACGGTCGCCCACGTCAACCTAGGCGGTCGCCCACGTCAACCTAGGCGGTCGGTCACGTCAACCCATACGAGACCAACACATCCGAGTCTCACACTCTGTCGTTCCAGAGGGGGGGGGAGTCAGCGAACATGTTGTGAACCCACCTGGCCGGCACACCACGACAGACTCTGTCGTTCCAGAGGGGGGGGGGGGACTCAGACCCGAAGCACCACGGCGGCCGACCACGACACTCTGCCGTTCCAGAGGGGGGGGGCGCCGGTCGAGTGTTTGTCATTTGCTTACTACTACCATCCTCAGTCTAATTGTGCGAAAACTGAATCTACAAAACTATAACGATGGAATCTACACTGTGACGTAGTCGCATGACATGCTGATATGCTGTCTCGCTACAATATGAACGCTAGTAGCGTTCTGTCAATAACAGTAGGACAATATGCTGTCGATATCACTTCTTCCACCTTCACTCGCATTCCTTTTGAACCGTCAGCGTGGCCTAGTGAAGAAGGTGCGCGCTCGTCTCCGCCGCGGACTTCGGTTCGATTCTTAGGTCGGGCGAGTGTGGTCGGGGAATCAAGGGTGTCGGTATTTTGTATTGACGTAATAGCTGTCATTCTTTTTAGATATTCTATAGCGATGGAAGATCTTTAAATGAGATTTCATAGTCGCATTATTGAAACCATATGACATCAAGTAGAAGATTGCGAAGGGTTGTTCAATTTTCACATAATTTTTTAGAACCAAGCATTTACATGTAGGTTAACTCCAACACATACAGGCATTTATTTCTTTCCAATGCATGTCATATGCGCTATTGACTGCGTTATGCGTCCCATTGTTTCCTGCAATTCATTTCAGAAATACATCTTTATATCTTTTGCATAGCCTGCTGAAGACATGATTACAGTTCACTTCGGTTATGGATCAGATCAGAACGATGACAATATTCCGGAGGATGTTTATACTCTTCCAGTCAGCCTGTCTGATCACTGTTCGAAACTATCTGAAGTAGTTGACATTAAGATTTTTTGATAAGATCTTAAGATTTAAGATGAATCATTTTCTATTCAAAGCTGATAAGAACAATGACAACCGTTCTAAGATTTATCAGAAAATAGAAATCACCAAGTACATATTTTTCACTTTCGACAGAAGAAATAAGTTCTGCAGATTATGTTCATCAAAACAGCTTCATCAAAGAGACAATTTTCTAAAATAGTATGAATTTCTTGAATTACGTTCTCGTGATTCTAACGCGTCAAAGAGACCAGGTATCGGTCGTTCTTTGAACTTGGTTCTTTATGATGATATTATCAGAGTTGTCAGTCGATTTTAGACAGCAAAGATTGATGGCAACCTGAAGCTTCCCATATTGATTCCTAAAAATGATATTCTTTCAAAGAAGAATTACCTTCCGTGAACGCCATTCATATCAGAGTAGTAAAATGAAGACTTCAAATGATACTTCTCCTTCAGAAGGTCAGCTGGTCTGAATACATGATAATCCGTCACCACGGAAGTGGAAGGTTGGTATCATAGAAAATCCGATTGTCGGTGAAGATGGACAGTGCCGTGCCGCTCATCTCCGAACCTCAAGCGGAAAGACGAATCGTGCAATATCCAATCTCTGCCCACTAGAGTTGTCGCCATCCCCGTCTTCCAATCTCCGACCCAGGTATGGAACAAGCTGATCTTAATTCAAGACAACGACTTCCTGATGCAACTGAACGTGACGATCATCCTCCAAGAAGACGAGCAGCTGATGTCGCAATGAAAAGGATGGATGCTCTCGTGAATCACTGACTTAACTTGCCCGCACACCATTGCTGCTAGAACTCCCTCCACAGCAGCACTTCCTCGCCCCGGACCTATGTGGAATGCTACTGATGTAGAGCCTGTTTTATGTGACCTTGACTTTGTTTGTCTGCACTAGCGTACAGTACGTGTAATTCTCTTCAAATATGAAGGTATTACGGTTGCATAGATAAGAAAGGTAGTAATAAAACACCTTTGAAATATTCAGTTATTTTGTACGACTACAAATCCGACAGTCATCGGGCTACGTACTTGCAAATGAAAATTTCCATACCATGGCAGGATTCGAATGCTTCAAATTGTGTATTCCGCAGAGACTTCGAGATTGCATTGCTTGTCGGCAATGCGAATTTCGCTGAATCCAGCCAAAGACGAAATAGGCCAACGCCTAAATATAATTTCAAACTCCTTACTTGCGAGCATGTGTTCTATTGAATGCTCAACTCCAATATCACAGAGTCTTGCGACAAATTTCTTGTTCATTTTCCTTTCTATGTCCTCTGTAATTCAATTATTTTCAAGTTCCGCAGATTCTATTTAGAATTACCAATAATTGTAATTATGTCCACATGTTTTAAGGCTCATACGCGCAATATTGCTGGACTGGATAGATATATTGAATTTCATCAAAGGCATAGCTCAGAATTGCAGTATTTGGAAAACATTCGAGTGTTGAAATATTTGGGAGTATATTTACACCAAAGTTACAAACGTATATAAAAGCATCGATCGGTTAGAGTATCACTTGATTGTTGAAAAATTGTTGCATTAAAATTCATCTATTTCTTCTTTTTCTTCTTCCCGCCTCCTTTCTTCTTCTTTTTCGCAGAGGCTCCTGACCACGCAAACCCACGGAACTCAAGGGCCATCACTGGACCATGTGCAATGTAATAGAGATTCTCCATCGCAACAGGACTCATTATATCCACGACTGGTTTCGAAGGCGGAGCAGATCGTGTACCTTTCTTCTTTCCACCTTTGCCTTTCTTCTTCTTCCCTGCACCCGCGCTCTTGCTCTTCCGAACTTTTGACCCTTTGCCGGACTTGGTGGATGCCCTGCTGGCCGACCGTGATGACTTGCCGCCAACGGATTTCGTCTTTTTTCGTGACTTCCGCGCAATCGCAGTATCATCTATTGTTACTTCCGGCATTGCCTGCAGAGAATAGCATAAAAACTGTACAGTGTACAATAAGGTACATGTGCAACTCGATTTAAGAGAATAAAAGGATTCACAGTGATGAGTAATGTGAAAGAAATAGTGTGTTTTAGAGGTAATCCACAAAAATTTAACTGTCTTTTACAATCAGTGCGACCTCCACATGCATCTTCACAGATCGAAGAAAATCACACATAAATCCAATGAGAAGAAGCATACTGGAAGTATGCCTAGAGTCATAACTTTTGACATTAAATTGCAATCATTTCCGATCATGTGATTCTTAGAAAGTATTTAATATTTCGATGGCAAAATCGTCCTATAAATCAGCTGGTCCAAGACTTTATTCGACCGGCTTCGGATAAGAGTCCGTCAACCGCTGTTAAACTTCATCAGGAAGAAAAGGACATCATCACACAAATTTGCACAAAATTCAAATGTTACAAGTTGTTGTGAGCAGAGGCTGAAAAGATATCATGCATATAATAGAATAGCATAGAGTCTCAACCAGATGGAATATGAGTCAAAGAAAAAGGAGGTTATGACTAAACAATAGGATATTTTTGCAGTACCCGATGCATGCTGCATATTTAGACCATGAGGATAATCGATCATCAGTTAACTTATAAATTTCATTTCTTTTAGTTTTCTTTGTTTTTTAGTTCCATTGTTTTGTTCTGATATGGAAACTGATGTGCTGCTTTCCTGCTGTCATCGTTGTAAAGTATTCAAATGGTGTCCATTCGTCCTTTCACGAAGAAATCTTCCTGTTTCTCCAATATATATGAGAGGGAAACTTTCAAATTTTAGTGCGTCTACGTGCAGCACTACTGATGTTGTATACACACTAAAATTGGTCAAACTAAACTATGTTATTCAATTTTATGCATGATATCTTTTCAGGCCTCTGCTCACAACAACTTGTAACATTTGAATTTTGTGCAAATTTGTGTGATAATGTCCTTCTCTTCCTGATGAAGTTTAACAGCGGTTGACGGACTCTTATCCGAAACCGGTCGATTAAAGTCTTGGACCAGTTGATTTATACGACGATTTTACAATCGAAATATTAAATACTTTCCAAGAAGCATCGCAATCTGATCCGTCGTTTGGAGTTGTTTTGCTATCAATATAAAGTACCATGTGCCTCTGTTATTATCACGCTTCTGGTTGGTGATGTGAATGAGAGTGCGGCTAAAATTGGCCAAAATGATGTGTTTGCTGACAAAATTGTATGTTATATCTGAAAGTGTTTTCTCAGAGCATCCGGTCTTTGAGTCTTCCAACAATAGGCAAAAATTCTCCAAAACATTTTCCGCCTATTCTTAAAAAAATGCGTCGATAGAAGTACGGCAATGTTGATTGTAAAACTACTACGTTATGCATGTGCAAGTTTGGATATATTAGTTTAAGTTTATTGCATTAGTAACTTGACTGGATGCATTGTAACGAACTTCATATTTTTCAAAGTTGGATGAATCACGTGATATAGGCTAGAATTGAACTACATGCATTAAACAGTAGTGTGATTTAAACATATTTTGTGCGTGACGTGTTCCTTCAATTCCGCAAGTAATGAATTGGAATGGCAACATCACCGGTTCATGGTAAAAATCTTTCAACTCCAGGTAAATCAAATTATATTTTAGGATAATTAACTGATCTCCTAGCGTTATAAAATTCATTAATAGAATATAGCATTAGTAGGGGAGAGTGGGGCACCATGAGTCATTTTTTTGTTTTTTCATCTTTGATTAAATTCTATTGATGTCAAAGAATTAAACTCACCAGTTTTGATAATATTGCTACGTCGGCACATTTATGGTTGCTCCGCTCGATTGAACTATTTCTGAACATGCCTAGATATCGCCTGAGAAAAAAAGTTGCAAAGTGGCTCATGGTGACCCGACCTACTTTCTCCTCATTCTTAATAGAAAAAACATTGAAAAGTCTCATAATTATCTCAATCCCCAATCCATAAAAGCTTTTTAAATATTCTTACTTGCAAACATTCATGCACCCTATAGCCTATATATAGTCACTAATTGTCATAAAATTGAAAAAATCAACCTTAATGTTTAAGAGCATCGCTGTCCATCGCGCATAATCAAAAATAAAATGCAATAACAAAAAATTATAGCATCTCAACTTAGCTTCAGTCAGTTGTGATTAGGAAAAGGATTGTCATTCATAAGAAAATCAGATGTTCTCTGGGACGGTAAGCATTGATTTGATGCATTTAATCCGTCTGCTATATGCTGCGGACGACATCCCAATATGTCCTCCATTTGCACAAACTCGATCTTATCGCTCGATCTTGCCGAACTATCTGCTGAGCTAAAAAGTCTCACGACACGAAAGGATTTAAAGTACATGTAAGTGGCCTATTTTGAGACGGCAGATTTAATATAGGCCTAATGTATTATTAAGATTGATCAGATTGTCTGATCACTTTTAACCGTGGTGTCTTAGCGATATGCGTGGTGAGCCTCCTGGCTTCGCATCGTTTGAGGAGACGATATAGGCCTTGCTGATTATTCACACGAAATGTAGGTGGCTTTACTAGCTTTGGGGCACGATGTACCTTCTGACTCATGGTGCCCCGCATCGCATGGCCCATGGTAACCCACCCTGACTAATTTTAATGGCGAGTTCATTATATCCCAGATACATTCGAAATCAGAAACAGTTTTTGCTTTATCATTCCTACAAATGAGGTGGTTTTTCCATCTACAAAGTGAATCTCATTTGTGATATTTTATCTGGCCCTCACCGTCAAAACAAAATAGTTTTAGTGCAAAAATATACTTCTCTACGTGAAAATCGATTTTTCCACTGAAAGCATATGAAAATGATGAGGCACTAGATCAACAATTTTTGTCATTTTCTAAGCTAAGTTGTCATTTTCTAATGGGCAGTTTGCTCTTGGTGTGAATGCGATTAAAGATAACATGCTTTAGCAATAAGCATGTGCATGAGTAGTCTGCTTACAAAAAAGAAAGCGAAATGAAAAATACTGCATTGATTTTTTGCCATTTGGGGCGAATAATTCGGAGTAAAATGTTTTGTGATTGTCTCTAATAATGTCCTTCGCAGTTGCTTCTTTCTCTTGTACAGTACTGCACAAATATGTCGAATTGTTTAACTCTCAACAATTGGCAGGAGTGTCGGAAAGTGTGTCGACTCATACTCGCTTATCTGTGGGAGATGAGAACTATTTAGAACGCAGGATTTTCTGTTTTTCCTTTGAAGTCCAAATGGAAGAGAAGTCAAACAATTAAGTGAGTTTTAATGCACTCTAAGCGGATAAAATGTTCCGAGTCATTTGGGAAGGAAATAATGCAGAAGTCTGATGATTTTACAATTAATTTTCTGTTTCCACACGAATCAATGCAACCATCGATCTCATTAACTTCACTGAGTTTTTATTTGTTTATCAGCTTTTTGTCATCACAATTCTTATGAAAACAGCCTAATTCAGTACTTTTAATTCGGATGTACTTTCATGTGTACATTGATCATCAATGAAGTTTGAGCTAAACAATAAATAGTTGAAATAGTTGAATAATTTTGAATAGGATCCTGTGATGCCGACCCCTGTGACAATGTGTTTTAACATCGATCGATTAAGGGTGATGAAACAGCAAAGAAATTGCTCCCATTGTCGTGTGTGCTCGCTCAGACGATAATACAGTCATAGCAAGAGCTGTATTATAACAAGTCACAGATTGGACTACTCTTCAATATATTTCACTACTTCGGCTATGCCCACCTCAGGTTGTCTAGTGCTTCCGTGGCGTGGCTGCGAAAGTTAGCAAACCAAGCACATTTTGGGAGTGAAAAGGAAGTGGAAAATAAGGAAGTGACCTCTCACTCTGCTTCGCGATGACAGTGAAGATTTCTCTATCGTGTCTTCACAAAACAATTCCTTTTAGGATTAGATCCATTTTTCTCTAGTCAGCCCAAATTGCAGCAAAACCAACATCACATAATTTGCTGGAGGCAAGCTTTCATTCTTAGAGAGATGTTTTTCCAGCGTACCTGACGGATCCTTTTCGAGGCCTTCACGATGTCCTTCCAACGCCAAAAGTATACAAACAATATGTAAGGTGAATGAAGGTTCAAAACAAAGCAATTCCAGAATGCATGTCTTTGTTCTCTCACAGCATCTGCACATTATTTACCTTGCATGCTTGTGTACTTTAGCGGTAATGAGAAAGAATGTTGGTGTTTAGTATCTTAAGATTCTTTGCGATGGGAGGAGTGCGAATATACTGTGTAAGTTCTATTCAAACAAGCTCAATTGGTATTTTTCAAACTTTTTCACCATTCTTTGTCATTACTGCAAAAGTACACGAATACCATGCAAGGTGAGTAAAGGTTCAAAACAAAACAATTAACGAAGGTATGTCTTTGCTCTCTCGCAGTGCCTGCAGATTGTTTACTTTGCATGTTTATGTACTTTAGCAGTGATAAGAAAGAATGTTGTAGAAGTTTGAAAAATTTGAAAAAGAACTATTGAACTTATCTGAATAAAACTTACATATTCGCACTCCCTACCACGCACGGATTCTGAAGACACCAAATATGAACATTTTTGTTGAAAGAGTGATGATGCAACATTTTCAGTCGAAAGAGTCATGATTTTGTGATAACTTCACGATACCACGAATTTTTCACCAATTTTTGATGACCAGTATATCAAAAGAGAGCTCAGAAATGCTCGTTTTCCCCGTGACTAATTCATTATCATATTTTCATGTTTTCTTATTGAAAAATTGTATTTATTTGTAAATTCAGTGATTTTCATATTTTGAGCACTGCTCAGCAAATGCAACATATACAAGCATATCAAACAACTGAGAATGCAAGCTCTCGAATGATGTATGGCACGATTGTAAGGCATGAGAGTAGATTGATTTTTCAGCGAAACTTAGGTAGTCCGGTTTTCATGATCAGCTGAGAAATTCCATAATTCAAAACGAAAGTCAGATAAAATGATATAGAGAACAAAGTCTCATGAGTTTGTAGATGATATTCAGAAAGATAGAAATTTGGTCGCCATTCAATTCCGAAAGTATTGACAAGTTCAAGCAAGAGGCGGTAGAACTACCACAGCAATGAAAAAGTGAATAAAAGGAACAAAGACAAAAAATTATTGATGGTATGCACGTACATAATTGATGTAGTGACAACAATACAAACTCGTGGTTGCTTCTTTATATTTTTATGGTTTGGAATATGGAAAGTGCCAAAATTAGGGCAAATTTTGAGTCGAATCGAACCGGGAGGGGGCAGTTAGGCCCTTGTTGCCTTTTTTCAGTGGTCCTCGTAAAACTAAACCGGCCATCCGTGCGATGTTGTGACTTTCAGCTTTAGCTCATTTCCAAGCTTTTCACAGAAAATCGTTGAATTTGGCCAACTAGGAAGTCGAAAATATGACCTATTTTGAAAAGCAGTATTTCGAAAGTTTGAATTTTGCCATTTTTTGCATTCGGTATTTGTAAAAGAATTCATCAATTTTCAATATTAGTGAGGCATTTTGCAAACATGAGTCCATGAATCATGTCTTATTATATGTCATACCACAGACATCTAATAGAGCATAGGAATGCAAATGTCACATAAATACCACTTAATAAATAGTCTAGTAGTGATATTGTATTTATTATTAACCATTTATTTATTATTTATGCTGTATTATTTATTATTATATCATATAAAAAGTAAGAAAGTGAAACACTCAGTCCTTAAAGTATTCGAAATAAGTACTCTATCTAATACATAGTCATTCTAGTTTAACGTCATTCGGAGCAGCACTTTAGAAGTTAAGGAGCCCGTCATCCAGGGCATCTATCGCAATTCTATTTCGATTCCGGGGTGAGGCGAGTGCGGTCGGGGGTGATGGTGTCTTTTATTGACTTAATCGTTGTCAATCTCTTTTGATATCCAGGGTATACCTAGCATGCCCTACAATCAATATCTGTATCATACGACACGGGCTTGTGCGTGTGACATACTTGAAGAGCTTTCTGACTGTCATGTCCTTCTATTGTGATAATAGAGAAGAGCATAGAAATTGATAGCAATAAAACCTCTTGTAAGGATGTAGATCTTCACGCATTACACAATTGTGGCACAAAAATCGCACACATTTTCACCTACATATATACACTTGTTAACGGCTGCATCATTGGGTTAGAATCAGTTGCTAAGCTCTTCATGCTCCAACTTAGTTCCCTCGGATGTGCCGCGACCTTGAGTCAATTTCTATTTCAGTCAACTTCAGATAAACAATCTATTTTTATGGAAAAGAGTGAGCGCGCGCTTTTTCTGTTTCCGCATCTGTGCTAACGCTCATGGTAGACATGAAGCACAAGTTGTTCAGAGGCTCATCAGTTTACAATTTCGCGGACGAAATCTACAATATCATTGAGTTTGTCCGGTTTATTGAGGTCTTCACTGCCACTGATACCGTGGCTTCTCCTTGCATACCTGATCTTCCTGGTATTACATGTACACTCTCGGTATATGTGATCCACCGTCTCAGTCACCAAGTGGCACCACCTACATTCTTCCTACATCTCTTTATTTATTTCAACTGAGTTCTTTGATTTCCAAGCATCCTGGCTTTTATCGTATCCTGTCTTAGTTCGACTGTCCATTTTTCGCTCATTTTTCTTTTAATTGCTGCCTTAGCTGCTTCGTATACGTTATTTCCCCCGGTCTCTGAGTGCACTGCCTCGTTAGCAGCTAAGTCCGCCCCTTCATTTTTCTCAGTATCACAGTGCGCTGAAACAAACTGAAATGTAACGTTGTACAAATGTTCCACTATTTCCAGGTTCAGCCATCAATGCTTTGATCGATGATTATGAGTCTGTGCATATCAAAAGTGTATTATTCCATCGATTACTTTTTGGTCAATAATGCAACTCAGGTCTGCATGAATAGCAGTCAACTCCGATCTGAAGGAGGATGCCAGTCTTCCGGCATCAGTTTTCACAACTGTCAGTGGATCTTCGATTCCGTTTTTGTAAATCACAGCAGCTCCTCCACTTTTTTCATTCTTTACCGAGTCATCCGACCACATTTCCAGATCAAACTCTCCTCTTTTTCTAAGTGTTTTGAGTGTCGCTTCCTTCCGTTTTCCAGCATTATCTTCACCCTCTTGTCTCTCGATGTTCATTAGTGAAAAACTCACTGCCTTCACAATTCCATGGTGCATAGGGCAGTGTAATCATTATCTTTTCTCTATCATTCGCTATTATTCTGCTTGTGAAGTTCTCTGGTGACATTCTCGTGGTTCTGTGGATCTATTTAGCCCGCGCTTCGCTTACTGAATAGGGGAATCATATCGCAACATCTTGATTCCAAGGCCATGTCCGTGTGTACTGAAAAGGTACAGCTATTGCTGTTTCTAGTGGCAACGTGTAGTAATTATTTGAAGCTATCATAGAAATCGGACACTCCATAAAATACTACAGGATGTTCAAAACAATATCATGTTGTGGACACGCCAAGTGCCTTGACGATGGCAACCTCCATCAGTAAGAGGCTTCAGTGCTCTTTGCAAAATGTCACGGTTATTATCAGTTCTCTTTGAATATAAAATCCCTCTGATAAAATAACTTTCATCGTACCGCCTTATCACTAGAATCTTCGACTAATGCATGTTTCACTTATTAGAATCTTCATTAGATCGGTCAACATCGCTGTAGATCGGTGCTTAATGAAACAAGCAACTGAAATGACGAACAACTAACGGCTGTTGTCCAGCTTTTCCAGTTCATCCACAGAACTGCCATCATCACCATCATCGCAGAACAGCCAGTGCATCGCCTTTTCTTCTGCTTGACTAGAAAGGAAACATTTGACTAATAAAGGGAATATTGGAGCATGTAACGTTAATGAAATGGTACAATCTGCTGACATAACACCATAGCAATAGAACAATGAGCAGCCACTTCAACGTTAAACACATCATATTGTTCGAAGTTCCAGTGACTGTTATCAATCGGATCACACAGCAAGGAAACACAGTCGATGTCAAGTTCTACAAAGAAGTTTGTGAACGTTTTTTCGTCACGATTCCTGCTAACTTTTTAAGGGCCCAACATTATCGAGAAACCTTTTGCGCAATGATCTGAATTCTTTGAATCTGAAGGAATCGTGGCGATCGGAGCATTTTGACGGAATTCAGAGCAATCCGCAAGCGGCGCACGACCATTTTTCCTATCTCTGCAAGGCATTAAACATTTCTTTTTGCCCACTTAATATGTTCCTGTATGTGCCATCGTTTTGAATCAGTTTGCACTTCTAGCAAAGTGATACGGTGAAACAATCTAATTCTGTGAGTTCATCCGTACAACGTCTAAATTCATTAGTCGCAATCCGAAGTCAATGATAAATCTCAGGTCGTTAAGACGAATATGTCACGTCAATAATGCGCGTCACTCATGCCATTAGTACAGTACGGACGGTCAGATATCTTGGAATATATTGATCGACATCAAAACATCTCAATTTAGAATCGACGGAAGGGTTTGAAAGACTAAGGATATTTTAATGACAATTGCAATTGTTATCATTGGTGGGTGTTTGTTGCATTACCTATTGTGTTTATTTTTCATGTTTTGGCGCATGGTCATCTGTACTTTGTGTGTCAGATACATGTCTTGTGAGCGCTGTTATTCGCTCATCGTGTAATGAGCAACGAATGTACTTTCACAATGCACTTCGCGATCGAGAGTAGTATAGGGTATGATATCCGGCGCAACGCTTCGCTAGCACCGGATATCACACCTATATGAAAAAATGAAAATGAGAATTACTAATGCAAAATAGGGTCCTCCCGAAATTCATAAAATGAGAATTACTAATGCAAAATAGGGTCCTCCTGAAATTCTTTAAATGAAAGTACTAATGCAAAATAGGGTCCAATTCATAAAATGTAATTACTAATGCAAAATAGGGTCCTCCCGAAATTCATAACATGAGAAATGAGAATTACAAATGAAAATAGGATACTCCCGAAATTCATAGAATGAAATTACAAATACATATTAGCAACATCAATAGTTGCAAGACAAGAATGCTCATTGTATTAAAATATTTGCTTAAAAAATGGAAGATGAAAAAACAAAAGAACCATCAGCCCCTTTATATCCTTCATTATCATATGAAATGGATATAGCAAAATACAAAGATAGTGTCAGATATATGAAAGAGAAGGAATCGCAACTATTGTTAAGACTAGAACATTATAATAAATTAAGAAAGAGATGGGTTAAAGTTAGGAATGTAACACAAAGCATTGCAATATTTTGAACAGTAAGTTTAGGAGTATTCACAATTATGATAACTTCAGGTGTTTTAGTAATTCCAGTAGTTGCTACAACTTTAACAAGTACAGGTATTTTTGTAACTTCAACTGCAACAATTTTAGAAAAATCTTTAGTATCAAGGAAACAAAAAATCATTAAAAAGGAAATATCAACATGTCAAAGAAGTATACGATAAACTACATTACTACTTTCAAAGAGTGTGTGATGATAATGTTATTACGTTAGATGAGATTGAAAAATTTGATCAAATAGCTAGAGAAGTAAATAAAAATCCTGTTAAATCTCATGACAAAGTAGACAATGAAGCTTTTTTAGAAGAAGTAAGAACTTTATTAAAAATATTAGAGCAAAGTTCCACTGGCAAAACTTGACAAGAAAAATGACTAGAACGAAAATAAGTTGTTCAGTAAAATGTCTTTGTTGTATTTCTATGCTACCAGAAAATTCAAATATTATATTATAAAATAAAATAATAAACATATAATGAATACAAATGAGGCTAAAATAAAACAACTAGAAAAATTAATAAAGCAGAAAAATATAATAAAAGAGAATCATGGACAGAATAGAATGATGAAAGTTGGAATACAATCTATTTTATAGGAAAATATAGAAATGAAAAAAGAAATAAAATCTGATCTTGAAAAAAATATTAAACCATTTGAAGATCCTGCGAAAAATATACAAATTGTAGCTGTAACTGGCAATATGCCGGATATAAACGATCCAGCTCAGAAGGCGTTGTTAGATGATTTTGGATTATTAGAATCAAATATAGATAAAAGTATGCCTAAAACTATGAAATACGAACATTCTACATCATTCATAAATGGAAAAGGACAAATGAGATTCTCTTTAGGTGGAAAACCATTATATATAAAACCTAAAGAAAAATTACTTTTTACTCAAGATAATTTAGCTTTTGATTTAAATAGAGATTTTGTAGATCTTTTAAGAGGAGGAGAATTGAAAAATTATCATAGAGATGAATTAATAAAATACAAAGCTATTCTAGATAGTGTAAACGCAGCAAAAAATTCTAAACGTTATAAAGCATTAAATAACTTATTAAATCCAACACCAATGAGTACATCATCTGGACTGAGTGCTCCATCTGGAATGACTACATCATATGGAATGCCACTATATGGGATGAGTACACAAGCGTATGGAACACAACCAATGAGTACACAAGCATATGGGACATCATATATACCAAGACCAATGGGAACACAAGCATATGGAACACCATCAGTGATGTATACTCAACCATCATATGCAACATCAAATAAACCATTAATAAGTTTTAGTCCTTCAAAAAATGATCCTTCATCCAAAAGAACAGGAACAGGACTAAAAGAGACAACGGTTTCCCTGCCCGATGATCCACAAGAATTAATAAATAGATCAGAGATTTTATTAGCTGCAACAAAAGAAGGACATAACTCTAGCTTTAACGAAATACACGCAATATTGAAACGGTTATTGGAAAAGAAAATTATAAATGAGAGGAAGGACTACAAAAGTTTATCTAAATTATTTAGTTAAAAATGTCTTCGGCAGAACTAGAAAAAATTAATAAACATTTAGAAAATTTAACCGAGATTTTGTCCTCATCAAAATTTAGTACGACATTAAAATTTATAACAACTAGTTCATCGCATACTTGTAATTTAGACCCTATTATTCACTTAGAACAAGACAAACATTATGAAGTAGCATTAACTAGTTTTTCAACATTTTACACTATACAAAATATTATCAAAGATGTAAATGACCGATTTAGATATTCTAATGATAAAGGCAAAACTTGGAAAATACTGACTTTCCTTCCTGGATCTTATGAAGTTGAATCGATTTCCAGTAAAATAAGACATTTAGGCATTCAATTTAAAGACAAGAAACAATTACATTTCGCAGTTGAACCAGCAGTAAATACATTTTCTCTTACTTTAGATGAAAATCATCAAGTTGATTTTGATATTGACAAATCTTTATCAAGACTATTAGGATCTAAAAAGAAACTCTATGCACAAGGTTTTCATATCAGTGAAAATATACCTAAAATAATTGAAATAAATTCAATCAACGTTCAGTGTGATATTATAGAAGGTGGCTAGCAATAAGGAAAGCTAACAAATCATATCTTCAGTTATCCTGCATTTACAGTTCCGATTGGCTACAGTTTAAATGTAATCATAAAATCATTAATATATTTTCCAGTCACAAGAAAAACAATTAATTCAATTACCATTAGAATAACAGATGAGAAAGGAAAGGCAATAAATTTTGGAGGTGAAGATATTATGATAGATCTATTATTACGAGAGGTGTAAATCTCTTGTGAAACTTCGTTCCGGCGTGAAGATTAATTTTTCTTAAAAATATTGACTTAAAAATGAGTGAAAACAACTCTGTAAAATCTCCACGAAACAAGAAAGTGAAATTCAATCATCATCATAACTTGTCAAATAAAGTTTTATCAGTTATCTGTGGCAGATCAGGTTGTGGAAAAACGTATCTATTATTTAAAATTCTCACGACACCCAACTTTTTGGATTATAACAATCTTATCATTTATACAACAACAGCAGAACAACCTATTTCTCATTTTTTGAAATATGGTGTTGAAAATAATCTTACAAAATCAGCTATAGCTTCACTGTTTGAAGAATATGAAAAATCGGAGTATGAATAAGTTCCTGGTGTGAAGAAGCAGCGAAAAATAAACAATTAGTAGAACCAAAAATAAATAAACACATATCGATACAATTAATAGATGATAGTGGTAATATGCAAGATCCTAGTAAACTAAATAAAACGATAAAACATTGTGTTGTGTTTGATGATTGTGTTAATAACAGAGATCAGGCAGTTCAGAGAAATCATTTTACAAGAGGACGACACAATAACTGTAGTGTCTTTTATTTGACGCAAAGTATGTATTCAATAGATGGCAGCGTTATTAGAAAGAATGCTAACATTTTTATGCTTTTCGAAATCAATTCAAGAAACCTAAGTGATCTGTTAAGAGACTTATGCATAAGAGATAAAGATGACTTTAAACAATCTTGCAGTAATGCTTGGTCAAACGATTATGGATTTATCACAATCAATATCGATAAAAAGGTACATAATAGAGTTATCGAACAATTATTCTCTGACTGAAAGTGAATAGAAATGCTCCCTGACTAGTGCATTATAATTCCTCTTCCCAGTCTTCACTATCAGTGTATTCACTATCACTGTATTCCATTATATTACATTCTTTTTTTATTCGTTGAAATATTTCGTCTTGAACATCTTCTCCGTTATAAGGTAGCATAATACCATTTGCATCAGGTGCTTGACGTTAAAGAATACTTATTTTACCAGTGAATCTTTTTACTTCAGTGTTATTATTTTTATCAGGAATACTAATACCAGTTTCTAAAGATCTTTTCCATGGTTTATCAATAATTTTTGTCAATGTTTCGCCATAGTATAATTGTACAAAATCTTCTACTTTTACTTTAGTTTTTGTATAGCCTTTAAATGTTTTCTTTTCGGCTATTCTTCCATGTTCGTCTACAGTGATACAATATTTTATTTTAGGAGCAATAAACATTGCAAATCTAATTCCGCCATTCCCATAATCATTTTTCCCTTGACACAATTCCCCACCAACATATCCAGCAACATCTAGTTCATTGGATATGTATATTGAATCAGTATCTGTATAATGTATGTGTTTTTCTTTAAAACCATTAATTTCTAAAATAAAGTTGTTCATGATTCGTCTACACCTTTTTTCGTTCAAATTAAAACAGTTTGCGTTCTAATTAAAACACTTTGCATTCAATTTAAAACAGTTTGCATTCAATTTAAAACAGTTTGCATACAATTTAAAACAGTTTGCATCTAATTTAAAACAGTTTGCATTTGATTTAAAACAGTTTGCATCTAATTTAAAACAGTTTGCATTTGATTTAAAACAGTTTGCATTCAATTTAAACGACTTTTTTAAAATTATCTTTTACTTATTCTATTCATGTTTTATATGTTTTTAACATAATTTAGGTATGTGATATATTATTTTATGTATTTTATATATGTATTATATCATTTTTATGTGATATATTAGGTGTACAATCAAATCCTACTTCTGAAGCATCAAGTTTTGCCCAGACAGATAATCCAATATTCTGAAATACACTTTGTTATTTATAGTCTTTGTGTAATGAATTCAGCTTCACAAGTTATTTGTCATATAAAAACAAAATAAATTCCACTTGCATTTTTATTCAATGTTAGTGTAAGAAGACAGTTATTTAGATATTGTACCTTAAATCTTGCATTCGCATCACATCATCATAGAAAGAATATACATGATTATAATAACCCTCACACTGAACAGGCTGATTGCTCTCGTGAAGGGCTAGCTGCATAGTTTCTTCAATTATGCGAAGACGGTGCTCTGTCTGAGTCACGGCAGAAATCATTGACGTTATGATCGCATATCTGCAAGATATCTATGCCCACCGTTTCTATGGCAATATGCATTCTGATATCCTGCTTTTGAGTGTATGTCGAATTGGCAAACTTCATAATTGACAGTGAACGTTTGACTGACGCTTCGTATTTTTGTCTTCAATATGCATTATTCAGATGATACCGTATCCGACATCTCCAATGGTGCTCGTGCTCCTGGAGTTCGCCCAGGGTCATTACGCGGAAGCTACAATAGGTGTGACCCTGCATCCAAGAAAAGAATACTCGAGTGTGCCGAGGCACATGGCGATTTTAAGGCTGTCGCACTGGCGAATGGCGTAAAGATTCAAACTGCCCGTCGATGGGTGAGAATGGCTGAAGAAGAAATTGAAGAAAAACCGCGTGGTGGGGCATTTAACAAAAAGGTGACCAGTGAGCATGTCGAGCACATGATAACAATGTTAGAGACGAATCCTCAGGTGACTTTGGAGGAAATAAAGAGCTCCCTTCAACATCAATTTAGCCTTCAAGTGAATATATCCACGATTCACAGACACTTAAAGGATCAACTCTACACCGTAAAGAAAGTCTCGTTCGTGCCATCGACTGCAAATACTGAAGAAAACAAAGAGCGAAGGGCATCTTTTGTGCAGAAGATCATGGAGCTGACTGGGTCTCAAAAGGAAATATTTTACC
Source organism: Prostheceraeus crozeri (assembly GCA_907163375.1). Taxonomy (NCBI): domain Eukaryota; kingdom Metazoa; phylum Platyhelminthes; order Polycladida; family Euryleptidae; genus Prostheceraeus; species Prostheceraeus crozeri. Next base: position 439,753 of record CAJQUW010005527.1, read on the forward strand.
AGGATGAGACTAATGTGAATCTATTTTGTCGTCGATCTTACAGTCGCGCAAGACGAGGTGAACCTTGTCGTGTGATTGTACCCAGTTCCCGTGGTCCTAACGTTCATTGTTGGGGCCTGCTCAGCAAGCGAGGTATTGTATATTCACGCATTTGCCGCGGATCAATAAAGCGTGATCGATATCACGAAATCATGTCTTGTGCACTCGACGAACTGTTATTGTCCCGCGATTCTCTTCAAAATGTTATGATAGTCGTTGACAATGCGCCATCACATTCGGGCATCGAAGACATTGTTCAGACGAAAGAACAGTATGCTGGCCTTACAATTCTGCGGATGTCGCCGTATTCTGCTCCCCTCAACCCAATAGAGTATTTATGGTCGTCCATGAAAAGCAGAATCAAGAACGTTATGTCAAGAAGAATCTTAGACGTTCTCAACACGTCAATGATTTCTGCCGTGACTCAGACAGAGCACCGTCTTCGCATAATTGAAGAAACTATGCAGCTAGCCCTTAACGAGAGCAATCAGCCTGTTCAGTGTGAGGGTTATTATAATCATGTATATTCTTTCTATGATGATGTGATGCGAATGCAAGATTTAAGGTACAATATCTAAATAACTGTCTTCTTACACTAACATTGAATAAAAATGCAAGTGGAATTTATTTTGTTTTGATATGACAAATAACTTATGAAGCTGAATTCATTACACAAAGACTATAAATAACAAAGTGTATTTCAGAATATTAGATTATCTGTCTGGGCAAAACTTGATGCTTCAGAAGTAGGATTTGATTGTACACCTAATATATCACATAAAAATGATATAATACATATATAAAATACATAAAATAATATATCACATACCTAAATTATGTTAAAAACATATAAAACATGAATAGAATAAGTAAAAGATAATTTTAAAAAAGTCGTTTAAATTGAATGCAAACTGTTTTAAATCAAATGCAAACTGTTTTAAATTAGATGCAAACTGTTTTAAATTGTATGCAAACTGTTTTAAATTGAATGCAAAGTGTTTTGATTAGATCGCAAACTGTTTTAATTAGAACGAAAAAAGGTGTAGAGTGAGCAAGAATAAAAGAACCTAAATGTGATGGCATGAATGATGTCTTTTCAGTGTCTGCAATATTAGCTTTAAGAAATTCATCATCTTCCATTTCTACTTTCACTAAGAATTGTTCATCATTTACTTTTTCAAAATCTTTTACTTCTTCAGTGAAATTTTTTCTCAATGTATTCTCATTCCATAAATGATATTTAGTGGTTATGTCTTTTTGTACGGCTTTTCCATATAGTGAATTCACTAATAATTTAATTAACTCATCGCCCACAGTGTTTCCTTATATTTTAAATTGTTTTCTTAAATTGAAGAGCTTTTCAATGTATTTTCGAAATGGTGAAACGTAATAATTTTCTTCATAGATTATACCATCTGTAATAGATAATATTTTTCCACCACATCTAACAATTTCCTGTATATCTACAGAAGTTAATACATCACAACACATTCCATTCCTAAACCTTATTATTTCTTGATTGCAATTGTTTTCATTTTTTACCTTATCTTTCGCAGGAACTGGTTGGAAAAACATATCATCAGGATAATGAAACACAACTGTGAATATTCCAGTTTTAAGACGAAATGATCAAGTGTTATATCGATATAATACTGCTTGTTCTTCTTCTTGTCTAAATTTTCTGGCTGATTCAGCTTTAGGGTATTCTAAATGTTCGTCATACATAGCTGATGGATATAAAGATGTTGCATCAAAAGCCATTAAGAATTCATTTTGTTGTTCGAGTAGTTTATGTTTAATTTCTTTACAAAGAGCATTCTTTTAACTGATTATACTGTTTCATTAAAAATATCAAATTATTACCAGGTAAATACCGCTGTAATATTGCTATCAAGATGTTACAAAATGGAGATTCGTAATGTCTTATATTGGCTGAAACTCTTCCACCTTTAACAGATTTTCTAACATAGTTTCTAGTCCATAAATCAGTATGTGAATGTATAAGTGTATTGTCCTCTTGTACGTTCTTCATCCAACCGTTAAATGTTAAAGCGGAGGATGTTAAATTATTAGTCATATCTTCACCAACTAATTCTCGCATAACATTATTATACTTGAAGATGCAAAATGCTAATGAAAGAACATCGTTTATTAAATACGGTTTCCACTCATGTTCTTTTTCTTTATAATTGTCATGTGTAATTTCTCCAATTTCATAATTCAATTTACACATATTGGTGGGGATTTTAAAATTCTCGCACCATTTGGAAGGACTCGTTTTCACGTGTTGATAGCTACATTTCATTACAATAGTTTGTAGTGGCAGTATATGAGGATTTCGTTTAGAAGATTGTTGGTTAGATCTAGAGGAACATTGTTGCTTAGATCTAGAGGAACGTTGGATATACTTACTAACACTTTCAGTTGTATAAGGATTTTGTAAAGAAGCAGTGAGTATTCCTCTTGATGTTTTAAGCGGTAGTTTAATTAATTTGAAATTAGATTTTATCGTAAACTATGGATCGAATCCTGATGAATTGTGCGCTATTAAAGTTATTTTCGGATAATTAAAAGATCCAAGGTTTTTGAAAAATGGATGCAACGGACATTCATCTTGTTTCCTAATAAATATCTTCACACAACGTTGAAGTTTGTTAAGTTCTTGTTCAGTTAAGTTATTGTATTCACTTATCTGTTTCTTAAGTTCTTCAATTACATGTTCATCCTTACTACTTTTTATTTAAATCATATCGCGTAACAATCGTGCGTCTACTTCTTCCAATCTTCGCTTCGGTAAGCAACACATGAATTTATTTAAATTGATAGCAGCTAAAGCATAAGGAATAGGATGAGCTGTTGGACAACGGGGATCTGGATAAGTTTCGAGATCCAGTGTTGTTCGATGAAACTGAATCACTCCATTAAAATTGAGGTACATTCCTGATAACTTCTTTTCTTTGCTACATAGCATATTAATTGCTAAATTAGGCTTCACCAATCATTCAGTTAGTTCATATTGGTTATGTTCTGAAACTTTATGATGACAAAAGTTAACCTGCAACAAGTTTTCCGTCCAAGACAGACCTTACTAGGACAACTAAGCTTCTGCAGATTTTACTGATATTTGGAGTAAAAGTAAAGTGGTTGAAAAATTCGCGCAAGTACTTTTTGCAGTCTGTACTTTTCTCAGAAATTTACGTGACATGTCAGCTTTCAATAAATTAATTCAGTAGCTCCAGAGAATTCCGATAAATAGGACACTGGGTCAACACTCAATTGCTTACTAGGCCTATCGTCTATACCAGGTCCAGCACACTATCATCAATGTTTATCGGCTTTGTCACAACGCTAATCAAATTATATACGCTACAACTGTTGTTATGGCTCATACTCGATCAGAAGAACATTTTGGAATCAAACTATTGAATTCTATTCATGACTGGAGCCATTGGATGGTGATACCAAGTGTCTCATCAAACAAAGCATCGAATTATTAACAGGAGAATTTGCTTTTTCCAAGTAAAGTGACTGAAAAATTCGCGCAAGTACTTTTTACAGTCTGTATTTTTCACAGAATTTTATGTGATATGTCAGCTTTCAATAAAATCATTCCGTAACTCTAGGAAGTTCCGATAAACTGAACAACTGGTGATCACTTGATTGCTTACTGGGCCTTGATTATCGCCCATTTGCGATGTGCATCGGCGCATCCGAGCTATTGTTTCAATACGCAACTGCTTACCACTGATGCAAGGTGCGACGACACTGTGATTCTTTCTGTGAACTTCCGATAGTGCGGCTGTCTGTTTGAACTGCTTATCAATTTCGTTTCACCTTCGACTCTGAATATGACATCATCTTTATCATCAACACCACTGAAAAGAGCATTTGCAAACTTCTGCGAGTCAATTTACACTTTAATAGTTCCAAACCAACAAGCATTGTTTTAAGATTTGGCTGTGAAATTCATTGAAGAAAATTTGAAAAAGAAGAAAGCAACTGTTAACGAATGCAAAGAAAAGGAAGTGAAAGACCTTATTTCAAATTCATTCATTGATTTATCAAAAGACTTGGAGGAATTTTATCCGGAGAAAGTGAACTATTTTTCTATTCCTACCTGTATAGATTCGTTGAAAAAACTAATTTTGACAGAAAAGAGAGGTAATCAAAGATTGTTAATTTCATATATTAACCAAGGTAAGGTATTGTGTAAGTTGAAAACATTAATCAAGTGTTCATTTGTAAAGTTCATTAAATGTTTGAATGATGAACACCAAATCAATTTTTCTAGAACGTATGTTAGTTTCTTAATCAAGTTGTATAGACTATCTCTAGAATTCCCGAAACTCAATACTTCAACATTGAGTATTCATTTTGTCAAAAAACACTTGAACCAAATTGAGGACTTTCTCACAAATGAAAAAGAAAAAAGACTATTGGAATCTTCTGATGAAATTTGGGGAAAAAGAACTGGTGTAACTCAAGAAATAGACGAGTTAAATTCATGAAGTTTTGCAACTGTATTTTCAGACTTTACTTTTTAAAGTGAATGTAAGTAATTTATGTCAACCTTGTTCTGCTGGAGAATTGAAAGTTGAGAACGCCGTTCTCACTTTGTAACTTTATTTTCAGACTTTACTTTTATAGTGAATGTAAGTAATTTATGAAAGTAAAGAAGAATGAAAAGAAGAGAACGCCGTTCTATCTTTGTGTTTTGCTATATTCATTTCATATGATAATGAAGGATATAAAGGGGCTGATGGTTCTTTTGTTTTTTAAGCAAATATTTTAATACAATGAGCATTCTTGTCTTGCAACTATTGCTGTTGCTAATATGTAGCCTATTTGTAATTTCATTTTATGAATTTCGGGAGTATCCTATTTTCATTTTGTAATTCTCATTTCTTATTTTATGAATTTCGGGAGGACCCCATTTTGCATTAGTGATTCTCATTTCATGAATTGGACCCTATTTTCATTTTGTAATTCTCATTTCTCATTTTATGAATTTCGGGAGGGGCTCTATTTTGCATTAGTAATTCTCATTTCTCATTTTATGAATTTCGGGAGGGGCTCTATTTTGCATTAGTAATTTCATTTTCATTTTTTCATATAGGTGTGATATCTGATGCTAGCGAAGCGTTGCGCCGGATATCATACCCTATACTACTATCGAGACAACTGGTTTTTTCCCTCAGTCACACTGAAAGCAAAGCAAAGCAAACATGAGCATCCCGAGCGTCCCCAGAGACGTATGTCCGTAAGCTATTATTCGCTCTGCTTTTGTTTTGATCGCTGTGTGGCAGTCTATAACTGCTGCAATGATGACTTTATATTATCTGCAAAACGCCTCGCTCGCAAACGCTTGGAAAAGCTCACAGTGTGGGTGAGTCCTCAAGCAAACTGCTAGATGTTGATGTTTATCCCACAGATGGTGAATTTTGTTTTCACTGAATGCGATAAATTTTGGCCTATTTCCTCTTTCACTTGCTCCATGATGTAACAGCACCTGATCAAGAGTCAATATTGAATTTGTATGTCTGCAAAATGAAGGTAGGGTAGACTCTGCAAATATGAACAGTTTTACTTCTCTCTATCTCCCCTATGTTACGTCACTCGGGCAATATGAACGGTATAATATGGGCAGAGTTCCATTGTAATATGAACAGAACACTTTATTGCCATTCGATCTTAAAACAAGTCGAATTTCAAGAAAAATCATTAATGCCGAATTCAAAGCGACTTGGTAGCGCCAATTATCAAATTAGCCCTAATACGAACGAAGCGTGTTAATTGACAATATCTGAATAAAGGCTTCTAAAGTGCACGCACTACACCTTTTCAACAACATTCAGAAACAGTAAATTATGCAATAAAGTTGGAACATCATAGCTTCTCTAAGAATACACCGATTACGACAAGTAATACATCAAAAGAATGCTTAGAGAAAGCCCTTTCTCCTCGTGTTTGATTCATTATCATGCCCACATGCTTTTGAAAATTTGAGATTTTTGAAAGTGGCGATTTTCACATTTTGACCTCTTTCCACTTCAAACAATGACGGATACGAATGTGCAATGAATCATTGAAAAGCTGACAGCATGAGCTCTCGAATGGTGTGTAGTCTGTCAATGTAAAACAAAATTGACAGGCAGGGGAATCGATTGAAGTTTGACATAATCTAGGTGGTACGTTTTTTTATGATCAACTCTGTGTTTCAGATATTTCCAAATCGATTTCAGATCTTTCCAAATGAATTTCAGACATTTCCAGATGGATTTCAGATTTCTCCAATTGATTTTCAGATATCTATCAGAGACTCAACTTTGAAGATATCTGAAATTCATTTGGAAAGATCTGAAATCAATTTGGAAATATCTGAAATAGACATAAAAAAATTGCAGTAATGATAGAACCACATTTTCGAATTATTCGTATGCATAATTTACTCAGACTTTGTTGTAATTGTAATTGTAATTCCAGCAATTCGCAATTGCAATCAGTTACATTTTCTGAGGAATTATCTGTCATGTAATTGAGAAGTAATTGCAATTAATTTACAGTTAGCACTGCTTAATATCCATTCAAAATGCAAAATAATTTACTGGCCTCTCCTCGTCGATAGTGCGTTACAGTGTCTGTTAATAAAACGACATCGTGAAGTTGTTATTAAATTGAAGACAAACGGAATCATTTGTAAAAGTAATCAATTACGTTTCATGAGCAATTGACATAAGTCTGAATTGGCTTCATATTTCAAGTAACTACTTCATAGGGAAAAACAAAGACAACTGTATTCTCCATGCGATCTCAGCAACACGCTTTGATTTCACATGTAATATTCAAATTTAGAATTTGATTTTACCGCCTGGATTATTTTGAATTTAAATGGAAAGAGTCAATATTGAAATATCTATGTTCAAATGTCTATGTCATAATGACATAAAGGCTGAATATAATTGGAGGAATGGGCTATGAAACAGGTAGTATTATGTTACATAGTACCAATGACCTACCTAGAAAGAAAAACACATAGGACATAGTAATAATGGATTGGGAATACAAAGGGCATGAGTTATCAGTGCATGCATACAAGTATAAAATAGCTATAAAATAATTGGAAAAATCTGATGTACTTAGCACAGAGTTAAGAGATGTCAAAGATATATGAGGTGTGAATTATAAATCTGATACCGTTATAATGTAAAATATTTTCCTATTTTATTTATGATTTTTACATTAGATTTTTAGATTACATTTTTGATTACATTTTACATTAGATTACATTTTTGTTTTATGACTTCTACATTATGGAATGTAGATTATGGAAAATGATTATAATGTTATTTTTCACTTTTTCTACGCACAAAAATTTATGTAATTTGTCAATATATATTTCGCCGATCTGGCCTTCTCAATTGCGATGACAATGATTAAAAACATCAAAATTATGCTTCTTTTCTTACATAAGAAAAATGAAACCCACAATGAACAACAAAGTCCAGCTCAACAATTATTCAGATTTACATTTTGGTTAAAATTTTCAGTAATGTAGAAGTCATAAAACAAAAATTCTATCTAATGTAAAAATCATAAATAAAAGAGGACAATATTTATATTATAACATTTACATTATAACTGTATCAGATTTCTAATTCCCACCTCATATATGTCTTTGACATCTCTTAACTCTGTGCTAAGTACTCGTACATTAGATTCTTCCAATTATTTTATAGCTATTTTATACTTGTATGCATGCACTGATAACTCATGCCTTTTGTACTACCAATCCGTTACTATGTCCTATGTTTTTTCCTATATAGTCAGGTCATCATTAAGATGCTATTGGCACTAAGTAACACAATGCTACCTGTTCGGCCTATATTCAGCCTTCTATATTCAATCTATATGTCATTATGACATAAAACTTTTGTACATAGACGTCGGTGTGAATTTTGAATTTTATACTGAACCTGTAAATTTCCTTCCTTTTATACCTGAAGATAGTTAACGGATGTCAATAGAAATTAATTGTGATAAATAGCGAAAATAAAATCAATATTGTCTCTTTCTGATTTAATTCAAAATATTAAAAATAGCCAAGACAATTTATTTAAAGCTAGATTATTCCAAAATTTAATTAGGCCTTCTCCACAAATCCATGAAGTTTTATGTCTAGTCATATAGTTATTGAAATTTAATCATTCTGACATAAAAGTGGCCGTTGCAGATTTGGTCAGGAGTAAGAAGTCTTTGACAACCTCGAATACAGTAGTCCTTAGGGCCAATACTTTTTATTGTATACATTTGTATGTAGGACCTATAGATACCATGATCATATATGAATAGGCTATATATGTAAATAGATTTACAGCAGTTCACGTGATTTTATTACGTTCGTAAGTAAAGACACTAGTAGCCTACACCTGTTCAGATCGGACTTGATAGTAAAGATAGTTGCATGGCTACATAGGTCCTGATGACAATTTTTGAAAATTGCCACTGAATCTGCTACATGAGGATGTAGGCAGCAGATATAGGCAATCAAAACTGCACAGATAAACACATTAAGTTTCATTCTACATCATTATCCACCAATAGAAAATCTGTTGTCAAACATAATCAATAATAGGCGTACCCTACACAAAAACGAGCAATTTTAAAGCCGTAGTCCCACATTTTAAGTATAGACTAAGACGTTGCTGCATGTAAGCAACAACAGTTACACAAAATGCAAGGGCAGACAATGATATAAATGACGTGGCAGAAGAAAATGCTGTTTAAAAATACTGTTCATGTTACCGTGATCTTGTGCTCATTTTGCAAAAATAACCAAAATGAGGGGTAAATTTCAACAGGCACCAGATGTTTTATTAAAATCGTGCGAGCTTTCGGCTGTTCGTCTTAATCATGCACATAAAGATATAGGCAAGCAAAGACGATCGAAAGCAGAATTTACACGAATAATCAATAAATCATTAAAGACAAATAATGTAAGTTAAAAGTCAAAAATGCAAAGAAAACATACTACTGAAAAGAAAACTAGTAAGGTAAAGAAATAATGAAAAATTAATTAAAGAATGTTAACTTGAACATCTTTGCAATTATTCTTAAGTTTGCAAGTCTATGCCATTTATGCACAACGACTCGAGTATGGACCTATTTTGGTAGTTCTTTATGCCGGAATGAACGATTTTTCATTTGACTGTGGGCTGACTACCTGGATGTTTGGTGATGAAATGATCACGAACAGCAGAATCGGATTAAATTGGTTGAGGCTAACCTCCGGTAGATCATAAAGAAAAATATTAATACTATAGGCCTAACTAAAAACTGAAAGAAGAAAAAAGAATATAACTTATTACTGCGTTTTAAACAAAATTATAAATCTAACAACTTACTTATGACATTAGCGTCTAAAAAGGAGTGATTATAGACATGACACTTGTGTGTCTGCTTATATACTTCAAACTTTGTAACTTATCTAAATCCCAATCTGCTATCAGTCAAATACAATTACAAACAGACCTGTCATTTCTAATGCGGATAACTGGTCAACCACGTGTGGTGTTACGCAAATGCTTCAATCGAAGTGAGAAGATGAAGCTGAAGATAATGAAAAGTAAAGAATTTGATCCCTCCAAAGGACCGATCTGGCTTTCCCACAGGTTACATGAAGTGCAACTAAAACAGATAATTGATATATGCTGTGATAAAGTTGATGAGGACAAAAGCAATAGAGGTCATCAGCAGGAACTTGAGCAAGATTCACGTTTCGGCCCCTTAATTCCTGTACGTTCAAACTCGCTCAAGCGGGGCCCTGCTTTAAAGAAAGCAGCCTCGAAAGAAAAATCTCGGACATGTAGTCAGATACATTGACTACGCCATCGAGATGATTCGAACTGACTAAACTGGAAATATGGAAAAGGAACTTAAATAAAGTTCGGGCAGTTGTCCAAAAGTTGCTTAGCGGAGAAATAACCGTATTTCAATAAAGTCTCTCTGTGTTTGTGTAACTGCTTTTCAGCACTGCGCTTAACCCGTAAATACCCAAGGGTAGTTCCCATTGTACGAAAAATTTCAAAATTATGTGGATAGTATATTAGATATCAGAGATTAACTTTATGAAGTAAAAATTTAGATATCTCGTCTTCAGACAAAGTTAGAGTCGGTAGCAGATTTGCTAACAAGGGCATTTAGGTCATAATTGCAAGAAAAAAATCACTTTTATTCAATCAAATACTGTCTAATTAAGATAAAAATCAAAAGACTTAGTTTTCCAAAGATCATCTCTATGTATTTAGGACTCAAAAGAGTTTCAAGCTCGATGGTGATAGCTGAAGAAACAGTTTCTGTTTCCTGTAAGACACAGGTAGAGTCGCATTTCGAGCAGAAGATGTGAGTGAAAATTGATCTTGAGTCACAATTGTGACAGCGTGCTCTGATCTCCTTGTGGATCGGAAAATGATCGACACAATCATACCGAATGGCCATGTCGGTACTGGACCACCTTGACGTTTTCGAGCCGGAATCAGGTCCTCTAGAAAAGATGGCCGACCAAGTCTTTTCTGCAGCTTCACAAGGCCGTCGACTACTTGAAGTTGAAAAGTCTCCAACGGTTCGGTCTGGAAAATACAGATGCAGAAATGAAACCTACTTGTATACCATGCACCGATTCTAAGATGTAATTTCATCATTATAATAATTACTCATACATGTAGCCTATTTGTAATGTTTCCATTGTTTTTTGGAAATAATCAAATAAACATTTATTATTCTTTATTCATGCACGAAAGATTTCTACAAGATTAAGAATTATATAAATATCAATAAGTACGTGTAAAATAGAAACAACATACTCGTACGAAAGAGAAATATGAAATGACTTCATGTTTTGTTTAGGCCCTTAGCCTGCAAAACTGAACTGCAAAATCGAAATAAGATGCTTGAAATAACATCAAATTATATGAAATTAAAACATGCATTCAGCAGCCTAAATGAGCTTTAGGATTATAGAAAAAGAACAAATATACGCAGTTAATGTTATTCTCGTATCCATCCAGCCTAGGACGTAGTTTCAATGAACATGTAGATCTCGATTTCATTCATCGATTTCATGATGAAAAGGCCTAAGTATACATTAGTGCTACTCACCGGTAATCCCATTTGTGAAGCTTCTCTCCTATAAAGCTATGCATTCACCAATGCCAAAAGTGCGTCATGTGATGCCAAATGAACATCGGCCACCGCATACTTCGAAACTTGTATTTGTACAATGACACCCGACTGTCCATTAGGATCGATTCCTCCCATGAAGGCATTGTACTCCGTGACAATTTCTGGGCATGTAATGCTGACATAGTCTTTCGACTTACGATCATATCGTTGAATTTGTCCTGATTCTCCAGCGTATGTTGAGATCAGGAGGACAGAACAATTGTCGTACCATTTGACGGCTATCACATTACCATCTTCATTGACTTTATAGTCCGACGATCCACGCCCTTGCGCTTTCAGAGTTTTGTCTGATTCAAAATTGATCAGAATTCTGTTTTGTCTAAAGGTACCTGTGAAGTGAAATCCCTTTCCTTCAGTTTGGTAACGAGGGGCAACGAAACAATATAAACAGTCTGCAAATATTTTGAACGGAATTCCAGTCGGTAAGCTTTCGCATAATCACAAGACATGGTCCCCAGATACCCCGCACTCGCTAGGGATTTCATGCTTGAATCCAGTATGCACTTCAAAATCGCAATAAAAAACCGGATGAACCAGCCCTTGTGTGTACAGTGAAATGCCACTTGTGGGGTTTCTGAGGATTATATTGGCGTGGTCCTTTTTGCCCTTTATATGCTATTGAGATTTCGTCAACAGCCTGATGTTCTTCAGGCGATACTTTCAAAAAGTTCTGACGCAGAATATCGAGGAATGGCCGAATTTTCCAAGTTCTATCATTTCTGTCTATGTTCTCGTCTGTGTTGTCAACGCAATGCAAGTAGCGAGATAACTGCTGAAATCTATTCCTTGACATAACAGAAGCGACTGGCTCGTACATGCTTTCCTGTGTAAAATGATCTTTGATGTTAGGCATTTTGACGATGCCCATTTTTAGTAGCATTCCAACAAACATTTCCATCTCTTTTGGATTGGTTCCCAACAACTGTGGAGCTTTTTCTTGAAAGAAATATGTGTTTGTCTCTTTTGCCAACTTTTCGAAAATTTGATCACTGTAGAACATTTTGAAATATTCTAGAGGAGATTTCAAATCATTTGGCGTGTCGAATTCATGAGAGAACGTTTGACTATTAGGTTGAAAGTCTTTCTTTCTCCAACGTCTTATTTGATCTTTCTTTCTTTCTGTTCCTCTTGGCACAACCGCAATTTCATCCGAAGTATCTTCTATTTCTTCCTCACCTTGGTCCCCTCTATCTAAAAGGTCATGTATCACTGCAAGAACAGTATCTTCTTCATCGGAACTGACACCTTCGCCACTCTCATTTCCATCAAAGTAATCGAATATATTCTGATTAGAGCCTCGTACTCTGCTGAATGTGGAGTTGTTCAATCTTTCTATCGCGATTGCTTTGCTTTTACGTGTTGGCTGAAAGAGAAGAATACTATCTTTCAGTCTATCAGTAATAACTATATCCTGATATACTGTAGTTCTACAAATTCTACATGTATTTTTATTAGGACCTATTGAATTATCATAATTCATAATCATGAAATGCGACATGGCCTATGCTGTAATTTCATCATAGATATTGGCCCTAGGATGTAAGTTTACCGTACATGTATAGGCCTATCTTTTATGATGAGTACAATCTAAGCTTATCAGGATTTTGAAATATTGCAAAACAACAATTTGTATGTTTGCCTCAAGTCAACACCAATAATTACAGAATCTTCACGAAGTTTTATTCATTACACGATAATAAATTTAGTCACATGGTAGAGGAGTGATAGCGAACAGCACGCTTCACACGCGTGTGTCTAACAGAAACCCCAGCGGCGCTCTAGGAAAAGGTGCAGCAAACTGGCCGCTGATCCCCTAGGTCGGTCGGTCGAATCCTTTTTGAATTATAGTAGTCATCCTGATATTCTCCTTCAAAGTATTAGAATTTTGGTTGGCTCAATCAATAGTCTAATGTAGGGCCTATGCACTTTTGCAAGTAGCCGTAATTATACATTTATAAAAGGACGTCTAGAGACAAGTAGCCTACGTAGGCACCCACGTTTGTCCTATACAAACGCGTCATTATTGATAATTCGCACGATATATTATTGAAAATGTACCAATCAAGATAACGTATCCATTATTGAACATCGTTTGATTAGGTAGCATATTTGCTACCACCCCTGCAAAAAGTAATCGAATACCCATTTGTAGCATATTTGCTCCACCATCAAAAATATCCAACCCAACCTAATTTTCTCAACCGTATTATTCTCTGTCCTTATTGTGTGGGTTATAAGCTTTCATAAAATGTATGATATGCCGTAAATTCGTTTGCGTTTAGAAGATTAACTTGTAGGAATACATACCTTGTCACCGTCGGCCATGATGGTATGATGAAACTGATTGTAAAATACGCGCCAGCGTCGATAAAGGAAAAAATAGCACACTTACACTCGCAACATGACGTCATATGATAGCGTCAGCATGAAATTCGCCTTCCTAGACAATATGGTTTGGCGAATAGAGAGCTTCAAATATCTGGTAGCGATTATGCTACCATGGGTATTAGTGGGTTAAGATCAAAGCGATTATAACCTCTCGCAATGAGGGTGGTGGAGGTACGATTTATTTTTTCAATAAAATCGCTCTCATGTGTACAGATGCGAATATATCTCAAAACCTGTCCCGCGAAAACTTTGATACCTATTTTGTAAGGCATAGTGTTTTGAGGAAATGTTAAGAGCGTAACAGGAAAATTGAAGTTATCAACCTTATGAAATACAGAGGTAACCGCTTCTGTATTAGTGATTTGCATTTTAATGTCTAAATATTCAATGTTGTTATCATTATCTCCACTTCTACTTGCCTCCAGACTTGGTGGATAAATTTTAGGAATTAAAGAAGCGAAATGTTTATAATTAATAATACACAGATCGTCTATATATCTAGAGGTATTCGATAGAAGTTTAGCTAGACCATACTTTTTACTTTTCATAAGATTAGACATGAAAATATATTCGCAGTGTAAAAGAAAAAGGTCTGCTAGCAAAGGGCTACAATTACCTCCCACCGATATACCTTTTATCTGTCGAAAAACCAGTCCACCAAAAGTGACGTAAACTTCATGAATAATGAATTTAATAGCATCCTTAAAGTTATCTTTAGTAAAAACACTATAGCCTTGATACTTTTTACTAGCTAAAAAACATTTTTCATAACCGATGCATAAGTATTTCCTATTCGAATCATTAAACACCAAATCTAGCAAGTCAGAAATGTGATGAATAACATCGTCATGATTCAAGTTAGTGTACAATGTGGAGAAGTCAAAAACTTGCACGTTATGTATATTGATGTTTTGAATCTTATTTAGGAATTCGATCGAAGATACTATACTCCAAAAACAGTTAATTCCGCTATTTTTATAGATAGCGTTACAATATTCCTTAAAGTAATTTCTTATAACGGTTAGGCCTTTATTAATCTTAGTCGAAAGTTGTTTAGTAGTGCATTGTTTAGCACCTGCTATGAAGCGAAATTTGTAAGGGTTTTTATGCAATTTAGGTATCCAATACAATCGAGGTAGTTTAAGATTATCTTTATTACAAATGGTATGAAAGAAATTACTAATGATCTCTTTATGATTTACAACTAAACTATTGATCTCTATGTTAACAGGTATGTATGTACTATTACCTATAGGAGTTAATGTCTTCAAATCAAATCCAAGTTCCTGTAATAAAACCAGAACATAGAATTTCTTGCAAATGAACGCATAATTGCTATTAGCCTTATCTACCGCAGTAATAATGAAGTTATCATGATAATAATGCAGTAACTTGCTAATCTTGCTAAGAGAATTAATGTTACTATTACTCATTAGTAGTGAAAACTGTGCCCTACTTGCCAGGGATAGGTACATGGATAGGTACATGTAAAGTTTAGTGTTATCAATAGGTACATGGATAGGTACATGTAAAGTTTAGTGTTGTCAATAGGAACATGGATAGGTACATGGATAGGTACATGTATACTTTAGTTATTGATAGGCACATGGATAGGTACATGTATAATTCAGTGTTATCAATAGGAACTTGTATGAGATCTGTTTTACTGGATAGGTACATGTGTTTGGTACACTGTGTTTCGGAACGTCTATGATCGAACTTGTGTGGTTTGGTTCTGAGCACTTGGGTACGTACCGATAGACGTCCGTTGTTTGATTTTGAATGGGTTTGCTCAATTGCGACTATTGTGACAATTATTTTTAATGTAGCACTATTTAGATGTGAAACTTTACTGTGCAGTTATGATTTAGTTGCTCCCCAATAAGAAAACCAATTCCAGAACTATGTTTAAAATGAAAAGACAAGAGATTTACAATGTAAGTTTAATTTAAGCGTGAAAAATAAATGAGGGGTGCAAATCACGTCCCTCAGGCGACTCCATGATCTTCAAGAAGTCATCACACCACTCATGGAATGTCGGATTTTTACTAAAGTCATGGTCACATTCGTGTACCGGACACTTCACCGGTAGTCCATTCCGCCTTTGAAGTGCAGAGACAGTCAAGGTCTTCCATAGGGCCACTTTGCAGCCGCAAGACAGATGCATGGTCATGTCCAACTGACCTCCCATAATGACTTTGCTGTCATTTTGAAAATAAAATAGTGGTTTTGAGGACATGCTTCTTGTTATGGAACGTTGAGGATAAGTACTTAACAGTTTGGAACAATGTCATCCTTTATATAGTTATATATATTCTTTAGGGAAGTTCGGTACCTCTCTGATTGGCTGTTAGGATTTCCTTTGTTTAAAAAGTATATAAGTCCGAGGTTTGTACCAATTCTTATCAAAGGTTCTAATCCTCACGTTTACAAGTTACAATTATTTTAAATCTACAAGTCATAATGGATCGCAAACAGAAAGCCGCAGTTGAGAACGGTACTGCTGATCGTACCACTTCGCCAGTGGAACGTACCAGTACACCTCCCCAATCTCCGATGGAGCGATCGACAACACCAAACGAGGAGCCGGTGGTGTTCACCCAAGCCCCTGCATCGCCCGACTACTCGAGTGATGAGGATAGTGACGTATCAATTGAGACGATGCGTCACATGAATAAGAAGTCCATGCGAACGCCACTTTATGGACGGGTCACGGTCAAAGTCAAGAACGCCCCGAAAAAGTATCACACCAAACGGGTGTTCATGAGGATGGAGCCGAACGAGCGGAACCTCACAACCGCTCTCGAATTTTCGGTCATCGACCTTGACACACCACGTCGCTGTCCCTGTGCGCCCAAAAAGACCAGGATCCATGTGCAAGTGGACTTGAAAAAACTTGTACCCTTTCCTTACCTTGATGACATTTAGTGTGTTTTTTCTTAATCTCTTTATTTAATATTTATTTGTATATATGAACAGACTTGTTTTATCATTTCACAAATCGGTCTTCAATTAAGGTCTGAATGGGAAAGGGGAATAACTATCTACAATTAATGATGTTCAATAACTGAATTGAAACAAAAAAATCAAGTATGAAGACTTCAACTTGAAATAAATAGGAACATATAACTTTTAAAGAAACAGTTATGTTGTTAATTTTAAAATGCTTGTAGCAGTCCAGGATGATATCATACATGTGTCATACACGACACCATAAGAATGAGAATGAAAAGACCTTTAGAATGATATAAGGTATATACCTATTCGATGGGAAAATCCTAGTTGTATGCAACTGTATGCAAGCAGACAAATGTTAGATTTTTAAATTCACTAAGTTTTTAGCCCATTCTTTAAAGACATGTAGCTCTCTAGTTATATGTCATACATGTGTCATACAATACACCATTAGAATCAGCATGAAAAGAGCATTCGAATGATATATTGTATGTACCCATTTGATGAAAAAATCCTAGTTGTATGCATCTGTATGCAACTTGAAAAATTCCAAGTTTTTTTACAAAAATGACTAAGTTTACAAATTTTCAAAGTTAAAGTTTTACAACTAAAAATGACCATAATATACAAACCTCTACACTTGACCTTGACCTTAGACCTGACCTTGACCTTTGACCTTCATACACTTCATACACGGCGGGGGGGGGCCTCAAAATTTCTAAGGCGCTTCGCGCCCTCGAAATTTTTCGGATTATAGGGTAAATAAATTTTCTCGTGCGCTTCGCGCACTCGAAAATTTATTTACCCATGGGTTCCGGGTGCCATAGATACTCTTCTTGCTTCCCTAACCCTAACCTTAACCCTAACCCTAACCCTAACCCTAACCCTAACCCTAACCTTAACCCTAACCCTAACCTTAACCCTAACCCTTAACCCTAACCTAGTATTTTAATTTGATTATTTGAATTTTGGCGCGAAATTCAAATTTTCGAAAAAATCTTTAAATTTGATTATTCGAATTTTGGCGCGAAATTTGAATTTTCGAAATTTAGCGCTTAATTCAAATTTTAATGTTCTATTCAAACCACACGTTTTATAACTTCAAATATGAATCATTATATGACTATTAATAATAACATGTATATCAAATAATACATCAGTCCATCAGTTCATATTACTTTGAATTCACTCTAATGTTTACATGTAGAAATCTTTCAACACATATGATGGCACTTCCATTTCTAAGGTTAAAAATAAACCAGCTGTTCCAATTCTTGTTTGAGTTATCAATTTTGTTTAACCGTACCAATTCCAAGATGTGATGTCATAAGGTCTTTGTTCATAGTTGCTTTGCCAATTTCATATATAAAGAAGTTGCACACAACGAATTTTCACTCATTTTCAAATTATTTAGTGTCCATAACAGACGTCGTTCTTCGTTCCTCCGTTCTCCGGTTCTTATTACAATTCTGAAGTGAGTTTCATTGTCATGTTGTGCTACTTTATAGGATATTCGGGATTAGGAACTTTATTAAGTTTTTATAACCAAATAGCTTTAAATATAGAAGCTTGGGTTTTTAGGATAGGAACACTTTATGTTATATTATTAACCATGTTTTTTTTAATTTTTCATCCTATATTAAGTCACTGAGCGAGAGACATGAATATATCAGTTTAAATGTAAGTGTATTTGAATCAACAAGATTTTCACAGTTTGTTTATAAATAAAAGATACCTAAATAAAGCCTTCATCCATTTTAAATATTCAGTCTGTCATCTGCTAACAGATGTATAAAATTCAAGCTTGTTTAATTAAACAAATTGAGGATTGGTTGAAATTTTCGAAATTTCACTTTCATTTCATTAAATTAATTTCGAAATTAAATAATAGTAAATCAGCTGTTTCCAAATTTCAACTCTTCTTATGAGCTAACCCTTTTCGAATAAATATCTAATTTTCGACTTTCGGTTTCAATTTCAACTTCAAATTTTATTTCTTCTTAAGATTTGTCAAATATTAATCTAGTACTTAATAAAGGTTTGAAGATGGTACATAAATGATTTCTCATTTAAAAAGAGATTAAATTATAATAAAATTTTTCTATCCTCTACAGAAATGGTTCGACAAGAAAGCATCGCACGGCAACGTCTCATCTTCCACTTCTGTGAGACTTGCCAACTGCCCGTTCGACATGCGAACAAAAGCGGGCATAAGGAATGCTCCTTCCGAGAGGACTGCACGTACCTCTACTGCCTCACGTGTAAGAGGTATGAAAGGAGCGATGCAAAGGTGAATAGTGACTCCGCGAAAGCATTTATTACCAAGCACACCCCTTGTGCTCAACTAAATGGGAGAAAGGGGATTAACTTAACCTCCAAAGTTGAGAAGAAGAAGTTGGAGCGTCTTTTTGGGAAGGATCGACCGACTGAAGGCGTGCTTTCCCAGTTGGATGAACCTGCTCCAAAGGATAAGCCTCAAAAGTCGCGAGTTCCTAAGAGGAAAGTTCCTAAGTCTCGGGAGTTCATCGATGAGACTTTTAGTGATTGTGAGGTGAGTGCCATCAATTCTACATGCTAGTTTCAACGGATAACTGGCTCACAGCAGAAAAATAAAAAAATACTACTTCATTATGTATGAAATGATTATATGTTGTAAAACATTTCAGGATGTACTGATGCCCCCACCGAAGAGAGCCAAGGTGTTGGTTCAGAAGAAACTTTTCGCTAAAGATGTAAGTATTTATTGACTAATTTAATTATTTCTATACATAAAGTAAATCAACATTGCTTAAACATTTCAGAGTGAGCTACCTCACCCGACAAAGACTAATGAGGATGTAGTGGCCGAAAAATTGCAAAATGTAAGCATTTCAGTTATTTATTAGTTCTCAATGTGAAATTAAACATGAATTTTTCCTACTTTCAGCTGTTTCCCAGTGTTCAAGGCTGCCCGAAAATTCCGCGCTTATCTTCACCGAGGAGCAGACTACCTTCGAGTCCCGTAAGTGTCATTACATAGGTCTCAGTCAACAATAACTGAAAATGCATCAAGTATTTTTAAAAACATACATACTTCGTCAATGAGTTGCGAGCATGTTATATTATTTTTCTCTGCAGGTTGTGCGATCGCTGTCCCTCAGGAAGCATCGCAGTTTCCTTTCGACGCCAGCGACAAGTACATCGGTGGAAGACAATGAAGAAAAGCCCTATTCGATTCGGGAGTCTTCATCAGAGGACGATGAAACCTCGTCAGCGACTTCATCTGATGAGGAAACGTCGTCAGCGACTTCTTCGCCGACATCTTCTTCCGATGAGGATGATGATCCTGTTACAAATGTAAGTATCAAAGTTGGTCAACTGCATGAGTACAGAATTTTCTATTAAAATATGTTTTTTGTTTGTAATAGATTGATTTATCTTTTAGAATGACTCGTTGCCCCGTGAGACAGAGGTTGGAACCGATCAGAAGGTCACAATCCAGCCGGAGGTAAAAGAAATTCACTTTTATATCTCATCAATGGTAAAATGCTAAATAGATGATAAACAATTGTTTCTTTCGATTACAGGACTCCGCGATGTGTGCATCTCAGGAGGAGGTCTCGTTCAGCCACATCCGGGCTTCTCCGAGCTGGAGTGTGAGCCTTCCTTTATCGCCCATGATGACACTGGCTCCGTTATCTCCACTGCGTCCTTCCTCTTCGATCCCAGCCGCAGCTCCTTCCTCTCCGATCCCAGCCGCAGATCCTTCCTCTCCGATCCTAGCCGCAGATCCTTCCCCTCACGCTGCTGCCCCCGCACCTCCAGCTGCTCTCCCTGTCCGGCAGTATAATGTGGATCTCGACGCGACAGCAGAAGAGGTACAAGACGTTGAGGTGCAACTCCGTCGTTGCCAAGAGCGCCTAAAGGAGGCTGAGGCCCGCGAGGCTAAGTTGAAGGAGGACAATAGAGGTTTGATTGAGTCTCTAAGAAATATTACTCAATCAAACCTCCTGTTGGCCTCCCAAGTAACCACCAGTCAACAGCACAATAAAGAGACACTTGTCCACCTCGACTGTTCCCAAAATGGGATCAGAAAAGTGCGCCTTACAAGGATGGACGATTTGGGTGGCTGTAGTGACAGCTGCAGTCACCTAAAACTTTATCATAGTGGCATTGTTAAATGCGTCAAACTATAACTTCATTACTTTTACTTCTTTTTTCTTCTATTTTGAAAAAAAAAATTGTTGAAATTTTATGTGTTTTCTCTTTACAACAGATCGGAACATATGGTATTGGCTGGTGATGACGCTGACGTCATTAGATGGTAGATGTATATAAGGGCTTGCTAATTTCAATCCTCATCAATAATCATGGTTGTCTGTACCAAGTGTGGAAAAGTGTTCACTCTCATAGGCAATTTGCAACGACATGAAAAATTTTGTAAGTTAGGAAAAACGTATCAATGTAGCAAGTGTCCATATAAGACGAATAGGATGGATAATCTTAAGAGGCATAAACTTGTATGCAATAATAAACCGAATGATAGCATAACAGAGTCAAATTCAAATAATCAAAATAGATCTACTTCTAAGCCAACAACCAGCGCTTCAACTAACATACAACTGTGAACTACTAACTGTGAACCGAGAAAACTGTCATTGGTTCAGCGGAATTAGGTATGATATTTGTTCGAAATCGAAGTCGTTCCGGACATTCCTGGGTTAGATCAATAAATAGATAACCATGTGGTTTCTTTGTTACATCTTCATATATTTTTGAAAGTACTTTAGGTTGTTGAGGTAATATCTGTCTACTGAGATGATGTATCTGACTGCTATCTCTTGGATTTTTAAATATTGCCAAATAATGTGTATTCAAACTTCTAGTTCTTTGCTCTTTCCCTCCATCGAAGATGTTTTGGGTGATGTAGATAATAAAAGCTTCCCTATGATGTACAGTTTGAATGAACATTTCAGTTACATCCTTTGAAGATTTGCTTTCTCGTAATAGATCATCTAATACTAGTAAGTCACCTGCTTTGATATCCTCAGTTGATGGCAACCCTTGCTTCACCTCATAACCTTTCTGGCGAAGTGCAGAATGTAGTTGTGGTTGAAATATTCCATAATACCATTTGACTCTCTTAATTTCCTTGTTAAACATTTCATTTCTATATTGTAGCAATTCAGTTACAAATGTAGTTTTACCGGACTGACTTGGTCCAGCGACACACATTGTGCGATCAGTGAATAGACGAAAATCTGTCATCTTATAATTCCATTAACATTAAACTCATCATCCCACTAATTTTGCTTAGAACAACAAAACAGACACATGTTCCAGATCAAGTTTATTTACATTCAGAATAGAAACTTTCAAGTTACATTTACAAATTAAAACATTTACAAATTAAAACATTTGTGTTTCCTCATCACAATTAGGATTATAAAAAGTTTTCAAGTCAGCGTCTTGGCGCTTCAACTTCAATTTAGGATTCCCATCTTTAGATTTCCGCCCTCGCTTTTTGCTCTCTTCCTTCCCATCACTTGAAGCAGTCTTATCAATGTTAATTAAACATTTATCAATTGGTAGTGGTTCATAGACTAGTTGAAGAACCTTCATTTGCAAAGATGCGACTTTACCAGTCGAACCATGTGAACCAATATAAAGTCCGGTAACGTGCACTAAGCCCATATAGCGGCCCCGTTTGAGATCCTCACATTCCATCGCGTTTGTAAAGAGATCGAATGCTTGAAAATGATCCGATAGTTTTAAAAACAGTGTATCGAATTCCGGCAATTCCTTATAACCAACTCCTTCCTCTAATGCCTTTCTCCAATGAGTGGGAGCACTTTCAGGCAGCTCAACACATTCTTTCGCGAAAGAGTCAATAGTTTTAAGAATCACCTGTTGCCATTTTGGAAAAGTCACTCGCATTTGTCTCATATTGCTATACCCTGATGTAGACATACCATTACTGTGGAAGAATGGAACTTGAAGATAAAAGCCATCATCACCATAATTCAAGGTTTGAAAGTAGAACGTATTTCCAATCCCTTGCACCTTTCGTGTCGGACGAAGCTTCAAGAGATCTTGCTCAAAAGCGTCACCTTCCTCTCTGATTGTATACATTTTCTGAGTCATGTTTCAACAAGTACTAATTCGGAGCTTTCAACCAGCGCAAATGAATTGTCACTTGAAAGTGGTAAAATATCATTAAAGCGTCTTCCTTATATACACCTATATATGACTCATCAATCAAAGTGATGACGTGTCACTTTATCATTCGCTAACCTTATATTAACATTGCAGCAGTTGCTGCAATCCTTCCAAGCGGACTATTGATTACACCATTAATACTGTTTCCAATATCATTTAACATACTTAGAAACCCACCACCACCGCGCTGAATTAAGTTTCGCCTTTTCTTATCACTACTCCTTGGATTTGAAAACTTTTTAATGCTATTCAAAGAGCCAGCATTCAACAGAGGCTTGTAAATAGGTAGACATTTGTGTATTGCAAAAGCTAAATCACGAATGAAATCATCACTTGAATTTTGAATCAATTTACACTTCTTCTTATTATCATGTATCCTGTTTAACTTTCGCAACGCCTTTTTAAACTGACTTGAAGGTTTGAAAGACCGTTTCGATTGACGAGAAGATGCCTTCCGTTTTACAGACATTTTTATTCTAATATGGAAATAGATAATACAATTACAATTTTTGCTTAGTACTTACAACATTATATACAAAAGTTTACAAGCATTCACACAGAGTTTGTTGCTGGTACTTATAAAATTACATAAAACACTTAACAAGCTGTAGAGGGAAACTGATATACACTCACATCGGCTAGAGTCTGATTTGTAGCAGTTATGAGCTGCTCAATGTCTTTCATTAGATGTTTTGAAATTGGACAGCACATACAGCAGGGCTTTGAATGGAAAGTCTTTAAAATATTGGCATAGTATGCCCGCAAACTGATTACCTCAGAATGTCCTTGAGCAGCCACATTGATGCTTACTGATGGCGGTCCACTGAACAAGTCCAGTTTGCATTTGTCACCCTTCTCGTCATAGTAGCTGGAGGTGATAATGTCATGGAGACATGTGTTGAGTTTCCGTTGGATACTGGTGCACCAACAGCGAGAGTATTCCGGTACAATCTCCGTTTGAGATAGTGGGCGAAATACTTCGTTGAGCCAGAATCTTGCAACTCGTGTAAGAGCGTTGTTCACGACTCTCATCAACATTCTCTGCACCACAACGTCCTCTCCGCAGCGGAAATACTTCACTATTTCCTCCATCAGATCCACCAAATCCGCTTTATAGCCAGTTATATTCACGGCAGAATAAAATATATTGCCCGTGAAGAGTTGACTTCGGTAAATTATTGAAATGGGAATGTTGGTAGTGAACGACATGCTGATTGACATTGTATTAGCCTCAAATTATGCTTGAAATAGAACGGTACAATGTCCTCCTTATATAGAAAAGTCAAACAAAGACACAATAGTGACCAATCACAGACCTGCATGATGACTCATCATGCACGATATACAGTGACTGTTGAAGATATTTCTTCATCGCAAAGGGGACAAGATGAAGTTTCAAAGGGTACATAACATGTAGAACACATAACGCTATGAGAACATGGCAAAAAGAGAAGGGATCGTTCCTGTTTAAAACATTTAACGCAGTTCCGTTCACATAATAATTTAAATGTCTCTTGTTCTAATTTCCTTCTGAAGTCACTTTTATTGGGAGAACTTTTTATTAAAACACTGTCAGATGTCTCCTTCTTTCCATATCGTTCCAATTTGATCCTCCTAATTTCACTATCATTGCAGTGTAGCATGTAGAAATCCTCTATCCACCTACGATCCAAATTGTGATTCATAGCATGCTCATCTAGATCCATTAGTCGATCAACTAAATCACCAGCATTGATATTTTCACTGAGATTTGTTACAGTTTCTATGGCTTTGAAAGAATATCCAAGGTCTCTTGCGACAACCCACGACGTTGGGATACTAGTCATCATTATGTATGTCATCAAAAAACTATCTCATATTTATAGCATAGTTTGTCTACGTAAAAGGAAAATCAATGTGTCATCTTGATTACAATGGTTGCAATAGTCACAATAGTCGCAATTGAGCAAACCCATTCAAAATCAAACAACGGACGTCTATCGGTACGTACCCAAGTGCTCAGAACCAAACCACACAAGTTCGATCATAGACGTTCCGAAACACAGTGTACCAAACACATGTACCTATCCAGTAAAACAGATCTCATACAAGTTCCTATTGATAACACTGAATTATACATGTACCTATCCATGTGCCTATCAATAACTAAAGTATACATGTACCTATCCATGTACCTATCCATGTTCCTATTGACAACACTAAACTTTACATGTACCTATCCATGTACCTATTGATAACACTAAACTTTACATGTACCTATCCATGTACCTATCCCTGGCAAGTAGGGCACAGTTTTCACTACTCTCATTGTATTCTTGCTATTGTTACTGTTTTGGTTCTTGAGCTTATTATTATATAGTTTATCTCGCACTAATTTTAAAATCTTATTTCTCCAATCCGAATAATCATCTCTTAAAATTCTTTTGTGCTTCCTACACATCTTAGCTATGTGCTTATCGAGCGAAACTGTGATACTGTCTATAATATTTTTATGATTACACTTCCTGGGTAAACGATGCTTCGTTCCTAGAGCAAGCAATTCTTTAAACTCAGGTTCATTAATAAAATTCAAATCACCTGTGAAAACGTGTTTGTGATAATCATTAACAAAAGAAGGGTGATCATTACATTTACACTTAGAATTTAAGATATCATGCAAATCAGACTTATCTAGCGTTTTCAAAAATTTGTTATAGTTGCAGATTTTCAAAGAGACAGGGCTATTCAATGTAAAATAAGTTTTCGGAGGATAACAATCCTGTACCTGTTCTGGAACAAGTCGATTAATACTTCTGTCATGCAGAATACTACTGATATCCACTTTGTCCATAATTTTGTTTTTGAACTCAAAAGTTATATTTGTTTTTACATTGCTAGACTGCTTGGACTCTGAATTACATATTGTATTGTAATAATATGCAGAAACTAAATACGCAAAGTTACTAGACTCATGATTGAGTTTCTTGTTAATAATATGCAAAGTACTGTAACTCAAAGACCTAAGACTTTGATAAAACTTAGCAAGATTGCTGCCGTTAAAGCAGTTTTTCAAATATGCTATCGAGTCATCAATATTATTGGTCTTATTGACCTTTTTCCTATTTCTAACGCCATGACTACGTTTGCGTCTGGGGATAGGACTGTTGAAATAGCTACCATAATCAACAGTGCCTTTTGACACGCAACCACCTCCGGAAACTCTATCATTAAGTCCTAAGGGGTGCAAAGTATTTAACGTGCGTATATAAAAATCTTCGCTTTTATTAAGTTTTCGAACAACATCATTTTTATCTTTACTGTCATTAATAACATCTATAATTTGAACAGAAATGTCATTACAAGTATGTCCTACTTCATGGAAATGATTAATAAGAAATGTATTCTTAGTGCCTTTACTAATGCTATTAAGATGTCCATTTAATCTGCAATGTAGAGCCTGAGTAGTCTGACCTACATACTGTAACCCGCATTTTTTGCAAGAGAGTAAGTAAATCACATTTTTGGTTTTACAATTGAATTTACCCGTCTTATCGAACGTGAAATTTCCACCTGTACTAAAACTAGTGAACGAAGAGGAAGGATTGAAAGCATTACAGCATAAGCATCTATTGGATTGACATGACGCAAGCGAGGCTTGAGTGGAGGGCGCTACCCATTCCATCGCATTAACGCTAAATACTTTTTTATGCATAATTTCCATAATGTTAAGAGAGAGAAAGTGGTTGTGAAAACTACGAGTATAACATACGTGTAAGTCACTGATATTGTGAGTACAGGACAATTAATTAAATGTGTCATATTGATTGTCAAAAAGAAGAAGATAGCTTAACGTGAAAAGCTGTAATGAGAATTAATTAGATTAGTACCAATAGGTATAGCACGAAGGACAGTGTCCAGCTAGTAGCGGTCAGAAGGCGGGGAACTAGTCCACCATCAACTTCAGACATACTATCAAGATAATTAAATTGGTTGAGGCTAACCTCCGGTAGATCATAAAGAAAAATAATAATACTATAGGCCTAACTAAAAACTGAAAGAAAAAAAAATATAACTTATTACTGCGTTTTAAACAAAATTATAAATCTAACAACTTACTTATGACATTAGCGTCTAAAAAGGAGTGATTATAGACATGACACTTGTGTGTCTGCTTACATACTTCAAACTTTGTAACTTATCTAAATCCCAATCTGCTATCAGTCAAATACAATTACAAACAGACCTGTCATTTCTAATGCGGATAACTGGTCAACCACGTGTGGTGTTACGCAAATGCTTCAATCGAAGTGAGAAGATGAAGCTGAAGATAATGAAAAGTAAAGGAATTTAAAAGCAAATGCTCGTTAAGACGAGACTTGACGAGGCGCTTAGTTTGGCCAATGTAAATGTCATCACACAATTTGCAATTAAGGTGATAGATAACACATTTTGAATAGCACAGATTGCGTTTATCACTCCCAGGACAGGATTTGCAGCTAGCATCACACTGGAGATTCTCTAGGTGGATGAAAAATTCGTTTCAAAGATTGTCTACCGTAAAACCATGGGTTTACCAAATCGTCAATTTCCAATCTTTTTAAGAATGAAGTGTAATGTCTTTTAGTGACTTTATCAACGTATGGACACTTGATGTAGGTTCTATAAGCATCTTGAGGTTTGTTGATGGGACCAGACTTTCTTGGATTATGCAGTCTGAAAGAGGAGTCAACAAAACGTTTAGGATATCCGTTTCTTATGAATTTTTCCTTTATTAAGTTAAAGGAGTACACTTTGTTTTCTTGTGTAGTAGATTTGAAGTCAGCTCATCTAATCTCACCAAGAGGAATGATCATTTTGGCGATATTTCTCAGGAAAAGATCGCAAGACATCAAGCATGCCAATAGAGGTATCACTGGTATCAAGTGGTATTGATCCGTATAAGTTGGTAACGTCAAATGATGCAAAACCACCAATTTGAAATGAGAAATAATTGCGATCAGGCGACCATAATATGAAATCATCTATACTGGATATATGTGAGGTCACATACTTATCAGATTTTGGAGATGATTTGACAATTGACTTGAAAGCTTGGCGGATAGTCCGTCGAAGGCTGCAATTATGGGGCGTTCTTTGAGATCTCCATCTTTATGATCTTTTGGTAGGATATATGGTGGATTCGGCTAAGGGTCACTGCATTTCGATTTCATAAGTTCATCCAGAACATTGACAGACTTATTATATTTGTTCGCAATCGTGGTCAATTGCTTATTTAATTTCAATTGAGCAGTTGTAGATTTAATTTCTTTATCGACAGACAAATTACCAGTGTCAAGAGTAGTCTCTTTGATTAAAGTTTGTTAAACAGGTTTATCGAGAGCTATAAGACGATTACTTTTGTCTGTGGGTACAATAATACAATCTTTGTTCCTTTTCAGAGATTGAATACGACTGTTACCATAGTGTTGGTATGTAGTCAGATTCTTTGTGGCCTCATTCAAAAGTTGAATCATTCCACCACGAAATTCACTTATTGTTTCCATAGCTATACCATAACTAAGCAAAAAGTTACCAACACACTCTATTTCAGCTTACATTCCAGTAATTCACGGTTTGAAGGCTTAAATTTTGGAATAAATGAGGGACCAGGGTTCGAGGACTCGACGACATCTCTGGAAAAACGACAATTTGAATAATCAACAAATCCAGATGGTGCTGATGGTAAAGTACTCGTATCTTTTCTAACACTTCAATGCGATGATCTCTGTCGTGAACCAAATTTGAAAATTTCTTTTGTTTCCGGATCAGCAACGAAGCATCGAACTTGTGGAAAATAGTCCATTCCTCATGGCAGAAAGGGAAAACGCACATACTCAATTTGCTCAGTCGTTCATACTCAATATTGATAGTTAGTTGAAACCAATGTTTACTATGTTTGCGTGTAAGAGAAATAGTTCGCGGGCAGTTGAAAGTATTTTTCAATACATTCTTTGCACGAAGACCAAATCGCTGTTTCTGTACATTCGAAGAAATCTGATATTGAACAGACACTGTGCGATCTTCTTTGCTTTATAGAGTTCAAGTGACATGTTCATAAAGAGATGGTTCCCCATGTGCCCGAATTCAAGTTGCAAAAATAACCAAAAAGAGGGGTAAATTTCAACAGGCACCAGACGCATTATTGAAGTCTTCCGAGCTTTCGGCTGTTCGCCTTAATCATGCACATAAAGTGATAGGTAAGCAAAGAAGATCGAAAGAAATCTTTCATTCCGTTATAAGAACTACCAAAGGAGGTCCATACTCGAGTCGTTGTACATAAATAGCATAGACCAGCGGTTTTCACGAAATGTTTTTCCGAGACCCAACTTTTAGTCTACGCATATGTCAGTGACCCAACCTTTATCGTTACATCCTATCAACCATATGGTAATATCAACCTAAGTGCCCTCGACTAAAAATACCCTTTATTAATTATTATTTCAATCTTCAAATCTCAATGTTTTCTGCTAATTTTTGGGACAAATGTGATTATGAAAAAAATAATTATTCCCATGTCTGCGACCCATGTGACCCAACGTCATTGTCGCGACCCTCTCAAAAGCTCGTCACTACCCAACTTTGGGTCGCGACCCATAGTTTGAAAACCTGCGGCATAGACTTCCAAACTTATGAATAATTGCAAAGGTGTGCAGCTTAACATTCTTTAATTAATTTTTCATTATTTCTTTTCCTTACTAGTTTTCTTTTTAGTAGTACGCTTGCTTTGCATTTTTGACTTTTTACTTTGTCTTTAATGATTTATTGATTATTAGTGTAAATTCTGCTTTCGATCGTCTTTGCTTACCTATCACTTTATGTGCATGATAAAGGCGAACAGCCGAAAGCTCGCACGATTTTAATAAAGCATTTGGTGCATATCTCAGTGCAAATCTATTGAAGCCGTATATCATGGGGTGCATCTGATGCAGGTTAATTAATAACTGTGGATTAACAATTTTTTGTTTACTACCACATCAACTTTTTCAGAAGAATGCTTATAATGCCAAGAATGTCTAATATTATGTTCATGAAATGAACTTTACTCGAAGTATCACGTACATCGATTCATCTATCTATAAAATGACTGTATCCTCAACTTGACTAAGCCCAATGATTCGGCTATGTGAAACTTTAGCATGATTTGTGCCATCTGACATAGGCAACCGTCAAGGAATTTTGCAGATGTTTAAGCCATTAATGCTTGATGTTTCGTTTCCGCAGTATTCAGACGTTTAATAACTTTTGCCTCTAAACGATAAAATTTTGATATCAAGTGAAATATGTCTATTTGTAGGTTTATAATCTCAATATGTGTACTGTGTATTGTACCGCAAAGAAGATTTTTGACCGTGCACTGATTCTGAAGAAGCTGTCATGCATATTTTACTTGCCTGAGCAGCTAATGAGCACCGCAATTCTAATACAGTCATCCTCCTCCTTGATTTTAGCAGCCGGCCGGGTCAATTTTTGCAGGCTGATCAGCTGGGCGGTTTTGACCCACCTGATCACACCTTGTGCCGGCCGGCCGGTCATTCTAATTAGGCTTGCGTCGACGATTGGCGACATTCACTCTAGAATCAGTTGTCTAGTCAGTTAAAACAGAACTGATGCATTGCAGGATTATGATAACATTATTTTGATGACGCAAACATTGCGAACCAATTCTTGAGAATAATCCTTCAAATCACTATTCAAAGCGGCTGACAGGACCGTGCAATATCACTGAAATCTGGTGATGATAAAGAAGTTTAGGTACCTGTATATTTAAAAAAATTATAAAATCGTCTTTAAACTGAGAGGGAGAGATATTTTTCTTACAAAATTGAATAATGAACTTCCCGTATAAGACAACGTAAGATCTTTAGATACTTGCAATAACAGTTGCAACACATAAGGAAAATTTATAATTTTTGTTTTTTCGTTTTGTCGGGAATAATGTTCAAAGACACAGCTACTTGGAAGTACACCAATAAGTTTAGGTAATAGGTTAATTCATTACTGATTTCAGGACTGCTTTTGCTCGAGGATTCTGATTGTGCATAGCTTAAGCTTGGTTCTTCGTAATGAATACTGGGCCTACGCAGTTTTCATATTTGGCTTGATGGCAGTGAGGGCACGTCGATGCATGCTGATAAAGTAGTGTTTGAAGAGTGGTAAATTACCGGTAAATTACCGGTAAGATTGAAATAAATTACCGATACACAATTGATCATTTTTCCCCATTTTATTTTGCTATGACAAAATTTCCAATACACTCAATTCTCAGGTAGCCTAAAGAATTTAGAGTTTCTTAAAATTACTAAATCATAGCTTATGCATCTAACCTATAAATGTATTCAACCAGGTGTGCATGAATGATTCGATATTAATAGTTATATCTACAGAATTAGACCGGTCGTCTTTTCTTCTGTTTGACTATAGAAAGGAAACATAGGAACATGTAACGTTAATAAAATGACAATCTGCTGACATATTACCATACCAATCGAACAATGAACAGCCAGTTCAACATTAAAGACGCCAAATTGTGCGAAGTTTTATTGACTGTTATCAACCGGATCACACAACAAAGAGACACAGTCGATGTCAAATTCTACAGAGAAGTTTGTGAGCGTTTTTATGTGCGCCTGCTAACATTTTAAATAATGATCGGAGGGCCCAACATTATCGAGAAAACTTTTGCGCAATGATCTGAATTCTTCGAATCTGAAGGAATCGTGGCTATCGGAGCATTTTGAAGGAATTCACAGCAATTCGCAAACGGCGCACGACTATTTTTCTTATCTCTGCAAGGTATTAAAAATTCTTTTTGCCCACTTAGTAAGTTCCTGTATGTGCCATTGCTTTGAATCAGTTTGCACTTCTAGCAAAGTGATGCGCTTAAACAATCTAATTATGTGATCATACCATTCACTTTGCCATCACCAACCCCTAGCAGTACTGAAGAATGCTTGAATTTATCAAATTCCACGCTAGTTGCTATCTCTTCAACACGCATTTAAAATATTCTAATTCTGGTCTTTCATTGGTTGAGACGATCGCTATTGCTCTCTTATCAATGCTTTTATGCACCTTTATGATGATTGTAGCCTGCGCGCGTATTGTCAAATTTTACCAGGTGGCAACAATAGGGACTATATGTGCATGTCTTTTCCATTGATGATCTCTCTCTCTCTTTCTCATATTGTAATAATATTTATTACTAATTATAGTTATCAAAATACATTTCTTGAAACAATATTGTCTCCATGTATCTAAATTTACTGCGCATAGATTTCATACTCCTTATAACATTGACAACTACAGGGTGTTCAGTAAAAAACCAGGAAATTTCAAATGTATGATTTGTGTATTACAAAAAACAATAATGAAGACTCGGAAATATCAATAATGTTCAAAATGAGAACCAATGACTTTGACACAGCGCTTCAAACGTTGTATCCATGCAGAAGTGGCTGAGTGAATGGTTCTGTCAGGTATTCCATTCCACGCTTCTGTCAAAACATCTTTAAGCATTTCAATGTCAGTTATCTGTCCACGCTGTCGCTGAAGATGAGACAATAAAATACTCCACATACAGAAGTCCATGACGACATACAGAAGACCATTCTTATTTGAATTTGGGATGTGGTCTTGGCCAGCTTCAATAAAGTAAAGATTTGACTTCCCAAACCAGGAAACCGCAGCATAACAAAGTATCGACTTTTGCTGAGTGTTGATTTCTGCCAAAATATCGTTATCATCGATGTCAGTTCACTGCTCTGTAGATACGCTCTTTCTGCGAATTTAGTGGGGCGTTGAGCATGAAACTTGCTTCGTCAAAGAACCAAACCGACTTCCACGAATCTCCTGGTTGAAACTTATCGATCATAAGCATTGATTTTTCAAGTTTTCTTTCTTTATGAGCATCTTTTAGGTTGTTACACTTGATTCTTCGATATCATTTTAGCGATGACATTTTGAGAATGTCATTCACAATCCCTAATGACATATTCAGTTGGTGTGTTATATCCCTTTGACGACGATGCCCTCTTCGTGGTGAACCAACTGGCGTAACATCCAAATCCGAAACAGTAGTCCGTGCATTGTTGTCAAATTTTGTGGCGGTACCTGTTCCACGCTTACGATGGACTGCATTGCCTTGTTCTTCCATTCGCTTAGCCACAAGGGTGAACTGATTATTTGTAATTGTGCTGAAGAAGTTCGGCTGAATTTCGCCGCATTTACCAAGTCCCCAAGTGGGATGCTCAGTTTTAAATAACATTATCACTTGACGCTGGAAATCCGTTAACTGAGGTATTTGCACAATATGGTGAAATTGATGGTACTGGAATGTTCTTCTTATTTCGTACTACGAAACAATACAAATCAACCAATCATATTACAGCTATAACAACCAATTACAATTCTTGTGATTTCCAGTCACAATTCTTAGAAATCGCAATTACAATTCTTGGAATTCCCAGATATTACAAACTATGCAAGCATAAATTTGAATTTCCTGCTTTTATACTGAACACCCTGTAGTTTGAATTGTATTTATAGAAAACTGTGGATCTACAGTGCATAATTTACAAAATATTATGGAGCGTGTGGCCTTTCCCTAGAGAAATGTTTATTTGCCGTCAAACTTTTCATTACTATGGTCTATTTGGGTGAAATACCAACAAACTTCTTAAAAATGTCAATTTTTCAATTCTTAATTGCAATATCTATGACAAAGAATCAGACATTGAGCAAAATTCAAGCCTTCATCAGAATCAGATTAAGCCAAGTGTGTACTTAGTTAAAATCAAAGCATATTGGTGCGCTCGATTTGAAGTTATACGGACTTGAATATAAATTACCGGTAATTTACCGATAAATTACCAGTAAATTACCGGTAAGGTAACTTAAAATGAATTACCGGTTATTTTTAAAGACTATGATAAAGTACTAATCCACAGACAATAGTTTACTTGTATTTTTTTAATCATAGTTTGAAGCCGTAATTGATCTCAAATGCAGTCTCCGGAATCGCATGCTCAGCATAAATGAATTTTTAGGAACCATGTGTTCGCTAGACAATCCATCGCTAAATTATTCCATATTTTGAAGGAGTCATTACTAGGGCAATTTTTAATGACCAAAATATCGGAAAAATATGACCTAGCTAAGCCTAAAATATAACCAAATATGACCTAAAAATCTTAAAATAGAGCAAAAATTATGTTTCCGTTTTCAGGCAAAGAGTTTAAAAGTTTAAAAGGACAGATAAAACGATTTATTTCAAACTTTTGTCACAGTATACCCATTTACAGCCTGTTGTAAAAAACAGTAACGTAATTTACTTCATTTGATGTTTAAAAAGGCCTGTCTTTGCATTGTATCTTCTTCAGCATGGAGAAGAACGCTCTACCGAAGCAGCGGTTGGCTGGCAAGGAAAGGCAGACGGCAGACTAGCCAATCCTGGCGCCGCCGGTGACATTCATATCTGTAGGCAATGCATGCATTGGAACTGTCCTCAGACTGCATAGCGCTGTTGAGAAGACCAATATTGCGTCATTCTGCAAGCATCGGTCATTTCTATCCCCTCTTCCCGGCAACTCTAACAGTCTAAAACTACAGCAAAATGACCAAAATATGACTAAATATGATCAGACTCATAAAATATGACAATATTACCTTGCCCTACAAATTTGACAGAATATGACATGTCATAAAAAAGTTGCCCAAGTCATTACGCGTATTGCTGCTCAATCCTTTTCAGAAGCGTACCAAGTATATTATCAAAGTACGAATATTTCACCAATTACCTGATGGAGGATCAATCATCGTTGCGGTTCTGCGAGAACTCTTGCTTATTCGGAGTACCGGCAAGCAAACCGTATTTTACTTAGAAATCAACAATTGAAATACTGACGTCTGACAGGTCCAAGTTGAGCAGGTACTAGTCTTAAGTCTTAACTAGAGTAGACACGCCGGCTTAGTTCCAGCCGGTTCCAACCTAATGTGCACTATGAGCTTGAAGTTGCAGATGTTTCGTAAATTATTCTTTTGCTTGAGAGTGGCATAGAGAAAACTAATTACAAGTTGGATAGCTAAAATATTATCTTCAAAAAGATGCATGATTTTTTATAAATTGAGGTGTAAAATTAGGTGCGATGAATCAATCTTAAGCAGAAGCAGTGTCAATTGAGAAATGCAGTGCATGAATGCCCGTTTGCATGAAGTAACTTTATGCTAAGCAGTAATTGGCCTGTACGGCGGGTTTTAGATCTTCTACTGTTAACTTAGAATGATTTAAGATACTCCTTTAATTATAAGGTATCAGAATAAGTTATCAAATCTATAACGGCAATGTTATTTGATTAAATTAGGAATGAAGTTCCCTAAACAGAGCTGAAAGAAAATAGTCTTTGACGTAGATGAAATGTGGAGAAAATAGGAGCCTGGATGCAGATTAGAAATTAACATCAAAGGGCAATCAGGACTTTGAATGAATAACTGCTTTAGTATTAAATCCAGATTACCTGACTGTTACAGATATAAATGTCAAAATTCAGAATTAAATACTTCAAATCATTCATCCTTATAATGCAGAAAACGTTTCTACAACTTTCCTGATTTCTGACATCAGATCCAATAAAAGCGTTTTCTTAGAACAAGACCATCATTATTGTTCGAAAGAAGTCAGGTAAATATCTTACCGTCTCTCGAGGTTTCGACAATACCGGCCTTGTCGGAAGTACAATTGGTTTTGCACATGCTAACATGTCCTATGCTTTGATGGATCAGTGGAACGAACCGCCGACCAGCTTTACCTGCAAATTCGCTTTTTCTCTTATTTCAAGTGAAATTCCGAGACTGGCCGGTGTAATGACGTTGACAGCTTGGACAAAGTTCGACCTAATGTCATTCCTGTAGATGTCTTATCAATGTACGTTAGACGTAATTGTGGTTGCATATGACATATGATAGTGTTATTGAAATACACCCATTAACACAAAATAGTATAAAATCAACTCTGAAATGTTGCATGTATTTCACAATAAGAATTACACGAAACAAACGATATCAAATTGCCTTGCAAAGGATGTGCGATTGGCAGGATTCGAACTCAAGACCCCAAGCTATCTAGACCAATAACTCTACCAACTGAGCTACAATCACTGTCAATTGAAAGGATCAAGCCCTCACCATCACATGTCAGTTGTCATGGCAATCAGTTCAGTGAATAAGTATTTCGTCACAAATGTAACTGCCGATTTTAACACCAGTACCACAGATCGATGTTCATCAAAGCAGAAGAGAATGCTACACATTCACATGGCGTCTTTACATAAAAAGTTCACCTTTGGGGACTTTTCCCGTATCAGTGTAGGGTCGGTAATGTCTTCATATTCCACTTGTCTCAGTCGGCAGCCTCTTGCTCTGTTTGCTCACAGTCTTCATGTCGCTCATCGACTGTCTCCTCCACGTTATATTCCACGAATATCGAATTTTATCCACAATAGAGTTGGAACCGACCCGACCAATGATTCAAATGACTTGCTGAACAGCATTATTCAGCTATGTTTATCATACCATCGCAATACGAAGAACGCCAGACACTAAATCAGTGGTGGGCAACCAAGTTGGGATAGCGGCCACAAGGAATACCCCCTCGAAAAGGCGCGCGGGCCACCAATTTTAAAGGGCAGTAGTATAGGCTTAATATTCCTTTATTCCGTACATACACGTATGGACTGCTGTGCCGTGCGTGCATATATAGTGGTCATATTACATAACAAAACTTAACATGTTTTACGTATACACCAGCATTGTACGCAGTTAATTTGTTTAATATTAAGGAATCATAATTTACTTTCTACAATTCATGTGAGTATTGAAGAGCGAATATGCCTATAACAAATCATGGAAGCTTTTCTTT
The DNA here is from genome assembly GCA_907163375.1 of Prostheceraeus crozeri. Taxonomy (NCBI): domain Eukaryota; kingdom Metazoa; phylum Platyhelminthes; order Polycladida; family Euryleptidae; genus Prostheceraeus; species Prostheceraeus crozeri. The sequence goes on from CAJQUW010005527.1 coordinate 476,501, forward strand.
TGTGTAATTAAACGGTAATTGGTCTTTTTGATGATTTGGCCGACATTACTTTATTTCATCAAAAGACAACGGTTTGTAAGTGCAGTTCAACTATCAAAAATGAAAGTCGCACAGGATGAAATTGATTTTGCTACAATTATTGATCATGCTACATGTACATACATGCACGTGCACATATGTCACCCAAACATATACGGCTTTTAAAAACCGTGCATGGCCTCCACAATGGTAGTCGTGTGCTAATGCCAATCGACTATACGAAATATATATTAGTGTAATACAAATAAATTTCAGCAAGAATATTTGAAAAAAATGTTGGCCTGTCAAAACCTTGCGCTTGGATTCCTCCATTTGTAGTAAAAGTCTAATTAATATAGTCTATTTTTAGGTTCATTCGTGGTTTATTATGTAGAGAAACATGCTCAGCAGGGCATCGAATGCTATGTGACTTAGCATAAAATTGAAGAGGTAATGACCATTTTGCGCTTATACGAGAGGATATGCATTACGAAATTAGCATGTTTCGAAAATTCGAATGTGATTTTTTTGTGCCATCATGTTGCTCATTTAGTTGTTAATTCATGTTTTGCAAATTCTATAGAGGATCCCTCACCCTTAGATGCACCTCCCAAAGGCCGAAGTCCTTTTCACATCATCGATTCAAATTATGTCCGCGGGCCACTGTAGATATGAGAAGCGGTGGCGGGCCACTGTAGATATGAGAAGCGGTGGCGGGCCACCCAACATCTCCCGTCGGCCACGCGTTGCCCACTACTGCGCTAAATGAAGGGCTGACTTGTACTGTTACCATGCACTTCTTTATAGGCTTCTTCAATAATAAGCTGACTCATTGAATTGTGGGCCATCCTTTGGCTCATACTAACTAATCAAGGCATTAATTAAACGTGAGGATTTGTATTCTTGACACGTGTTGCATTTGACGACAGAGACCTTTGTCTGCCAGGTCATCTCTGTAGCATATTTAGTCTACATTGACCCTTTGTTGTGTTGCATTTACATAAATGTGCCAAGTCTGGGCTGGTTTCAACCCTGAACATGAGTAGACTGCACTCACATCCAATTATCTCGTCATATTAAATTTTGGAGGTGCATTATTTCAACATGCTCAAATTGCCTCAATAAAAATTCGGACAAGACTTAGCATATTTCAACATCAGGGGCAGTGGGTTCACCAGTACAGGTAGTATTGCTGAATAGTACAGCTAGGCCTGCATACGCATCATATTTCTCGTGTTTTGGACAGTGCCTGCAATGATTATTGGTGTTACTCAATATCCCTTGGAAATAATCGGAGAAAGCAAATAGCGTAATAATAGTAAAAAGATACTTTTTAGAATGACTGCACTAAATAAGCATTCGGTGCTTACCGTTGATAAAATTAATTACTATCCAGTAATTGCTAATCGCATTACATTTGCTACAAATTTTTGACTTAATGTATGTATTTTACTAGTTGACTATAAAACACACATGAAGTTGAATGGATTCTATGAGTGGCTTGAAGCGGTCGTGTTCGAAGAAAATAAAATCAATGACTTTCCTTGATATATTAATATCTTTACTTGGAATAGAACTGGATACCATGATCACAATCGAATGGAACAGGTTCAAAGTAGAAGTTTTCAACTATACAAAGTTCACATTGCGTAGCGTTGATATATCTACTGGATCTTGTATTCTGGCAGAAGGCCTAGTTTCTGCGAAAAGGAGGATGTGGGCAGGCGAATATTGGGTAGGTAATTGAGACAACTTGAAAATAATTGTGTTGGCCATGTTGTAATGGCGGTAGTAGACCTAGTGAGGGGTTAACAGTTGAAGCATTCTGATCAGGATTAGGTCGGCCTTGTTGTGGTGACGGCAGTGGTTCGTAAACAGGTGAAGCAGCTTGATAGGGATTAGATTGGCCTTGTTGTGGTGACGGCAGTGGTTCGTAAACAGGTGAAGCAACTTCATAGGGATTAGATTGGCCTTGTTGTGGTGATGGCAGTGGTTCGTAAACAGGTGAAGCAACTTGATAGGGATTAGATTGGCCTTGTTGTGGTGATGGCAGTGGTGCGTAAACAGGTGAAGCAACTTGATAGGGATTAGATTGGCCTTGTTGTGGTGATGGCAGTGGTTCGTAAACAGGTGAAGCAGCTTGATAGGGATTGGATTGGCCTTGTTGTGGTGATGGCAGTGGTTCGTAAACAGGTGAAGCAGCTTGATAGGGATTGGATTGGCCTTGTTGTGGTGATGGCAGTGGTTCGTAAACAGGTGAAGCAGCTTGATAGGGATTGGATTGGCCTTGTTGTGGTGATGGCAGTGGTTCGTAAACAGGTGAAGCAGTTTGATAGGGATTGGATTGGCCTTGGTGTGGTGACGGCAGTGATGAGAAAGCAGTTGAAGCAGCTTGATAGGGATTGGATTGGCCTTGTTGTGGTGATGGCAGTGGTTCGTAAACAGGTGAAGCAACTCGATAGGGATTGGATTGGCCTTGTTGTGTTGATGGCAGTGGTTCGTAAACAGGTGAAGCAGCTTGATAGGGATTGGATTGGCCTTGGTGTGGTGACGGCAGTGATGCCCAAACAGGTGAAGCAGCTTGATAGGGATTGTATTGGTCTTGTTGTGGTGATGGCAGTGGTGCCCAAACAGGTGAAGCAACTTGATAGGGATTGGATTGGCCTTGGTGTGGTGACGGCAGTGATTCGTAAACAGGTGAAGCAGCTTGATAGGGATTGGATTGGCCTTGTTGTGTTGATGGCAGTGGTTCGTAAACAGGTGAAGCAACTTGATAGGGATTGTATTGGCCTTGGTGTGGTGACGGCAGTGATGAGAAAGCACTTGAAGCATTATGATAGGGATTATGTTGTCCTGTTAGTGATGACAGCGGGAGTGCAGGGAAAGCAGCTGAAAGATCTTGATGAGTGGGTGGAGCTTTCTGAGTTGAGGCTACATGTGGAGTGTAGGCAGGCATAATAAAATGCTGAGGATTGTGCAAGTAGCCAACTTGCGGTCTCAGAAGTCGCTGAGCATTTAAGGGCGTGAGATGCTGATCGTTTGATGTCACAGATGTCAGTGAAGCTGTATTTGGAGATGAGACAGGCAGTGATGAAGCATTCATTTGCGAAGATGAGCCTGATGTCACAGATGTCAGTGAAGCTGTATTTGGAGATGAGACAGGCAGTGATGAAGCATTCATTTGCGAAGATGAGTCTGATGTCACAGATGTCAGTGAAGCTGTATTTGGAGATGAGACAGGCAGTGATGAAGCATTCATTTGCGAAGATGAGCCTGATGTCACAGATGTCAGTGAAGCTGTATTTGGAGATGAGACAGACAGTGATGAGGCATTCATTTGCGAAGTTGGATCTGGTGTCACAGATGTCAGTGAAGCTGTATTTGGAGATGAGACAGGCAGTGATGAGGCATTCATTTGCGAAGATGAGTCTGATGTCACAGATGTCAGTGCAGTTGTATTTTGATATGAGACAGGCAGTGATGAGGCATTCATTTGCGAAGATGAGTCTGATGTCACAGATGTCAGTGCAGTTGTATTTTGATATGAGACAGACAGTGATGAAGCATTCATTTGCGAAGTTGGATCTGGTGTCACAGATGTCAGTGAAGCTGTATTTGGAGATGAGACAGGCAGTGATGAAGCATTCATTTGGGAAGCTGAGTCTGATGTCACAGATGTCAGTGAAGCTGTATTTGGAGATGAGACAGGCAGTGATGAAGCATTCATTTGCGAAGATGAGTCTGATGTCACAGATGTCAGTGAAGCTGTATTTGGAGATGAGACAGGCAGTGATGAAGCATTCATTTGCGAAGTTGGATCTGGTGTCACAGATGTCAGTGAAGCTGTATTTGGAGATGAGACAGGCAGTGATGAAGCATTCATTTGCGAAGTTGGATCTGGTGTCACAGATGTCAGTGAAGCTGTATTTTGAGATGAGACAGGCAGTGATGAAGCATTCATTTGCGAAGATGAGTCTGATGTCACAGATGTCAGTGAAGTTGTATTTTGAGATGAGACAGGCAGTGATGAAGCATTCATTTGCGAAGTTGGATCTGATGTCACAGATGTCAGTGAAGTTGTATTTTGATGTGAGACAGGCAGTGATGAAGCATTCATTTGCGAAGCTGAGTCTGATGTCACATATGTCAGTGAAGCTGTATTTGGAGATGAGACAGGCAGTGATGAAGCATTCATTTGCGAAGTTGGATCTGGTGTCACAGATGTCAGTGAAGCTGTATTTGGAGATGAGACAGGCAGTGATGAAGCATTCATTTGCGAAGTTGGATCTGGTGTCACAGATGTCAGTGAAGCTGTATTTTGAGATGAGACAGGCAGTGATGAAGCATTCATTTGCGAAGATGAGTCTGATGTCACAGATGTCAGTGAAGTTGTATTTGGAGATGAGACAGGCAGTGATGAAGCATTCATTTGCGAAGTTGGATCTGGTGTCACAGATGTCAGTGAAGCTGTATTTGGAGATGAGACAGGCAGTGATGAAGCATTCATTTGCGAAGATGAGTCTGATGTCACAGATGTCAGTGCAGTTGTATTTTGATATGAGACAGGCAGTGATGAAGCATTCATTTGCGAAGATGAGTCTGATGTCACAGATGTCAGTGCAGTTGTATTTTGATATGAGACAGGCAGTGATGAAGCATTCATTTGCGAAGATGAGCCTGATGTCGGTGACGAGGACTGTGTAAGTGACCTCGGGCTTGATTGTCTGACTTCATCGGCTGGTGCAGAGCTAGAGCATGCTGATTGTGACAGCGGACATTCCTTCACATGATTTGGTAACTCATCCAATGTTATAATACTTTTACATCCTTTGTCGGCGAAATCGCAGTGGAGTTTCAGACTTCCGAGTATACGAGTGAGATAGCGTGGAGCCCGACTGACATTTCCGACGCGGAGAGGCTCACGGTCCATCGGGCATATCTTCTTGTGTTTGAGCCACTCTTCGATGCAATGGTGACAGAAGAGATGTTCACATGTGGTCTGCATTGGATTATTGAGGACACCGCAGCAAATGGAACAGATGAGCTCATCTAGAACAGGCCCTTCAAAGCGCGAGGTATCATAACCACCTTTATTGGAGTTATTTGCACTTCCGGTGTCAAGTACGGGAGAAAGCAATGACTGGCGAAGTCGACTATGATTCGATCTGGGCACAGCAATGTTCAAGTGAAACATTGCCATTCTCATATTATCAAGATCATCGTCTGAGCCACCATCATAACCATCATAGTCTTCTGTACCATTATCGTAGTCTGAGTAGGTTTCAAAATCACCGATATGTTCCTGATGATAATCGTACTCTTCATAGTCACTATAACTCGAGGAAGACATTGTCAATTCTACAGCTTTCAGAAGTAACACAAACGTCGAACTTCACCGGTTTGTCTAATCCGTAGAATGCTGTGCAATAAGCAAAATGAATTTGATATCACTTAGAGTCGGTCAGTGGAAATCGTCCAGTTGACGACACACCAAAAATGACAGCCGGTGCTCCATGCCAATGCTCTGAACAGTTTACTATTTGCGGAGAGAAAGCAGACATCATAACACTGACGACGCATTGATATGTATGGTTTACGTGCGAATATTTATGGAACAGAAGAATTCCCAGAGTTGCTAAAATTAGCTTGTTCTGAGAATTCGTTCTTGTGTGTAACTAGGCAACGTCTCTAAATCTACAATAAATCGGATTATCAGATTCTTTGAGACATTGACTTATAAATGACACAAGATAACTTCGGGTTTCAAACAAAGAGTGGTTTAGTCTCAGATTTAACGCGTTTTTCAGATCGGTGATTATCAGATTCTCGCATTCTTGTTGGTGTGAATAAAGAGAGGTGCTCTAAACTGGAGATGATAAGCGCATCGTGTCATCGCATAATCTGCAGGAATGAGTGTAGGAGCAATTGCTATGAGAATCTGGAAGAACGATGCACGAATGTAGCCCTAGCGGCATTTGAAGATATTTTTCAGACGCATCACATTCTTCGTAAGGTAATGTCGCGATGTCGTAAATATTCACAGCATCTCAAGGTTCCTATACCTCAAAGTCAAAAAAGAGCCTACGGTACCAAACACCTACGGTCGCCTGCCACCGTTGATATGACAAAGTGGGGATTATTTTGTTATTTGCGTCATGATTTTCATCATGATTATATAGAATTTGCGAGCGTCGTAATTGAATCAAGAAAATGATGTTAGAAACTATTTATTCTACCGGTTTCGGATAGGAGTGGAGCAGCCACTCTTATCCTTCGTCAGGAATAGAAAGACATACAAAAAGATGCAATATTCAAACGGTGCAAGCGTTAAAAATATTTGTAAGATATCAGGGTTGTATGCATAGAATCGTAGAAACTGAAGGGATAGAATGATGCATGGATGCTTTATGTCAATTAGCAGCCATGCTGCTCATAGAGATAGGAGATTTAGGGTCAAATATAGGTGACCGTTGTTAGGCGCGCTGTATATTCAAGCCAAAAGGATAATCGGTCATGAATTGACTTGCGAATTTCATTTCCTTCGATCTTATCCAATGCAGAGACGAGCGCTATATTCTTGATGTATATAAAGAAGAGCAATTTTCAAAATGTACAATTAAAACCATAGAGTAAATATGTATAGGATATCACACTGATTTCAGTAGATAAACGCTGAGAATCTACGAGTATCATAAGCTATCTATTCTCCGAGCCGGAGGCTCGGAGAATAGATAGCTTATGATACGAGTAGATTTTCAAGCAGCGTTTATCTTCGGAAATCAGTGTGATATCCTGATTTATTTGACCGATATCTTAAAGGGAATAGAAAATCATAACACTCAAGCGTTTAACACTGCAAATGTTGACAACATGAAAGACATGTTTAGTGGAACTTTCTCAAACTGTGTATTCAATGTCAAGTTTGAGAAGTAAGAGGCCATGTGACATGACTCATCATAGTATGATACTTATTGTTGATAAATTATTAAAATTTGTTCAATTTACTAATTTATCATAGTTTTCAATATTTTGCTATGGATCTATGTACCCAGTAGAATAAACGATAATCTACTAGTAGAATAAACGATTATATTCTATCGTTAACTATCTACAATTCTACTGATATCGGTCATATAAATTAGGTAGAGTGGCAACTCCGACTTTATTAAATCCCCAATGTGTATACACCTTCGATTTTATTAAATGAACTCATGGGAGATACACTCGGAATTGTTTCCAAATGTGAGATATGCAAATCTTTGCAGTTTTGAAAAAATTACCACGGAATTGAATGATCATGATTGCAATGCAGAAGGAATGATGGTATTTCACAGATTCTCATGACAGCCTTGGAGATTTAATGCTTGCTAAATTAGCAATTCGATGGGTTCTATTACTTCGTCCTCAACCTCAAGAGTATTTTCTCAAGCGTGATTATATCACAGGCACCCTGCCACTGGCACAGCAAAATCACATAATCAAAGGCAATGATTTCAATCAACTTTGAAAGATGTAAATGGCTCCACATCACTATTCAGATTCAAGAAATGAAGCATGAATTCAGTGATCGAATCATAAAATCATGCCGGTGAAAATTGAATTAAAAACTGGAAATTTCAGCCAAGAAAGCACGAATAATATCGCGACTTTTTCTTGAAGACTTGCATTATAATGCGTATCATGAAATTCCCTTGATAATCAGCTTGATTTCCGCTTAGTTAGGATGAGTAGTAAGGAAGTGACAAACACCAGATAGCGCAAGATGGCCGCCATCGCTGCGTCCCCCCCCTCTGGCTCGGCAGAGTGTCGTGGTCGGCCGCCGTGGTGCTTCGTGTCTGAGTCCCCCCCCTCTGGAACGATAGAGTGTCGTGGTGGACTTGGGCGACCGCCAGGATTAGTGTTGAGGCTATAGTGTGTGATGTTTTTGGTGCAATCTGCTGAATGTTGGGTTGTAAAATGGGTTGTTTCGAGTGGAAGGAGTGGTTGGATGAGAAAACGGAGGTCGGATTCGTGTTCAGCGTGAAATTCTGCATCGGTAGGGTGAGTTTCAAGTCGATCGGAGAGAAAAAATTTTTCTTCAAAATTTTAACAGAGTTAGAATTTGGGACGTTTTGGTGTGTAGCGCCCAAACGAAGCATCGGATGAGAAAACGGAGGCCAGATTCGGAATCTACGTGAAATTTTGGGTTAGGAAGGATGTTTCCAGCGAAATCGGAGAGAAAAAATTTTCGGCTAACGTCCCCCCCCCTCTGGACAGCTCGCTTCGATTTTGGCTTCTAGTGGACGGATTTTGTCGTGCGATAGCTCGTTTGAAAGCTAAGAGTGAGACAAATTCAGTGAAAGAACCGGCTTGTTCCTATCTGTCTTCGTTCAAAAGTTAGAGCGGTTACAAGATTTTAGGTCGGAGCTCGCTTACCTGAAAAAATCCTAAGTGTCAGAGTGACTTTGTATGGGTAAAATTTTGAAAATTTTCCAAAGTGTGGAATTTCGACCTGGGACCGTCACCAAAACATTTTTCATCAAATTCTGAAATTTCGCTGACGTCCCCCCCCCCTCTGGACAGCTTGCTTCGATTTTGGCTTCCAGTGGACGGATTTTGTCGTGCGATAGCTCGTTTGAAAGCTAAGAGTGAGACAAATTCAGTGAAAGAATCGGCTTGTTCCTATCTGTCTTCGTTCAAAAGTTAGAGCGGTTACAAGATTTTAGGTCGGAGCTCGCTTACCTGAAAAAATCCTAAGTGTCAGAGTGACTTTGTATGGGTAAAATTTTGAAAATTTTCCAAAGTGTGGAATTTCGACCTGGGACCGTCACCAAAACATTTTTCATCAAATTCTGAAATTTCGCTGACGTCCCCCCCCCCTCTGGACAGCTTGCTTCGATTTTGGCTTCCAGTGGACGGATTTTGTCGTGCGATAGCTCGTTTGAAAGCTAAGAGTGAGACAAATTCAGTGAAAGAATCGGCTTGTTCCTATCTGTCTTCGTTCAAAAGTTAGAGCGGTTACAAGATTTTAGGTCGGAGCTCGCTTACCTGAAAAAATCCTAAGTGTCAGAGTGACTTTGTATGGGTAAAATTTTGAAAATTTTCCAAAGTGTGGAATTTCGACCTGGGACCGTCACCAAAACATTTTTCATCAAATTCTGAAATTTCGCTGACGTCCCCCCCCCTCTGGACAGCTTGCTTCGATTTTGGCTTCCAGTGGACGGATTTTGTCGTGCGATAGCTCGTTTGAAAGCTAAGAGTGAGAGAAATTCAATGAAAGAATCGGCTTGTTCCTATCTGTCTTCGTTTAGATGTGAGACGCCATTTAAGATTTTGGGACATTGGTGAAAAACGACAGAGTTAGAATTTGGGACGTTTTGGGCTCTAGCTTCAAAACGAAGCATCGGATTGGAAAACGGATTTCAGATTTGGAATCAGCGTGAAATTCTTTATATGTATGGTGAGTTTCAAGTCAATCGGAGAGAAAAAATTTTCAACATTTTTCGAAAAAACGACAGAGTTAGAATTTGGGACGTTTTGGTGTGTAGCGCCCAAACGAAGCATCGGATGAGAAAACGGAGGCCAGATTCGGAATCTACGTGAAATTTTGGGTTAGGAAGGATGTTTCCAGCGAAATCGGAGAGAAAAAATTTTCGGCTGACGTCCCCCCCCCCTCTGGACAGCTCGCTTCGATTTTGGCTTCTAGTGGACGGATTTTGTCGTGCGATAGCTCGTTTGAAAGCTAAGAGTGAGACAAATTCAGTGAAAGAATCGGCTTGTTCCTATCTGTCTTCGTTCAAAAGTTAGAGCGGTTACAAGATTTTAGGTCGGAGCTCGCTTACCTGAAAAAATCCTAAGTGTCAGAGTGACTTTGTATGGGTAAAATTTTGAAAATTTTCCAAAGTGTGGAATTTCGACCTGGGACCGTCACCAAAACATTTTTCATCAAATTCTGAAATTTCGCTGACGTCCCCCCCCCTCTGGACAGCTTGCTTCGATTTTGGCTTCCAGTGGACGGATTTTGTCGTGCGATAGCTCGTTTGAAAGCTAAGAGTGAGACAAATTCAGTGAAAGAATCGGCTTGTTCCTATCTGTCTTCGTTCAAAAGTTAGAGCGGTTACAAGATTTTAGGTCGGAGCTCGCTTACCTGAAAAAATCCTAAGTGTCAGAGTGACTTTGTATGGGTAAAATTTTGAAAATTTTCCAAAGTGTGGAATTTCGACCTGGGACCGTCACCAAAACATTTTTCATCAAATTCTGAAATTTCGCTGACGTCCCCCCCCCTCTGGACAGCTTGCTTCGATTTTGGCTTCCAGTGGACGGATTTTGTCGTGCGATAGCTCGTTTGAAAGCTAAGAGTGAGACAAATTCAATGAAAGAATCGGCTTGTTCCTATCTGTCTTCGTTTAGATGTGAGACGCCATTTAAGATTTTGGGACATTGGTGAAAAACGACAGAGTTAGAATTTGGGACGTTTTGGGCTCTAGCTTCAAAACGAAGCATCGGATTGGAAAACGGATTTCAGATTTGGAATCAGCGTGAAATTCTTTATATGTATGGTGAGTTTCAAGTCAATCGGAGAGAAAAAATTTTCAACATTTTTCGAAAAAACGACAGAGTTAGAATTTGGGACGTTTTGGTGTGTAGCGCCCAAACGAAGCATCGGATGAGAAAACGGAGGCCAGATTCGGAATCTACGTGAAATTTTGGGTTAGGAAGGATGTTTCCAGCGAAATCGGAGAGAAAAAATTTTCGGCTGACGTCCCCCCCCCCTCTGGACAGCTCGCTTCGATTTTGGCTTCTAGTGGACGGATTTTGTCGTGCGATAGCTCGTTTGAAAGCTAAGAGTGAGACAAATTCAGTGAAAGAATCGGCTTGTTCCTATCTGTCTTCGTTCAAAAGTTAGAGCGGTTACAAGATTTTAGGTCGGAGCTCGCTTACCTGAAAAAATCCTAAGTGTCAGAGTGACTTTGTATGGGTAAAATTTTGAAAATTTTCCAAAGTGTGGAATTTCGACCTGGGACCGTCACCAAAACATTTTTCATCAAATTCTGAAATTTCGCTGACGTCCCCCCCTCTGGACAGCTTGCTTCGATTTTGGCTTCCAGTGGACGGATTTTGTCGTGCGATAGCTCGTTTGAAAGCTAAGAGTGAGACAAATTCAGTGAAAGAATCGGCTTGTTCCTATCTGTCTTCGTTCAAAAGTTAGAGCGGTTACAAGATTTTAGGTCGGAGCTCGCTTACCTGAAAAAATCCTAAGTGTCAGAGTGACTTTGTATGGGTAAAATTTTGAAAATTTTCCAAAGTGTGGAATTTCGACCTGGGACCGTCACCAAAACATTTTTCATCAAATTCTGAAATTTCGCTGACGTCCCCCCCCCTCTGGACAGCTTGCTTCGATTTTGGCTTCCAGTGGACGGATTTTGTCGTGCGATAGCTCGTTTGAAAGCTAAGAGTGAGACAAATTCAGTGAAAGAATCGGCTTGTTCCTATCTGTCTTCGTTCAAAAGTTAGAGCGGTTACAAGATTTTAGGTCGGAGCTCGCTTACCTGAAAAAATCCTAAGTGTCAGAGTGACTTTGTATGGGTAAAATTTTGAAAATTTTCCAAAGTGTGGAATTTCGACCTGGGACCGTCACCAAAACATTTTTCATCAAATTCTGAAATTTCACTGACGTCCCCCCCCCTCTGGACAGCTTGCTTCGATTTTGGCTTCCAGTGGACGGATTTTGTCGTGCGATAGCTCGTTTGAAAGCTAAGAGTGAGAGAAATTCAGTGAAAGAATCGGCTTGTTCCTATCTGTCTTCGTTTAGATGTGAGACGCCATTTAAGATTTTGGGACATTGGTGAAAAACGACAGAGTTAGAATTTGGGACGTTTTGGGCTCTAGCTTCAAAACGAAGCATCGGATTGGAAAACGGATTTCAGATTTGGAATCAGCGTGAAATTCTTTATATGTATGGTGAGTTTCAAGTCAATCGGAGAGAAAAAATTTTCAACATTTTTCGAAAAAACGACAGAGTTAGAATTTGGGACGTTTTGGTGTGTAGCGCCCAAACGAAGCATCGGATGAGAAAACGGAGGCCAGATTCGGAATCTACGTGAAATTTTGGGTTAGGAAGGATGTTTCCAGCGAAATCGGAGAGAAAAAATTTTCGGCTGACGTCCCCCCCCCCTCTGGACAGCTCGCTTCGATTTTGGCTTCTAGTGGACGGATTTTGTCGTGCGATAGCTCGTTTGAAAGCTAAGAGTGAGACAAATTCAGTGAAAGAATCGGCTTGTTCCTATCTGTCTTCGTTCAAAAGTTAGAGCGGTTACAAGATTTTAGGTCGGAGCTCGCTTACCTGAAAAAATCCTAAGTGTCAGAGTGACTTTGTATGGGTAAAATTTTGAAAATTTTCCAAAGTGTGGAATTTCGACCTGGGACCGTCACCAAAACATTTTTCATCAAATTCTGAAATTTCGCTGACGTCCCCCCCCCTCTGGACAGCTTGCTTCGATTTTGGCTTCCAGTGGACGGATTTTGTCGTGCGATAGCTCGTTTGAAAGCTAAGAGTGAGACAAATTCAGTGAAAGAATCGGCTTGTTCCTATCTGTCTTCGTTCAAAAGTTAGAGCGGTTACAAGATTTTAGGTCGGAGCTCGCTTACCTGAAAAAATCCTAAGTGTCAGAGTGACTTTGTATGGGTAAAATTTTGAAAATTTTCCAAAGTGTGGAATTTCGACCTGGGACCGTCACCAAAACATTTTTCATCAAATTCTGAAATTTCGCTGACGTCCCCCCCCCTCTGGACAGCTTGCTTCGATTTTGGCTTCCAGTGGACGGATTTTGTCGTGCGATAGCTCGTTTGAAAGCTAAGAGTGAGACAAATTCAGTGAAAGAATCGGCTTGTTCCTATCTGTCTTCGTTTAGATGTGAGACGCCATTTAAGATTTTGGGACATTGGTGAAAAACGACAGAGTTAGAATTTGGGACGTTTTGGGCTCTAGCTTCAAAACGAAGCATCGGATTGGAAAACGGATTTCAGATTTGGAATCAGCGTGAAATTCTTTATATGTATGGTGAGTTTCAAGTCAATCGGAGAGTTTCAAGTCAATCGGCGAGAAAAATGTTCAACATTTTTTCGGAAAAACGACAGAGTTAGAATTTTTGCGATGGCTGCCTACTGTAGAGCCAAAACGAAGCATCGGATGGGAAAACGGAGGCCAGATTCGGATTCAGCGTCAAATTCTACATGGAAATGGTGTATTTCCAGCTCAATCGGAGCACTAGAACCGGAGATAGACGGGTTTTTTAGTGTTTGGATGATGGGTGTTACGTCATCAGCTGATCGCCACACACTATATAAGCTGGGAACCGAGAGAGACTTGTCATTAATACGAGAGATAGTCAACGGTAAGTCGTCTCTCTGAGCTCCGATGATAGCTTCGGACATTCCAAATCCCGAGTTTCTGTAAGAAACCGACTTAGAAAATTTCATTGCTGATATCAGCTAAGGCGTCAGACTTAGAGGTTAGCCAGGAGATGGCCTTCGTCTCCAGGCCATAAAAGACTCCAAAACTTTAAAGGCTTGTAACTTTGCTTCTACAAGTCCGTTTGACTTGATTCAAAAAAGGTTCGGTCGCTATTGACCTGCCCTAAGTGATAGACTACTTATAAAATTTCATAAGTAGTGCTAAAAAGTTGAAAAATTTAAATTCGCTATTTTTGGCAATTTTCGGGGTTTTCAAACCTTCTGAATTCAACTAAGACATTTATAAAGTTGTCAGAGGCGAGCTTCGGCTCGAGACTTGCTTCCTGATGTAAATAACTCCACCGGTTTTCATGTCAAAATCGGGGTCCGAATACCAACACAGTGATATGACGCACGCTCTGTCCGCGGGAGGTTGGATTTGAGGGCCGAGGCCTTGGAGTCGGGATAAGATCCCCTCTGAGTAATGCCTGTAACGGATTCATCAGCCTAGCTTGTCTATCCTCAAGTATTGAATGACATATTAGTTGTATTTTTAAAATGATTGTCAATGTTACTTGTCAGTAATTCTATTTTATCTTTCCTTCTACAGAATATGGGAGGCAACTCAAAATTTCTGTTTAAAAAATGCTCTTGTGATGAAGTGAAGAGAGGTGGTGAGTTTAAACGCCACTTGAATAAATATAAGAATACGCCTCACATTCATGTTGAGAAAGGTGTTGTTTCCGGCTGTACACATTGCCAAAAGTTTTTAAGAGGCAAGCAGCACGAAAAATTTTATGAGAGGCATCAGAACTGTCCAGTTGTGAAGTTCGCAAATTATACAACTTCGGACATAGGCAAAATCATAGCCCCCTATTTTGAATTGGTCGATTTGGATCAAGAACTGCAGAATGCAATTGCAGATATCATAAATCCTCCTGTTCCGACTACAGGAAATGAAGAATTGCAGAATGCAATAATAGCCGATCCTCCTGTTCCGACTACAGGAAATGAAGAATTGCAGAATGCAATAATAGCCGATCCTGCTGTTCCAACTACAGGAAATGATCTAAGCAGTGATTCAGACACCTCAGACGAGTCCGACTCTGAGGAGGTTGTAGTGCCCGTTAAAGGAATAGCGAAGCCAATCAGCCAATCTTCCCCGAAAAAATTGAAGGGGATTAAAGCCCAAACTTTAGCCTGGAATAAGGACGATCAGGCTGCCAAAGTTAGCCAGGAGTTTGCGCTCAATAAATTGAAAGATGAGCTGAGTCGCTTTAGAAACGAATGCGAGACTTTGAGAGGTGAAAATTTTAACCTGAAAGCTCAAGTCCAGGAAATCAAGAACCTCAAAACGCAGGTCATAAATTTGGAGGCTTTTCGGGATAGGGCACTGCAAAGTGAAAAGCGAGTTGAAGAGCAGGCAGCAAATATTAAAAATTTAAAATCTCAAGAAGGGGTGCTTAAGCTCAAGATTGAGCAACTAAAAATGAAAATGGCTGAGAACGAGCAGCACAAGGAGAGCAGAACAACACTCCACCTACCAATTATCAACAGCAGGATTGTTGATGACATTCTGCTGCAAAGTGAGGATGTCGACAGCACGTTCGAATGCTACGAGGGAGCAATGGCGGAGATGCGCTGTATCCATGTCTCCATCAAGCATGATGGCAACATCAAAGAATTGCGCCACCGGAAGCGAAAACTGCCGGCCAAGTACTTGCCTGAGCCACCACCATCGAAGGGGTCACGAACCGGCTAAATTTCTCTTATGGTAAGTTAATATCATCTCTATCACTTGAATATATTTTCATCTATTTTTCCTTCTATTTTCAGATACAACGAGAACGAACCATCGGCTCTCTTAAGGGCCACCATGGGGCAAGACATGATAGAACCTCCTCGCGGTTTGCCCTGGGCAGTCTTTAGACTGGCGAATACTATCATTAAGTTGAATCTGCTATCAGTCAACTTGAACGTTGCAAATGAAGTTCGGTGTAATACTTCCTTTCGATGGGCGTTCCTGTATAGGACGGCGGTGAAACCCGTAGCTATGTATACCGCAAGGGACATTCGGCAATGGTCAATCTTGTTAAACCTCTCTGCGTCATGTTTGCAAGTGATTGCCTCTGTCTCAACGTAGTATGCATTCGCGCCAGGGCGACATTTAGCCAACTGTCGAAGGTTACCTTATAAACTATCCATTGCATACGTTATGAGAACCATGAGTTCTACCTGTCTCTATCAATGAGACGAATTGATGAATGGAATGAAATGGGAGGACACTCACGCGCCACACGCAACATAACACACTTCTCTCTTCCGTAGTCTAACAAGCTCTTTACACATGGATCGCAGTCGATTGCTATCCCAGAATCATGTAAGCTATCTTAATTTTATTTAACACTATTTCATCTATCATCATCAGCCATATGAAGTGTCATAAGATTTACAAGTTAGACTAAGCGTGCTACTATTTCCAAATGAAAAAGTATACATGGTTAAATTATTCACTAAAACCCCATTCAAGTAAGTCAGTATGAAAGCAAAGATAATACGAAATAAACATTTATTATGGCATGTATTTCAAAAGGTCTTCATCGTCAATATCGTCCCAGAGTCTGACTTCACATAGATAACAAAAACAGTTCAGTTGCTTTAATCGTTCTTCCACTGCGAGCCTCACTTTATCAATATACTCCCACTCTGCCATAGTTCGTGGCTGGGAGTTAGGGGTGTACCACTCCCATAATTGGTGGAGGAATTTCGTGCTGGTGATCTCCATCACATCGTCAGTATCGTACTGGAGATACTTCCACCTCACGCCTGTTAAGTCGGGACACTCCTTCTCACATACACTCTCCTCTTCCTCATCCGCTGGTAATGATAACTTCCTGATATTGTCCAGTTGGTACACCTTCTCCACCTTCGCCTTTCTTGGAGCGTTTGGTGTAACGAGCGCCTTTGGTGTTGAGCATGGAGAAGAGAATTTTGTGTTTGGTGTTGTCGGAGGGCTTGTCATGTTGACTGTGAATAATGACTTTGAAATGTTTTCTAATTCTTAAGTATCAACAAGCAACCAATCAGAATGAACATCCAATGAATGATGAATATGAAAGTATATAAGCAAAGTGACATTCATGTCATTTCATTTAATCTGTGAATCATACAAGTGACGAACGCACGATCTCTCTCTTTGACTATTATTCTGTCTGATCATATTTCATTAAAATGGTAAGTTAAAGATTTCCTCTCTCATCTCCCTCAAACGTGTGACTAATAGCATCTTCCTCAATTTCAGGCATCAACTTCATCACCAACGTCCTCTCTTCTCGAGGAAAGTTTAGAGTTATTGAGTCAAGGTAGGTTGTAACACTACACTGAGGCTTGAACAGAGATGATAGAATGATTTCTCTTTCAGGTGATGCGAGTTCCAGCTCAGAACTGTCGCGACATGGCAACGAGTGGGAATGTGCTGACTGTGGGCACATCTTCACGAGGAAATGGGATCTCACCCGACACATCAAGCGAGGTGTTTGTCGACCTAAGCCGGCATCAATCTCCGAAGGTGGGGATGATTCTGTTAACGTCGTCTCCTTTTCTTGCGACTTGTGCGCTCAGTCTTTCGAGACACGTTTTGAACTATCTTCGCACAGACTTCAACATACACACACGAACGATACCTACACCAACGGTACCTCCTCTATCCGACTCACTGAAGTGTCCATAAATAATTTAGTGAGGAACTACCAGATGGACTCCTCAGAAACCATTGCTAACTTTGAGGAATGGTTTCATCAAAATTCATCATTGATAGAAGCGCTCTTCAACAATTTAGACAATTTTAGGATGAAGGCGCTCATCTATCTTAAAATAAAATATGTAAAAATCGACCACCATACTGGACAAATAATAGAGAGGTTAGAGTTTCACATACCCTCCTCTCCTGCAACCGAGGTTGTAGACTATGAGTCTTGGATAAATTTTCACATCCAAGGATTAAAATTAAATATTGATAAGTTTAACGAGCGCGATAGCGGTCTCATTTTTGACGGCATTGAGTCCGCCTTATTTAAAATCAGTTTATTAGGAAATCATAGTGGTCGAGGCTCCTTTAAACTTCCAAAAAATTTAAAAAACAAAACAGCAGTCATCAATGTCGATTGCGAATCGCAATGTTTTAAATATGCTGTCCTCTCCATTCTCCACTATAATGACATCAATGCGAATCGAAATCGCACATATAGCTATAGGCAGTGGGAGAATGAATTAAACTTCGATGACTGTAATAGTGACGATATGAAAATTAAAGATATAGAAAAATTTGAAAAATTGAACAACATCAAAATAGTTCTCCATGTTTGGGAAAAAGGATTGAAGGGTGTGCGCTACAACTCGCGTTCGAGTTGTTATGAGCGTACAGTAAACCTGTTATTAGTAAAACAGGATGATAGTGAGGAATGGCACTACTGCGGTATTCCCAAAATCTCTCGCTTATACCACCACTTAGAAAACTCTAGTAGAGAGTTATATTACTGCGACAGATGTATTCGCCACTTTAGGAGGAAAACTAAATTTGAAACTCATTATGAGTGGTGTAAGCGAGGTAAACTGCAAATGGAACGCATGCCCAAAGATAAGGAGTTTTCATATAGAGAGAATGGCGATGAACTAAGTCCTCTTCGTGTCATCTATGCTGACATCGAATGCTATATCGATGATAACATCCATCGACCAGCAGCCATTTCCTGCTATGAAGTATGGCATGATCACTTTAGGAGTAGGCAAAATAAAATGCGCGTCTGGCAAGGTGAGGATTGTATTTACCAATTCCTACAATTCCTCGAACAGGCTGTAAAATTTCAACAAAAGTATGATGGTGAACTCTATCGCAGATCATTGCATATGACAGCAGATGATCAAGCAAAATTTGATAGCTGCAACATTTGCCCCAAATGTAGGAAAACATTTGATGATGATAAGATTAAGAAAGTGCGCGACCATGATCACATCACTGGTAAATTTAGAAACGCACTCTGTTCAAAATGTAATTTTTCACTTAGGATGAAACGGCGTACATTACCCGTCATTTTCCATAATTTCAAGGGCTACGACAGCCATATGATAATAAAAGGAGGTTTAGGTCAAATGAAAGAGTGGAAGCTTGATGTAATAGCGCAAACGAGAGAGAAGTTTATGGCCATGACAGCAAAAGTGCCTGTCGATAAAACTAAAGAAAATAAGACGGTCTATTTTGATATAAAATTTTTAGATTCCTACCAATTTATGACTGCATCACTGGCCTCTCTCGTGCAAAATCTAAAGTCTCTTCCACTAACACAAAATCTTAAGAAACAATATCCAAATCTAACCGATGAAGTCATCACACGGAAAGGAGTCTTTCCATATGCATATTTTGATGCGATTAGTAAACTCGGCGAGACTTCTCTTCCGCCCATAGATAAATTTAAAAATGATTTGACCGGCGCAGAATGTAAGACCGAAGATTATGATCATGCACAAGATGCATGGATAAAATTTGACTGCCATACATTTGGTGAATATATGATTGCCTACCTTAAGTTAGATGTATTTTTGCTGGCTGATGTATTTCAGGAGTTTCGACGAGTGGCATTAGAAGAAGATAAGTTAGATCCCGTCCACTTTGTCAGTCTGCCAGCCATGTCATTTAAGTCTGCTTTTAAAATGACTGGTGAGACCATTCATCTCTTACAAGATCCAGAGATGTATAATTTATTTGAGCGAGGAATTCGCGGTGGTCTCACATTTGTAAATAAACATAGGTTAAAATCAAAAATAGTAGGCAATGACCAGACTCATCTGAAGTATTATGACCAAAATAATTTGTATGGTAGTTCATTATCCAAACCGCTACCTCACTCTGAGTTTAGCTGGTTAGATGATAGTGATATTCAACATTTCTCCAACCCTTCTAACATACTAGCAATTCCAGATGAAGGTGATTGGGGATATTATTTTGAGATAGATCTAATCTATCCAAATAATATTAAACATAAAACCGTAGATTTTCCACTCGCACCCGAATCAGGTGAAGTGAGTAAAGATATGTTTTCCGACTTTATGAAACAATTTCATAAAGATTTAGAATCATGTGGACAACCCGACTATAAGCCTTGTCGCAAACTTTTACTCACCCAGTATGATAAAGAAAACTATCTAGTCCACTTTAGCATCTTAAAATTTTATTTAGAAATGGGCATGATTTTAAAAAGAGTTCACCGCATTATTAAATTTAGACAGAAAGCCTTCCTCAAGCCATATATTGATAGCAACAGCCAGAAACGTGCACTAGCCCAAAATAACTTTGAAAAAGATTTTTATAAATATAAGAACAACAGTCTATTTGGTAAGACGATGGAGGATGTTAGAAAGCGCGTAAACTACAAACTAGTTAATGATGATCAAAAGTATCACAAATTGGTCTCATCACCTCTATTCATCGATAGAGACATTATCGATGAGGACCTTATAGGTGTTAAAATGATAAAATCTGAAGTTGAGTTGTGCAAGCCCATCTATATTGGTCAAGCTGTACTAGATTACTCCAAGCTTGAAATGTACCAACTCTTCTATAAAATACTAAAACCCTGTCCTCTCGTAAAAGAGGTTCGTTTGTTGGGTGGTGATACAGATAGTTTCTTCTTAGGTATTACCACTCAAAAAGATTTAAATTTTAATGAAGTAGGAATATCTTTAGAAAGATATTTTGATACATCAAATTATCCTGCTGATCATCCACTCTACTCCATCAAAAATAAGGCAAAACTTGGCTGCTTTAAGGATGAGACAGCAGGGAAGGAGATAGCTGAAATGATTCTCCTCCGTCCAAAAATGTACAGTATGAAATTAAAGGATAGTGATGATAGCATTAAGCGCGCTAAAGGCATATCAAAATCCATTGTGCAAAATATGAAACATAAGAATTTCAGGAAAGCCTATAGAAATAAAAATATAACGTTTGTCAATATGACAATCTTAAAATCTAAGTCGCATGAGATCAAAACTCATACTTTTAGGAAACGGGCGCTTTCAGCATGGGAGGATAAGAGGTGCTGGTTAGAACACAACATATCTCTTCCACATGGACATCCTGACACAAACATACCACCACCCAAAAGAATTAAACTCACACTACCACATTCAGGAGACGTCTTAGCATAATCATCCTTAACTTAGTATTTTGATGTTGATTTCTGTAGATAAACATTGTTGTTTTATGTATCGCATGAGATTGTTTTTTCCTTGTGAATATGTGTCCACATCTGTACATTCCCCATGTGATGACTTTTCCACTGAAAGACATTTTTCCTATCCCTGTATATTTCCACCCTTCACGAAGTAAAAAGACTTTTTGTATATAACAATGTTTATTGAAGTGCGCTCATGTATATATTTTCAGTGGATGTTGTATAAAGTCTATTGCTTCACATTCATGTACATATTTCAATAAACATATCACAATGACTTCACTTTGTTTTCCGAAACACTAACGTTATGAGGGATTTAGTATCTTTCACATGGATGCACTCTTGTAAACCATTGGTAATTTTGATAGCAATAGAGGGTATAGTTTGTTTGATGACGGGATGATAGAAAATAGATTCAAACATCTTCTCGATTATTCCATATGAAGCGTCTTTATCATGAATGAAATCACGTAAAATGTATTCTTTTTTCTCGCCAACAGAAATAGGTAAAATCAAATCACTTTGAATGTAAAGGTGTTGTTCATGTTTATCAAGTGTCATTGGTGTTTCTATACCAATCGTATGCGCAGCAGCAAACACTGTTTGTAGCATTGAAAAGCCAAAGAGTTTTTTCAAATTTTTACTCAATTGACATTGAATGTCATCACCCAGTTTCAGAACAACGCGTTGATTTTCAATTGAAAACGAAATGTGGTGTGTCTTTACATCATATTTACTTTTCATCACATGCTTCAACTTCTGTTGTATATAAGGATTTACTACATGAATGAAGCTTTCAACTGTATGATATAGACGCGGCATTATATTGATAGCAACTTTAGATTCTTCATAAGACTGGTAAATTTTCTTGATGCGATCACCATAGATGTCCACCCACCATTCATCATTAACTGAATCAGCTTTAGTGTGATATTCATGAGAACCATACACCACACCGCTTCCAATAATAGGCGTATAATGTCTTACAAAATGACGCAAGGTTGGAGAGAAATAAACTGTAAGTTTGTCATTATATTTCTGAATAACCAACTTATTTTTGTCCGCCATAATTTTCTCTCCATACTTCTTACCCACAGTCTCATTCCATCGTTTTACTAACTCAATAAGTGATAAAGGTTGAACACCACGCTTTTTCAAAATGATGCGTTCTTCGCATTCTACAACATCTTCATCAAATATTTTAAATCTATAATGAAATTTGTTGATTCGATTTGAATAAACTTTTTTAACATTTGCAGTAGCAATTGACGTTAGATGTAGTCCATGACCAAAACCAAGATGTGGATAGAATTCACTATCCAACCTCAGCGTAAGACCTTTAGTAAAAGAATGAAAGCGGAGGAACTGTCTCCCACTCCAATGATAGATAGTAAACTCATAAGCTTTCTGATTTTTATTCTTCATGATGGAAGTATTACCACTGTTGAATGCCTTAATAATTTTCTCATTCCCAAATGGCTCATAAGAATCTGATTTTATCTGAATCCATTCATAGTTCCACTTTCCATCTGATGTTAAATTGTATGGGAACTGGAATGCATTATTCATCGTTATTCCATCATGGGTGCGAGGAGTCAATATCATTTCTTCCAAATCATTCACATTCTGAATATTGCTATCATAGCAAATACTAGAAACGCCAACCTCCCATTCACCTTCTAAATGCAGTGGGCGATTTAATTCTACTCGATAGTCTGATGGTTTATTTTTGGGAAATTTATTCATAGAAGCATTACTGGGCAAGTAGATTAGAAACGAGTCCTTATTTTCACTTTCCATATTATTCACATTGGAAAAATATAATAGCATACGTTTGCATTAACTCTTCATTCGGAAATGGAGTGTAATACTTGTCACAGCATCTTTATGAAAAGGAATCAACGCACCAGCATCATCATAAATGGCAATATCAATTTGTGGGATGTAGTTTGATTTCAGCTTTGTATAATGCACTTTCTTGAAAGTATGCTCAGATAAAATACTGCAGCTTTTTGGCTGGTATGGTATCATTGCTAGCAATGGAGCTTCAACATCTCCCACACGTACATCTTCACCAATATTGGAATATATCTGAAAATAGTTAATACGACGCGATAGCGACATGTCTGCGCTAGCTTTGGTTACAGTACCACTTTTAAAGATATTTTGATCAAAACCCAAAATGTCCATTAGAGTTTTATCCATAATTAGTTCAATACCTTTTCCATTTATAGTGAGAGACAAAGTACCTTCTTTTTCAGAAAATGAAATATGTTGCTCATTAATCACTTCATTTAAATAATCTACAACCAATTTAACCGAAGTAATAATGCGAGGCATCAACACTCTTGTTTCATGTAAGATACCACCAAAAGGCTCTACACACTTTCTGTATAAAGATACGGCCCATTCTGTATCAAATTGATTTGGCCTTTCACATGGTAAATGTTGCATATCAGATTTTCCATGAACAGCTGCAGAACGATGTCGTAAGAACTGATGAAAATCTTTTGAACAAACTAATACTAGATCATCATCATTTAATTTACTTATTGCAATATGATTAGATGATTTAATATAAGTCAATGTTGCCACTTGTTTACCATCAACTCGAAGGAGATAATTAAATTTCTTCAATAATGTTTCAGGAGTCATGTTTGTCTTTCTTGGCTTAATCACAATCTTCTTCACCAACGTCTTCTCATTTCTTGGAATAAGATCTACATAATAAGCTTCCTCTCGATATATTAACTGTTTATGACCACTTATGTGGTAATTAACGTTAAAATTATCATAGCTTGTTAAGGCGCTAGCGAGGTAGCCTAAATCATTTCTTAAACTTGGACTTAAACCAACAATCCAATCTTTCTCAACTACATGATGTACATAATTATAATCATCATTGTGCGGAGTAAATTGGACAATATGTTTACACGCTTTATTCAAGAAATCATATATAAACTTTTTACATGATAAGAGATCTTTCTTTGACCACTGTGGAATGTATACTCGGCACCCCTTTTCACATTGATAAGCAGCTGTACGCCTCATATTAATAGTCATCACCTCATGATCAAAAGTATAGACACAGTTGCTATAAACAAGTTGAGTGACACCCACTTCCCAATTCCCATTTAGCTGTTGTGCATGATCAATGGGAGTAGAAAAGAGTGCAGCTCGATTGCTAGTAAATCTCTTTGTAGCCGCATTGCTAAGCAAAATATGATAAAACGACATTTTTATATTGCCAATCTGCAACTTTGCATAACATCATGAAGACTTGGATTTTGGACTCTCTACAATATATCAGAGTTGATCGTGATGGAAACGTACATTTCAAAAATTCTCATGGTCATACATCAAGAGGAATTACATTAACATGGCGACAATTTGTCAACCTCAATGATATCATGAGGGATTTGGAATATTTTGAAACATTAAGATTCATCTCCTTGGGTGATCAAGTTTGGCTTCAACATTACAGAAATGAAATTCAAATCTACCATTCTCATTCCGCAAACTGTTTCTCATTTCGCAAATACAATTGGGAGAAGTATAGAAGATACATACATCGCTCCATCATGACATTTATTCGTCGTGAGTTCATCGCCCTACTATGCAAATCTTAATCAGACATGACTACCACACATCATGAGTTGGAAATTAGATTCCCTACAACGTATTGAAACGGATCATGATCGAAACGTCTATTTCAAAGATTCAACTGGAAATGTGAGAAGAGAGTTTGTTTTATCTTATCGTCATTTTCAATCTCTACATCATATCATGAAGGACTTGAAATACTTCTATATGAAAAGACATTCACGTATTGGAAATCGCATCTGGCTGCGCGTCAACAATCGGCGAATTCAACTCTATCATTCCCAACTTCATACTAACTTCACATTTCATCAAGGTAGTTGGGAAAAGTATAAAAGGAAGGTACATCGCTCAATTTACTCATTCTTTCATCATGAAGCGCCATCGCTACACCATCGTCAACATTCTCCGTCGCTTCAGACTCTACACCAAAATCGATCTCACAACATTACACCAACAGCTTCCAAACAGCAAGTATTACCCGGGCCGTCCTCAAATGTTAGTGGTGAAGATGAACAATTCACGGAATCTTCAACTCTTCCCAAATGGGACTGTACAGATTCTCGGCGCCCTTTCTCATTCATCGGCGCAGTCAATGCGCTTAGAGCTACAAAGACTACTACGTCGGATATGGAAGAGGGAGAGGTGTGTGATGTCGAATCTGACTGTGGACAATATGGTGATCTCTACTCAATTGAGTGACAGTGTATCATTTTTGAAGATTCGTACCAGCAGTTACAGTTTGTGTTATGAACCCGAACTTTTTCCTGCAGCTCTCATTAGTTGTTGGTTACCTGTGCATGTGGCAATCTTTCATAATAGTAAAGTGATCATTACTGGACTAAAATCTCATGTACAAGCAAATATGATCCTAGACTATCTCATTGAGTATGTACGTACCCAGCGGATTGTAAAATAAAAAACAATTTTTCCAACATGATGTTTTTATTTCAAATCATGATAGAACTTACAAATCATTTTTTCATTAGAGGATGGATTACATGAAAAGTTTTGAATAACAGATGCAAATCGAGATACATGTAAACGTCTTAAGATGAAGTACAGTACAAAAGCACCACACGTTGATGAAAGTGGATGTTGTAGTATGCGTTCATTTCGCTGATATTGACGCGTATGTTTTCTCAACCACTGCTGTGTTGGTATATTTGGAGGTTGAGCAAGAGAGTCAAATAGTTCACCACGTCGGTCTTCTCCAATAAAGATCGCTTTCCAATGCTCACCGCCTAAATTCTGTGAATGAGTGTTTAGCACAATAAAGATGGGATAGTGATTTACTGCAGGTGGTAAGGTATCGAGTGAATAGACATTATCGAAAGCTTTCAACGTCGCTTCGTCTGCATTACGCTGCACTTTAGTCTTAATATCGTCAGCAGTCAACCAACTCATTAACGATTATACTGAAGAATCACGTCACGATACTTTGTAATTTCAATATTTGAATCGAAGACTGCATAAATTAATACATTGATCGTCTCAGGTAGTGTTCTTTTGAACGTCAAATCCAAACGAATATTATGAGGCACGTTCGCTTGACGATAGGGTGCACTAATATCGCTGTCAGCAGTCAAATCAAATGCATAAATAGTATATCCACTCTTAAACTCTTTCATAGTCAGTCCGTTGGTGTCATCCGTATTGTAAAAGCCAAAAACGTCCATAAAATCAACATAACTGCGCATAAATTGATCCGAAGCAAAATCTGGTTTGTAGGGTGGACCAGGATGACTCACACCATTTACACGTAAAGCAATTTCACTTAACTGATTGTGTTTAAAATTGAAAGGATTCTTCTTTATATTACCATTAAATGCATCATTTTCAACCATTGCCACCATGAGGAGCTTCGGTGCTTCCGATGGAAAGAGGCCATCTTTCATGAAACTCTTTTGATCTTTCGGAATTGTAAAGGTGAGAAGCTTTGTATGCTGAACGGGGTAAATGGCATTTTGGCGGTTAAGGCCTTCAGCATGCCCTCTAATGACACTTGGATTCGGTACTACTCGACGAATGTAAAGTGCAATATCTTCCACATGAATTCTAAAATTGTCAACTTTAGCAAATGCATTCAGCGCAAATTCAGGCTTATTCAATGTCAGCTTGAGTCGCATGCTGGTATTACACAGTAAAAACTTTGACTGTCTAAAGAAGTCTAAATTCAGCGGACCATATAGCTGACATACTCTACTATCTTTAATCATAGCAGATCGCTTTACAAAGCCACTGTTTGTTTCAACATCAAATTTTCCTGCTTCATCTCTGTACCATCCCATGGCTTCCATATGACTTTTTTGTGCTGCTGGATGAAACTGTGATACATGATTGAAATATGATTTATAGGGATAATCGCTTTGACCACCTTCCACCTGCTGCTCTCCAATCGTTAGAGAAACATCACGAAGTAATGTAGTCAATGGTAAATTGTTCAGTCCAACTTTATGTGTATCGTCAATAGCAGTTCCATCTGCTTGCTGAATTCTAAACCTCAAATCAAGCATCGCATAACTCAAATCTATGTAGTCATCACTACCACCAGGAATAACAAATTCAATGGGGCCAGCATTCTCAGCTGTTCGAGGATGATAATCTACAATACTTGAACTAAGAATATCTGTCTGTATGGCTTGTTGATCGAACAAACAAAAACCGGAAGTTTTACACTCCATGATTAGAAGTTATAGCAGCGTCGTCGTTTAGCGCCTGATGAATGATTAGAGCCTCTGCGACGTTTGCGTGAATGCCTTTTGACTGAAGATCGCACCTTACCAGCTCCGCGATGTTTCCTCCTTCCTTTATTCATTCGTTTAGGTGATTTCTTTCCTTGAGTAACACCAGCAATGGTCTGCTTCAATGTTTTTAAACCGCGTTCCTTCCCACGATTCAACAAACTGCTCTTAAAACTTCTACCTCTGGAAAGATCACTAGCAACATCACCAGCAAAGCCAACGGCATTACTTAAAACATTTCGTTTCAAAGATCTACCGACATTGGATATGAGAGGTGCTACAACAGATTTCAGTGCACCAAGTATGCTACCTCCACGTTGGCGGCGAGCACCGATGTAAATTTGTCCTCCGCCACTTACATAGGAGGGTCGTGAATAAAATGAGGCAGTTGGATTCATAGCTCAAACCCTAAACATTGTTAGTTACAACTTTGCATGAATCACTGTCGATCACTTAGATGAAAGATGTCGGCACGACGCATCCAAGAGTTCATACTTGAAGGATAACCAGCCCATTTAACAAGACACCATTCTTCACCTTGCCGTTTTTTACATCGAATGATTTTCTCTACCAAATATGTTTCACTTTCAGTGACTACCTCAATCTCATCGCGGTAAAAGCTACCCTCAATTTCTTCATTATCGTAATCTTTCAACTTGTAGGTGGTCGGAGAGTCTTTTTGATTAATCCTTGATACTGTAAATACCTCCTCTGTCCAATTCGGGAGGTACCCTTTAGCAAAAACACTTTTCACTTTTGAGATACGAACTTTATCGCCAATTTTCACATCACTTTTCACATGAGTGCGTTTACGTTGGAATGATTCGCGCACTTTATCTACATTGTCAGCATTTACATCTACTGGTCTGAGTCCAATAGAACGATGGATAGAGTGATTGTAGGCATGGAGTGTATCTTGTAGAACCTTTGTCCAATTTTGTGTCAAGTTGGCAGTAAAATGTCGCCACAAGCGATTTTTAATGTGCGATTAAAACGTTCAACGAGTGCAGCTTTATAAGCGCTCTTTACACTAAACAACTCAATGTCATGCCTCTCAAATAATCTTGTCACATGCTGATTTTCAAACTCTTTTCCTTGATCACTCTGAATTCTTTTTGGAATGCGACCTTCTCGAAAAATTGTTTGGAATGCTTTTGCTACTCCTTTCCCTTCTTTAGTTTTTAAAGGTTGAGCCCACGCATAACGCGAGAAAATATCAATGACGGTTAAAATAAAATTATTGCCCGAGTTATGTTTTGAAATGGAGGCAACATCGCACAAATCTGCTTGCCACTGTTCATCGATGTCATGAACAATATAATGGCGGGTGCGGTACTTCTTTTTCGCTTGTTTGTGGAGTGTATAGGTAGCCTGACCCTTTAACCATCGTTTCACTTGTGATTGTGGAAGACCACTCGCTTTTGATAATTTCTTGATAGATGCAAATCCTGCCGGATGTTTTACATCATAATAGATTGACTTCAAACGTTCAGTCGATGACGACTGACTCTTTTTCCTCCTTCTCATCTTTTTGTTTTCTTGCCTTTCTACATTTACAACAACTGCAGCATTTAGCTTTAGCGGTTTTGCGATCGTGTTCACATTGCTTAGGGGTTTCATTATGAGAGCTGGCGCAGCAAGTGCAAGTGACAACGACATTCACCTCTGGCGGCTCATTACATGGCAAGCAACACATCTGCTTCATATTAATAGTCTGAGAACATGTATTTCCTGGGAGGAGCTGTTTTACGTTTTCCTTTTACCAGTTTTAGTGGCGATGTAGATCTACGTCGAGTTCTTCCTCTTGTTTGCTTAGTGAGTGTGGGAGGGGATGTAGCAGGTGACGCCTTAAACCAATTTGTTGGCATTTTCATCGTCTGAAGCATTGGAGTAGTAGCCACTGTTGAATCAAGTTCTTTCAATGTCTCATTATTTAAAGCAAATTTTGGCACATTATGCTTTTTCAATAGTTTAAGAAAGTATGACCAACCAGGTGGAACATAGCCCTGACGGCGCTTTCTACGTGTCGCATACTGAATCAAGTCTTCATAACGTGAAGCATCAATCACTTTATTTTCATCTGTAATGATTTCTCCTCTATCATTTACATTGAGATGGGGCTCAATACTATTGAAAAGAGATATGGCATGTGCGCGAGATGCTAAAGGTGTAGCAGTCGATACAGAGTCACGCATCTTATTCTTCAAGTTTTTCAATTGCTCAACAGTTTCCGATTGTAATAATACAGCACGATGTGGATCTTTGATGTGAACATTTTGCTGATAATCTATTTCTTTCCTATACATTTGATTTGCAAGAGGTTGCTTTACTTGCTGCATGGCAGTCAATTGTACATATTCATCCTGAGGAATAACAATCATGCGAGAATAAGAACTCATAGTTTGTAGATAATCATGGGAGTTTTCAAAATATCACTTCGAAATCTAAATTCTTCCGGACACTCTTGCGTAAAGTCAATGAATAAGTAACCGTATGGTTTTTCAGTAGCTGCTTGAAAAATTTCAATTAAGGCTTTTGATCCTCTGGGTGCAACTTGTCGCGCTAAAATTTCAAATTGACTTTTATCTCGCGGATTCTTGAAAATAGCATAATAGTGTGTATTCAGGTTTCGTGTACGAGCTTCTTTTCCATCAGGAAACAAATTTTGTGTAATATAGATGATAAAACACCTTTTATGGTGTGCTGCGCGAGTGAACATATCTGTAACATCTTTTGAATTCTTACTTTCTTTTAATAAATCATCCAATACAACAACATCATTAGACTGAAGTTTATCCACTGGAATAATTCCTTCATGTCGAATAAAGTTGCGACTTTGCAATTCCTGAAACAGCGACGGTTGATAAATACCATAACACCAAATCACTCGATTGATAGGTTCCTTAAACAACTCCCTTCTTTTATCCAATAAATTCAGCGTGAAAACAGTTTTACCTGCATGAGATGGACCTGATACAGTCAGAACTTTATCACATTGAAGTCTGAAATCCATTTTATTACTTTGAGACTCAACATTTGCATAATTAACGCTTAGAGCCAAAGATATTTCCCAATAGGTTGCCCACGGCAGGAGCTATCATTGGAAGTATTGCTGAAAGGAAACCGCCCTTTTGTGTTAGAGTTTTCCTCTTTCTTTGAAGGGCGACTTTAGGATTGGAGATGAAACGCAATTTCGTAGCATATCGCTTAAGTAACTTTCGTTGTTTTGGCGCTAATTTCTTCGTCCTCAACTTCCTCACATGAGAAATAATTTCACAAATGAATTTATCGTTAGCATGTCGTATAGCATTGTATCGCTGATTTGCTTTCATTCGTCGGAGAGCTTGAATGGCTGAAGAAAACTTTTGACTTTTACGTTTCGTCATTTTACGTTTCGCCATTTTCCGTGTTAGTCTTTGCTAAAACCTATCTTTACCACAATTTGCATAGGTACTAACTATTGCGACATAAGTGACACTCGAAATGAGCAATGTCACAGTGGTTACATTGGCAAAGTTGAATGCAATTACGTATGAAACAGCGTTGACAAAAAGCATGCTTACATCTCTTGAAGATGCGCTTTTCATTTCCATCCTTTCGCTTACATACATCGCAACACATAGTTTCACCGTTACTGATGTCTATAGCAAGTCTTTTTGAAGATATGAATTTGCTAGCCTTTTCTAAATAATAGACGCATGTACAGAAGGAATATACTTCGAGAGTGAGCAGACATAGCTCGAAAACCAGTTGTGCTACAATCAAGTACCACTGCATTTTCAATTTTTCTTTATGGAAAGTTGAATGTGAATATCTGAAATCGCTTCAATCACTAGACTGCTACCATGATGGTTAAATGCGTTAAGACGTTCAGCAATTTTTATCATATGTCTTTTAAAAAATTCTTCGGGGTGATCTACCACTTCCATTGAATAAGAAGCAAAATGGAAAGAGCGACTTTCCACCTCTTCCTTTCCAAAATGACTAAACTTAATTTTCGCAACTAATCGCGCCATGATAAATGCTATCAGAGAATGTATTCATTAACTCTAGAAATAGAGTGCTAGCATCATCAACCACTGCTTCGATGTCGGTCTCATCTTTATGAAAATTTATCACATAATCTTGAACAGCTCCTTTTAAACTTTCCCTATGAAAACGTAATGTTCCGCAGTCGTTTGAGAAAGACATGATCGCCCTTTAACTAACCCATCCATTGCATGAAAACAACAACTCTTCTCATAGTAACATTTATTGAATAACGGTAACAAGCATGCATTATAAATCAATGGTTTGAAAGAGATAAAATATAATACAGCTGATAACTATCATACAGCGAGCAATGATAACCATACAGGACTTTGGCAGTGTTGAGGTAAGGAGGAAAGAAGCATTGTTATGAACGTAGCTACTACAAACGAACAGACAAAATAGGAACACACACATAAAAAAAAAAAAAAAAAAAAAAAAAAAAAAAAAAAAAAAAAAAAAAAAAAAAAAAAAAAAAAAAAAAAAAAAAAAAAAAAAAAAAAAAAAAAAAAAAAAAAAAAAAAAAAAAAAAAAAAAAAAAAAAAAAAAAAAAAAAAAAAAAAAAAAAAAAAAAAAAAAAAAAAAAAAAAAAAAAAAAAAAAAAAAAAAAAAAAAAAAAAAAAAAAAAAAAAAAAAAAAAAAAAAAAAAAAAAAAAAAAAAAAAAAAAAAAAAAAAAAAAAAAAAAAAAAAAAAAAAAAAAAAAAAAAAAAAAAAAAAAAAAAAAAAAAAAAAAAAAAAAAAAAAAAAAAAAAAAAAAAAAAAAAAAAAAAAAAAAAAAAAAAAAAAAAAAAAAAAAAAAAAAAAAAAAAAAAAAAAAAAAAAAAAAAAAAAAAAAAAAAAAAAAAAAAAAAAAAAAAAAAAAAAAAAAAAAAAAAAAAAAAAAAAAAAAAAAAAAAAAAAAAAAAAAAAAAAAAAAAAAAAAAAAAAAAAAAAAAAAAAAAAAAAAAAAAAAAAAAAAAAAAAAAAAAAAAAAAAAAAAAAAAAAAAAAAAAAAAAAAAAAAAAAAAAAAAAAAAAAAAAAAAAAAAAAAAAAAAAAAAAAAAAAAAAAAAAAAAAAAAAAAAAAAAAAAAAAAAAAAAAAAAAAAAAAAAAAAAAAAAAAAAAAAAAAAAAAAAAAAAAAAAAAAAAAAAAAAAAAAAAAAAAAAAAAAAAAAAAAAAAAAAAAAAAAAAAAAAAAAAAAAAAAAAAAAAAAAAAAAAAAAAAAAAAAAAAAAAAAAAAAAAAAAAAAAAAAAAAAAAAAAAAAAAAAAAAAAAAAAAAAAAAAAAAAAAAAAAAAAAAAAAAAAAAAAAAAAAAAAAAAAAAAAAAAAAAAAAAAAAAAAAAAAAAAAAAAAAAAAAAAAAAAAAAAAAAAAAAAAAAAAAAAAAAAAAAAAAAAAAAAAAAAAAAAAAAAAAAAAAAAAAAAAAAAAAAAAAAAAAAAAAAAAAAAAAAAAAAAAAAAAAAAAAAAAAAAAAAAAAAAAAAAAAAAAAAAAAAAAAAAAAAAAAAAAAAAAAAAAAAAAAAAAAAAAAAAAAAAAAAAAAAAAAAAAAAAAAAAAAAAAAAAAAAAAAAAAAAAAAAAAAAAAAAAAAAAAAAAAAAAAAAAAAAAAAAAAAAAAAAAAAAAAAAAAAAAAAAAAAAAAAAAAAAAAAAAAAAAAAAAAAAAAAAAAAAAAAAAAAAAAAAAAAAAAAAAAAAAAAAAAAAAAAAAAAAAAAAAAAAAAAAAAAAAAAAAAAAAAAAAAAAAAAAAAAAAAAAAAAAAAAAAAAAAAAAAAAAAAAAAAAAAAAAAAAAAAAAAAAAAAAAAAAAAAAAAAAAAAAAAAAAAAAAAAAAAAAAAAAAAAAAAAAAAAAAAAAAAAAAAAAAAAAAAAAAAAAAAAAAAAAAAAAAAAAAAAAAAAAAAAAAAAAAAAAAAAAAAAAAAAAAAAAAAAAAAAAAAAAAAAAAAAAAAAAAAAAAAAAAAAAAAAAAAAAAAAAAAAAAAAAAAAAAAAAAAAAAAAAAAAAAAAAAAAAAAAAAAAAAAAAAAAAAAAAAAAAAAAAAAAAAAAAAAAAAAAAAAAAAAAAAAAAAAAAAAAAAAAAAAAAAAAAAAAAAAAAAAAAAAAAAAAAAAAAAAAAAAAAAAAAAAAAAAAAAAAAAAAAAAAAAAAAAAAAAAAAAAAAAAAAAAAAAAAAAAAAAAAAAAAAAAAAAAAAAAAAAAAAAAAAAAAAAAAAAAAAAAAAAAAAAAAAAAAAAAAAAAAAAAAAAAAAAAAAAAAAAAAAAAAAAAAAAAAAAAAAAAAAAAAAAAAAAAAAAAAAAAAAAAAAAAAAAAAAAAAAAAAAAAAAAAAAAAAAAAAAAAAAAAAAAAAAAAAAAAAAAAAAAAAAAAAAAAAAAAAAAAAAAAAAAAAAAAAAAAAAAAAAAAAAAAAAAAAAAAAAAAAAAAAAAAAAAAAAAAAAAAAAAAAAAAAAAAAAAAAAAAAAAAAAAAAAAAAAAAAAAAAAAAAAAAAAAAAAAAAAAAAAAAAAAAAAAAAAAAAAAAAAAAAAAAAAAAAAAAAAAAAAAAAAAAAAAAAAAAAAAAAAAAAAAAAAAAAAAAAAAAAAAAAAAAAAAAAAAAAAAAAAAAAAAAAAAAAAAAAAAAAAAAAAAAAAAAAAAAAAAAAAAAAAAAAAAAAAAAAAAAAAAAAAAAAAAAAAAAAAAAAAAAAAAAAAAAAAAAAAAAAAAAAAAAAAAAAAAAAAAAAAAAAAAAAAAAAAAAAAAAAAAAAAAAAAAAAAAAAAAAAAAAAAAAAAAAAAAAAAAAAAAAAAAAAAAAAAAAAAAAAAAAAAAAAAAAAAAAAAAAAAAAAAAAAAAAAAAAAAAAAAAAAAAAAAAAAAAAAAAAAAAAAAAAAAAAAAAAAAAAAAAAAAAAAAAAAAAAAAAAAAAAAAAAAAAAAAAAAAAAAAAAAAAAAAAAAAAAAAAAAAAAAAAAAAAAAAAAAAAAAAAAAAAAAAAAAAAAAAAAAAAAAAAAAAAAAAAAAAAAAAAAAAAAAAAAAAAAAAAAAAAAAAAAAAAAAAAAAAAAAAAAAAAAAAAAAAAAAAAAAAAAAAAAAAAAAAAAAAAAAAAAAAAAAAAAAAAAAAAAAAAAAAAAAAAAAAAAAAAAAAAAAAAAAAAAAAAAAAAAAAAAAAAAAAAAAAAAAAAAAAAAAAAAAAAAAAAAAAAAAAAAAAAAAAAAAAAAAAAAAAAAAAAAAAAAAAAAAAAAAAAAAAAAAAAAAAAAAAAAAAAAAAAAAAAAAAAAAAAAAAAAAAAAAAAAAAAAAAAAAAAAAAAAAAAAAAAAAAAAAAAAAAAAAAAAAAAAAAAAAAAAAAAAAAAAAAAAAAAAAAAAAAAAAAAAAAAAAAAAAAAAAAAAAAAAAAAAAAAAAAAAAAAAAAAAAAAAAAAAAAAAAAAAAAAAAAAAAAAAAAAAAAAAAAAAAAAAAAAAAAAAAAAAAAAAAAAAAAAAAAAAAAAAAAAAAAAAAAAAAAAAAAAAAAAAAAAAAAAAAAAAAAAAAAAAAAAAAAAAAAAAAAAAAAAAAAAAAAAAAAAAAAAAAAAAAAAAAAAAAAAAAAAAAAAAAAAAAAAAAAAAAAAAAAAAAAAAAAAAAAAAAAAAAAAAAAAAAAAAAAAAAAAAAAAAAAAAAAAAAAAAAAAAAAAAAAAAAAAAAAAAAAAAAAAAAAAAAAAAAAAAAAAAAAAAAAAAAAAAAAAAAAAAAAAAAAAAAAAAAAAAAAAAAAAAAAAAAAAAAAAAAAAAAAAAAAAAAAAAAAAAAAAAAAAAAAAAAAAAAAAAAAAAAAAAAAAAAAAAAAAAAAAAAAAAAAAAAAAAAAAAAAAAAAAAAAAAAAAAAAAAAAAAAAAAAAAAAAAAAAAAAAAAAAAAAAAAAAAAAAAAAAAAAAAAAAAAAAAAAAAAAAAAAAAAAAAAAAAAAAAAAAAAAAAAAAAAAAAAAAAAAAAAAAAAAAAAAAAAAAAAAAAAAAAAAAAAAAAAAAAAAAAAAAAAAAAAAAAAAAAAAAAAAAAAAAAAAAAAAAAAAAAAAAAAAAAAAAAAAAAAAAAAAAAAAAAAAAAAAAAAAAAAAAAAAAAAAAAAAAAAAAAAAAAAAAAAAAAAAAAAAAAAAAAAAAAAAAAAAAAAAAAAAAAAAAAAAAAAAAAAAAAAAAAAAAAAAAAAAAAAAAAAAAAAAAAAAAAAAAAAAAAAAAAAAAAAAAAAAAAAAAAAAAAAAAAAAAAAAAAAAAAAAAAAAAAAAAAAAAAAAAAAAAAAAAAAAAAAAAAAAAAAAAAAAAAAAAAAAAAAAAAAAAAAAAAAAAAAAAAAAAAAAAAAAAAAAAAAAAAAAAAAAAAAAAAAAAAAAAAAAAAAAAAAAAAAAAAAAAAAAAAAAAAAAAAAAAAAAAAAAAAAAAAAAAAAAAAAAAAAAAAAAAAAAAAAAAAAAAAAAAAAAAAAAAAAAAAAAAAAAAAAAAAAAAAAAAAAAAAAAAAAAAAAAAAAAAAAAAAAAAAAAAAAAAAAAAAAAAAAAAAAAAAAAAAAAAAAAAAAAAAAAAAAAAAAAAAAAAAAAAAAAAAAAAAAAAAAAAAAAAAAAAAAAAAAAAAAAAAAAAAAAAAAAAAAAAAAAAAAAAAAAAAAAAAAAAAAAAAAAAAAAAAAAAAAAAAAAAAAAAAAAAAAAAAAAAAAAAAAAAAAAAAAAAAAAAAAAAAAAAAAAAAAAAAAAAAATAAAAAAAAAAAAAAAAAAAAAAAAAAAAAAAAAAAAAAAAAAAAAAAAAAAAAAAAAAAAAAAAAAAAAAAAAAAAAAAAAAAAAAAAAAAAAAAAAAAAAAAAAAAAAAAAAAAAAAAAAAAAAAAAAAAAAAAAAAAAAAAAAAAAAAAAAAAAAAAAAAAAAAAAAAAAAAAAAAAAAAAAAAAAAAAAAAAAAAAAAAAAAAAAAAAAAAAAAAAAAAAAAAAAAAAAAAAAAAAAAAAAAAAAAAAAAAAAAAAAAAAAAAAAAAAAAAAAAAAAAAAAAAAAAAAAAAAAAAAAAAAAAAAAAAAAAAAAAAAAAAAAAAAAAAAAAAAAAAAAAAAAAAAAAAAAAAAAAAAAAAAAAAAAAAAAAAAAAAAAAAAAAAAAAAAAAAAAAAAA
The DNA here is from genome assembly GCA_907163375.1 of Prostheceraeus crozeri. Lineage (NCBI taxonomy): Eukaryota > Metazoa > Platyhelminthes > Polycladida > Euryleptidae > Prostheceraeus > Prostheceraeus crozeri. The sequence goes on from CAJQUW010005527.1 coordinate 512,631, forward strand.
AAAAAAAAAAAAAAAAAAAAAAAAAAAAAAAAAAAAAAAAAAAAAAAAAAAAAAAAAAAAAAAAAAAAAAAAAAAAAAAAAAAAAAAAAAAAAAAAAAAAAAAAAAAAAAAAAAAAAAAAAAAAAAAAAAAAAAAAAAAAAAAAAAAAAAAAAAAAAAAAAAAAAAAAAAAAAAAAAAAAAAAAAAAAAAAAAAAAAAAAAAAAAAAAAAAAAAAAAAAAAAAAAAAAAAAAAAAAAAAAAAAAAAAAAAAAAAAAAAAAAAAAAAAAAAAAAAAAAAAAAAAAAAAAAAAAAAAAAAAAAAAAAAAAAAAAAAAAAAAAAAAAAAAAAAAAAAAAAAAAAAAAAAAAAAAAAAAAAAAAAAAAAAAAAAAAAAAAAAAAAAAAAAAAAAAAAAAAAAAAAAAAAAAAAAAAAAAAAAAAAAAAAAAAAAAAAAAAAAAAAAAAAAAAAAAAAAAAAAAAAAAAAAAAAAAAAAAAAAAAAAAAAAAAAAAAAAAAAAAAAAAAAAAAAAAAAAAAAAAAAAAAAAAAAAAAAAAAAAAAAAAAAAAAAAAAAAAAAAAAAAAAAAAAAAAAAAAAAAAAAAAAAAAAAAAAAAAAAAAAAAAAAAAAAAAAAAAAAAAAAAAAAAAAAAAAAAAAAAAAAAAAAAAAAAAAAAAAAAAAAAAAAAAAAAAAAAAAAAAAAAAAAAAAAAAAAAAAAAAAAAAAAAAAAAAAAAAAAAAAAAAAAAAAAAAAAAAAAAAAAAAAAAAAAAAAAAAAAAAAAAAAAAAAAAAAAAAAAAAAAAAAAAAAAAAAAAAAAAAAAAAAAAAAAAAAAAAAAAAAAAAAAAAAAAAAAAAAAAAAAAAAAAAAAAAAAAAAAAAAAAAAAAAAAAAAAAAAAAAAAAAAAAAAAAAAAAAAAAAAAAAAAAAAAAAAAAAAAAAAAAAAAAAAAAAAAAAAAAAAAAAAAAAAAAAAAAAAAAAAAAAAAAAAAAAAAAAAAAAAAAAAAAAAAAAAAAAAAAAAAAAAAAAAAAAAAAAAAAAAAAAAAAAAAAAAAAAAAAAAAAAAAAAAAAAAAAAAAAAAAAAAAAAAAAAAAAAAAAAAAAAAAAAAAAAAAAAAAAAAAAAAAAAAAAAAAAAAAAAAAAAAAAAAAAAAAAAAAAAAAAAAAAAAAAAAAAAAAAAAAAAAAAAAAAAAAAAAAAAAAAAAAAAAAAAAAAAAAAAAAAAAAAAAAAAAAAAAAAAAAAAAAAAAAAAAAAAAAAAAAAAAAAAAAAAAAAAAAAAAAAAAAAAAAAAAAAAAAAAAAAAAAAAAAAAAAAAAAAAAAAAAAAAAAAAAAAAAAAAAAAAAAAAAAAAAAAAAAAAAAAAAAAAAAAAAAAAAAAAAAAAAAAAAAAAAAAAAAAAAAAAAAAAAAAAAAAAAAAAAAAAAAAAAAAAAAAAAAAAAAAAAAAAAAAAAAAAAAAAAAAAAAAAAAAAAAAAAAAAAAAAAAAAAAAAAAAAAAAAAAAAAAAAAAAAAAAAAAAAAAAAAAAAAAAAAAAAAAAAAAAAAAAAAAAAAAAAAAAAAAAAAAAAAAAAAAAAAAAAAAAAAAAAAAAAAAAAAAAAAAAAAAAAAAAAAAAAAAAAAAAAAAAAAAAAAAAAAAAAAAAAAAAAAAAAAAAAAAAAAAAAAAAAAAAAAAAAAAAAAAAAAAAAAAAAAAAAAAAAAAAAAAAAAAAAAAAAAAAAAAAAAAAAAAAAAAAAAAAAAAAAAAAAAAAAAAAAAAAAAAAAAAAAAAAAAAAAAAAAAAAAAAAAAAAAAAAAAAAAAAAAAAAAAAAAAAAAAAAAAAAAAAAAAAAAAAAAAAAAAAAAAAAAAAAAAAAAAAAAAAAAAAAAAAAAAAAAAAAAAAAAAAAAAAAAAAAAAAAAAAAAAAAAAAAAAAAAAAAAAAAAAAAAAAAAAAAAAAAAAAAAAAAAAAAAAAAAAAAAAAAAAAAAAAAAAAAAAAAAAAAAAAAAAAAAAAAAAAAAAAAAAAAAAAAAAAAAAAAAAAAAAAAAAAAAAAAAAAAAAAAAAAAAAAAAAAAAAAAAAAAAAAAAAAAAAAAAAAAAAAAAAAAAAAAAAAAAAAAAAAAAAAAAAAAAAAAAAAAAAAAAAAAAAAAAAAAAAAAAAAAAAAAAAAAAAAAAAAAAAAAAAAAAAAAAAAAAAAAAAAAAAAAAAAAAAAAAAAAAAAAAAAAAAAAAAAAAAAAAAAAAAAAAAAAAAAAAAAAAAAAAACGTTTCGTGACTTCATGATAATGTTGATTCACTCTACTTCCCAAGGCGGAGCACAATTAACATCACTGATATGAATGGGAAATACCTTTTCTCTCCTTACCAGATTATTACAAAAGATGGTATAACATTGAAAGCAGCTACCCATCGTTTAAAGTCAATAAGAAGACAGCACTCTCACAGATAAAGCCATAGTCTTGCAAATTAATCAGATTTAAGTTCCATGAAATGTGTTTTCTTCGCTCCATTGATCAACATTGGATCACAGTATGGCATGTTGATGATAGACACTAACAATCTGATATGTCCAATTGTTCATAGCAATAGCACTGAGCTCCTGTACAGGTTCACCCTCACAATCCATAAAAATGATGATAGAAGCCTAAAACGGAAATTTACACATCGAAGGAAACGTTCTATAACATATTACAAATTGAAGAATTACATCGATGCTTTTCACGACAAAATACACAAATGATATGATGGCAACGAAGAAGTAAAATGTATCTAATAAGACCACGTCTACGACACTCAAAGCACATAAGCGAATTGTCATAGGGTAGAGTTAGGAAAGGACGAGCAATTCTCCTTCTTTGATTTGCGTTTTGATGTCGCATTCTTCTCCGACTTGCGCTTCGTACCACAGCTGTTAAGGATTTGATCAATTATGTCGTCCACGTTGGGTGGTTTCGGAATCTATAAACTGCGATTCCATATGCATGGAGAGGCGAGGCGCTATTTTATTATCCTTGTGTCGACCATAATTTAGCCCATTCACTTTGAAAAGATATCCCAAGTACCTTCTCGCAGCTCCTCACATCTGATGGCTATTGAATGATCTCCATCCTTCTTATAGTAAGTACACCAATGTGATACCGGTAGGCAAATTTGATTACCATCCCAAATCTTTCTATAGGGAGTATCCTTGTCATCTCTCGCCTTCCACTCTTGAGCAAGAGGAGTAGGAATGTCCATATTTAATGTCACGTACTCCTCAATAATATCAAGTTGGTGGCGAATGTACGGACTCACGGGGATCAGTATGTAGTCCCCATACTGATTGCGCATTATCTTGACATCCGTGGAAGGGCGCATTCCCGTTTGGAGTACTACGCTATGATCGTCATAACGCAAGGCTTGTTTAAATTTACGCTGTAGCGGTGTAGGATTATGTACCTTGGCTGTTTCTCTCCACTGGCCACAGTTGTAGATGCTCTGACCGTAGCGAACCTTGTAACCGTTGGACCGCCATTTTGTCCTCTAGTGCAGCTCGCAGATGGAGTAGATGCCTGAAAATGAAAAAAAGATTGTATTAAGTTTACGTTTCAAGGAGGAGAGGCAGGAAGAAGCGCCTTACCCATTTATAGTTGGGGGGTACTAGAACAGGGAAATAGCGAGAGAGACAATGTGCGTCCGATCACTCGGTGTGGATTCAAACGATGGAATGATTCTCACTGTGGAAAGAAGGCTCGCCTATTTATAAAGAAAATGCTTGATTCATCATTGGATGATGATCCTCAATTGGACCATAACATCAAGCTGATCGAACTCTGGCCTCTGTTTTACCCAATCCCGTGCCTTCGTTTTGAACGCTAGAGCCCAACCCGTCCCCCAACTATCCTAAACTCTTTCCGTTTTCCACAAATGTCCCAAAATCTTAAATGGCGTCTCACATCTAAACGAAGACAGAGATTAACACGCCGATTCGTGCACTGAATTTGTCTCACTCTTAGCTTTCAAACGAGCTATGGCACGACAAAATCCGTCCACTGGAAAGCCAAAAATCGAAGCAAGCTCCTCCAGAGGGGGGGGGGGCCGAGGGGGGGGGGGGGGACCTCAGCGAAATTTTCACGCATTAGATGAACAACTGTTTTGGATGAACGGTTCCCAGGTCGATATTCCCACACTTTGGACCAAATTTTCAAATTTTTACCCATACAAAGTCACTCTGACCTTAGGCATTTTTTCAGTGTACGCGAGCCTCCGACCTAAAATCTTGTAACCGCTCTAACTTTTGGAACGAAGAACACAGATAGGAACAAGCCGATTCTTTCACTGAATTTGTCTCACTCTTAGCTTTCAAACGAGCTATCGCACGACAAAATCCGTCCACTGGAAGCCAAAATCGAAGCAAGCTGTCCAGAGGGGGGGGGGACGTCAGCCGAAATTTTTTTCTCTCCGATTTCGCTGGAAACATCCTTCCTAACCCAAAATTTCACGTAGATTCCGAATCTGGCCTCCGTTTTCTCATCCGATGCTTCGTTTGGCGCTACACACCAAAACGTCCCAAATTCTAACTCTGTCGTTTTTTCGAAAAATGTTGAAAATTTTTTCTCTCCGATTGACTTGAAACTCACCATACATATAAAGAATTTCACGCTGATTCCAAATCTGAAATCCGTTTTCCAATCCGATGCTTCGTTTTGAAGCTAGAGCCCAAAACGTCCCAAATTCTAACTCTGTCGTTTTTCACCAATGTCCCAAAATCTTAAATGGCGTCTCACATCTAAACGAAGACAGATAGGAACAAGCCGATTCTTTCATTGAATTTGTCTCACTCTTAGCTTTCAAACGAGCTATCGCACGACAAAATCCGTCCACTAGAAGCCAAAATCGAAGCGAGCTGTCCAGAGGGGGGGGGGACGTCAGCCGAAAATTTTTTCTCTCCGATTTCGCTGGAAACATCCTTCCTAACCCAAAATTTCACGTAGATTCCGAATCTGGCCTCCGTTTTCTCATCCGATGCTTCGTTTGGGCGCTACACACCAAAACGTCCCAAATTCTAACTCTGTCGTTTTTTCGAAAAATGTTGAAAATTTTTTCTCTCCGATTGACTTGAAACTCACCATACATATAAAGAATTTCACGCTGATTCCAAATCTGAAATCCGTTTTCCAATCCGATGCTTCGTTTTGAAGCTAGAGCCCAAAACGTCCCAAATTCTAACTCTGTCGTTTTTCACCAATGTCCCAAAATCTTAAATGGCGTCTCACATCTAAACGAAGACAGATAGGAACAAGCCGATTCTTTCACTGAATTTGTCTCACTCTTAGCTTTCAAACGAGCTATCGCACGACAAAATCCGTCCACTAGAAGTCAAAATCGAAGCAAGCTGTCCAGAGGGGGGGGGACGTCAGCCGAAAATTTTTTCTCTCCGATTTCGCTGGAAACATCCTTCCTAACCCAAAATTTCACGTAGATTCCGAATCTGGCCTCCGTTTTCTCATCCGATGCTTCGTTTGGGCGCTACACACCAAAACGTCCCAAATTCTAACTCTGTTAAAATTTTGAAGAAAAATTTTTTCTCTCCGATCGACTTGAAACTCACCCTACCGATGCAGAATTTCACGCTGAACACGAATCCGACCTCCGTTTTCTCATCCAACCACTCCTTCCACTCGAAACAACCCATTTTACAACCCAACATTCAGCAGATTGCACCAAAAACATCACACACTATAGCCTCAACACTAATCCTGGCGGTCGCCCAAGTCCACCACGACACTCAATCGTTCCAGAGGGGGGGGGGACTCAGACACGAAGCACCACGGCGGCCGACCACGACACTCTGCCGAGCCAGAGGGGGGGGACGCAGCGATGGCGGCCATCTTGCGCTATCTGGTGTTTGTCACTTCCTTACTACTAGGATGTTTATTAGCAAATGTTCATTCCTTTTGATATCCAACTTGCTTTATACTACTTACAACGGGGAGTCATCTCGGTAGTATATAAATTGACAAATTTTGACATTTGGTATGGTGGCGCTATATAGATGACATTTTCATGATATGGACGCATGGATGGGAAGCATTGCAAGACTTTGAAAATCATGCTAACAATTATTTTCCAACCATAAAATTCACATTTGAGAAAAGCGATAATTATTTTCACTTCTTAGATTCAAAAGTAGTCAAAAATGGCTTAAGTTTACGAACGGACTTGTACAACAAACCGACAGATGCCAGAAAGTTTCTTTATTTTGACTGTTGTCATCCAACAACTCATAAAATCGCTTACTCACAGGGTTTACAGATTCGATGTATCTGTTCTGATGAAGTTCAAGTGCGACCACATCTTCAGGAATTATGCCAGGCTATCCTTTGTGGACGAGGTCTACAGCAGATCAATAAAGCCTTGGCTTTGAATCGGATCGACAAGGTTCCTAATAACCACGGTTCGGGGGTTGTGTTCATAGTCTTCCTGTTGTCCATAGCTTCCATCAACTTGTTAGTGTCAGTGTCGATATTGTTTTAGTTAAACATAAGAATCGTTCAGATTACTACAACCCTTAAGATTAGAAAGTTTAGGTGGGAAGCCAGCCATCTAAGATTGATTGGAAACACTTCTTGTTTTTTTCAAAATTATACATTATCCCCCCCCCACGCGAATTTAGCTACTAGAAAAAAACAGGGAAACGTTACAACTTGTGGCTCAGTGCGCTGGAAAAACATGCAAAATGATTTCGAAAATCTGAGCAACAATAACGTCACCAGTCACAGGTATTTCTTATAATATCAAGTGCTACTAACACTATCAGGTAAGCACTACCAAAATTGTATACGCTCATTCTTTTTAAAATTGCTCTTCTCTATATATTGGGGAAACAGGGAGGTCTCTTAGGGAGAGGATACTGAATATCACTATCACCAATCAGGACATAATGATTGAAAGTCAATCATGTCATTTCACTGTTTAGAACATAGTCATAGTATATTGCGTTAAAGTATCTGTAGTGATAGATCGAAGGAATGGAAATTCATAAGTCCAATTCCACGACAGCAGATTATCTTTTTGATCTGTATTTGCAGCACGTACCTACAACGGTCACTTACATTTGACCCTCAATATACTATCTCTGTGACAGTATGGCTGCCTAAAACAGGGTCATCTTATGGTTAATATAAGTTTCTAAGGACGTTCAACTCGATAACATGTACTGGATTGGAGGCCAGGGACCTTTGGTTTTAGACTTGATTTATGGCGATTAGTTTGTGCACATGCTGGGTTTAAACCCATGGATACAATTTGTAAACATTATCCAATACCCTAATACGCGCATTCATACAGGGATCTGTTCAAAGAAGATTCTGGAACCCAGGCAAGAAGAGACGGGAAGAATGACAAAACTCTCCTACAAGGATAAAAAAACTGTCAGTAAAAGCTGCGATTATCAATTGCTAGTGATTGACAGTGTTCACATACGGACGTAGCATAAATTGGCTATTGGCTTGGATTTGAACATTTTAAACATGCTTATTTTTTGCGCAATTAACAGGCTTATTGCAAAAGGATGTGCTGCGAAAATGGATTCAGCAGGTGTTCTTTTTTAGAGAATGTGGGCTCTTTTGGAAAAGTTTGAGGTCTATTTCCTTTGCTCAAAGGAGTCATGGACTAAATAAGAAATGATCAGTGATGGATTTTACTTGTACTTACATTCTGGGCTGCCTTTCTTATCTAAAAATTATAACCGGAATAGTCAAATCGGAAATGGGCACCCAAAACTACAGTAGTCGTGGGACCCATCTAAGAAAGAAAATTTGCGATCATTGGATAATCTCACAAACCCGGTAAGTTTGTAAAGAGTTCTAGTGAGTTGGGTCTGTTTAAATATAAAATTGCTTCTGAATTCCTCTCTGTTGGCAAGTAAATGTAAAAATTCATTACTGATTCTTATTCAATCATCAGCTTCATCAAGGTACCTAGCATACATGACTCGAAAAGACACTAGTTTCTCAGGAGAAATGTTTTCGAAGGTTGGAGGCGTATACTACAAAGACCCGTCTGCCCCCAAGGCAATTGCAGTATGTGGGTGGTGAGCTGTGGTAGTTGGTTATATGGGGATTTGATTTAGTTGGGAAGTTAGAGTGGTTAGATGATGTAAGTGTTTATGATGGTATTTCGAAGGTTTTGGTAGAGGTTATAAGTTGTTTGTGTGCGAAGAGGATGTATACTATTGTTTGTAGTTTTGTGAGATGGTTATTTGTTGTTTATTCTGTTGTATGATGGTTTCGTTTGGCATTCTGGCTGTTTTCTGTGGGTATTATGAAAAAAATTTTTTTGCACCTGATTGTTTAGATTCATTTGAGTTTCAAAGTCAGATGAGTAATAGTGTGTGGTAATGCTTCTGTTTTTAGGGATGATATGTTATGAATTAGTGATGTATTTTTAGTGTCATGTTGTTTGTGTTTGATGGGGAATTATTTGTTAGTTTATGGCGTAGTGTAATGGCATGGGTGTATTTTTTATGACTTATGTCTTTTGTCCGCTTATATTGAAATGACTCGTGAAATGAAATTTTTGATGGTTGTGTCTGGAGGGTTATTAGTGAGTTGTTTTTTTATGATGTTATATTATGGGAAGTGTTTGATATTTAAGTGTCGATATGCTGGGTTGTATGCATTGCTTGAAATTTAGTTATCGTGTTATGAATGAATGAACTTATTGAACGATCGACGAATTTCAGTCGATAGCAAGACTGCATATTATCGAATAATCTACATGTAGGCTATGGATGATTTTACTTAAAAACTGTTTCGAAGACAATTTCTTCGATTCGTTCAAAATTTAAATTCAAATTTACGATGCAATATTCTCGTGCAGCTTGGTCATTTTCTATTAATCGTGCCATTGACGTCACACGGTGCAAGATTCCGTCTTTATTGTGATGAATTTTATGAATGAAACCACTAGGAAATTGACTGTTGTTGAGCTGTTTCGAAGTTTGGAAGACTGCTTATACAATATGTCTCCAATACAAAGTCCTATGGTCAGCTCGTCTAAATCGCTTGGGCAGGCCATTTCTGTAAGTCATTTACTTGGCTGAGCATTATTCTTACAAAAATCGAGATTGTGTGTAAAATCTTCCATTTCTATGTGTATGAAATATACCGAATATCATGAAGGTTAGGAATTGTCTTCATACTCGATGGAATGCCAGTGCACTATTACAGACCATCGTTAATTATTCATTCAAACAGCAATTTTCCTAAAATCTTGGATTGACCGTCATGGAGCCTTTGGAATGGATTCCGATACCACCAGATTCAATGCTTGTGACTTTTGTCTTTTGGACACGTTTAAGATATTGATGCGTTATAGTCATCCTATGCATTTGGATCTTGAAATGGGAAACAAGCTTTGCAACCGCTTTATGCAGTTAGACGTGCGATTGCAGAGAGATATGCTTTTGCGCTGTTGACCGAAGAATTAGACTTGAGTTCGGACAAATGGGGGAACAAGTAGAAATAAATGTTGTGTGAATTGGTACTCGTGTTAGCATCTGTTTCATTTGAATCATTAGTAACTTACAGAATTTAATCATGAGTCGCTTAAGTGTCTATTGCATCAACAACTTCGAAAATTAATTACTGCTAGAATCCGCACGTTATAAATAAACAATTTTGAATCAATGTCACACAGAATAAATTGAAGACTAAAACTATTTCATTTTCTCAATATGAGAAAATGGAGTTATTGTGCCCAAATATTTCATTTACATTACAGAAGCCAGTGCAACTTATATGCTTTTTACTCTTGAAATGAGTGAGTAGCAAAACATTTGATGCAATCCATTACGGGTAATGCCGACGTTTCTGGATTTTTTGCAGTATTCAGTGCAGCATACATGTATTTCAATAGTAACTCACATGTAACCAAATCCATATTCCGAAAATTCAGACATCTTTTATTAATGAAATACATGCAGATTCAAATCTCATTCTGTAGAGTTCGTTTCCAATTTTTGAAATCTGCCAAAACACCTATACAAATAGTACTTGGTTGTTTGCTGTTCATACACGAAGCTGAGCGGCCGGATTCCAAGCAACATCCACCTATCGATGGGTTTGTGATGTGTGAGTTGCTGACTTACTGCAATGATGGTGTGAATAAAGTCAAAACGCGTGCAGTGACGTTGCTCTGATTAAACTTCAGCAGTACTTGTAGCTACGGCAATGATTCAAATCAATCCTTGCTCTCATATCGTGGAATCATAAATAAGAAAAAATAATTGCACCATTTAGAACAATGGCATTAAGAATATTTTGGGCTTTCAAACAAGATTGGACCAGCTTATTTGATAAAGGTTGATCCGCCATAGCATAAGTAAACGCAAAGTCAACACGAAAAGAAATCCTTATCACTTCTGCAGTTGTTTGCGAGATTTCAATTTTCGCTGGTGTTTTCGCCGAAATTTAGCCGCTTTTGCAACAAGCAATCGTACAAAATATTCATTCGTCACTCCCTTGTGTCCTCGAAATTTTTTAGTAGATTTTTCTTCATATTTTTCTGGCAGACGCTTTTTGAAAGACACGTTTTGGAGAGCATCAAAGCGATCAGAACTCAATTCGTAATAAACTCCATAATCACGTATTACAACTCTATCGCTAAGCATTCCCACTAAAATTTATTTCTTATTTTAAAACCTTGATTACTTGCGTTTCGTCCAGTTTCTTAGGATTGACGAAAGGGTTACTGACTTCCTTGTAGAAGAATCTTCTGCTCAAGAGTCATGCGGATTAGACAGCATCTGCTTTGAATTTGATCAACCTTAAAAATTGCAGGGTAAAGGTCCCCTAGCAATCTGCATAGAGCCGCTCACAATTTTAAAAGAGCCCTACATAATCTAAAAAGGATCCACATGCTCTAATCTTTGAGAGCCCCAGTCTCAATCCTACAGGCCCTTTACAATCTCAAGAGGTCTATTCATATGTAAAAATTCCTCTTCAAAAACTGAAACAGTTGCCGTTCACAATATCAAAGGGATGCTTCACAAAATCTCGTGGGTCCCTTTCAAAATCTCAATATGGCCCTTTCACGATCTTAAAGGGTCACCTAACGATCTTGAGGGGCCCCTTTCGCAATATCATAAGGACCCCCACGATTTTAAAGGGAACCCTTCGCAGTCTCAAAAGGGCCCCTTACGATTTAAAGGGGCCCCATCGCAGACTCAAAAGGGCCTTTCACAATCTCAAAAAGGCCCCTCGCGATCTCAAAAGGGGCCCTTCGCAGTCTCACAAGGCCACCCTCACGATCTAAAAAGGGCCCCTCGTATTCTCAAAAGGGTCCCTTCGCAGTCTCAAAAAGGGCCCCTCACAATATCAAATGGGCCCCATTTCAGTCTCAAAAAGGCCCCTCATGATCTTGAAGGGGCCCCTTCGCAGTCTCAAAAGGGCCCCTCGCGAACTTAAAGGGCCCTTTGCAATCTTAAAACGGCCCACTTGCAATCTCAAAAGGGCCCCTTCAAAATCTAAAATAGTTCAAAATCCAAATTATTTGTTCCTTGGCAAAACATTTTCTCACTACTTACTTTATTTTAAAAAACCGGAAATCCGATTAAAACCGGAAGAGTGGCAGCCCTGTGCAATCATTGCTGCAGTATGACCATGCCTTATTCATTGTTATACAATTAAAAGACATGATTGAAAATCTCTTAATTTCTATGAAATTAAGAAGTCTATGTTCTATTTCTTCTGTTTCTACGATTCTATGCATACAATCCTGATATCTTACAAATATTTTCAACGCTTGCACCGTTTGAATATTGCATCTTTTTGTATGTCTTTCTATTCCTGACGAAGGATAGGAGTGGCTGCTCCACTCCTATCCGAAACCGGTGGAATAAATAGTTTCATCTACTTGATTCAATTGCGACGCTCGCAAATACTATATAATTACATCATCAGCATTGTCAACCGATCCGTCGTTCGGAATTAACTATATAGAAAACTAATGATTTTCATTATGGAAATAAAAACACAATGACTAATGACCAGAGGGGAGTGAAATAAGTTTCTTGAAAGGTAGTTTGAATCTGTCGATACATGTACATCATTAGAAGTCAACAAGGTTGAGTTTCTGTAGGGAATGAGGCCGAAAATGAAACTTTCAGACTATTGCACTCTTTGTGGCTACTACTTATCTGACAGTTCTATCCGGCTCTTCTTCTTGTCTTGTGAGACAGGATCAAAGAAAAACGCATGTTAATCCAATGGGAAGCAGATTGAAATTGTTTTCGGCAAAAATGAGATTTTCTATATTTTCTCTGATTAATTGAGAATTCTAAATCTAGAGGCACAGGAAGTCATTTCCTAGCATGTTCATGCACCTTTGTCTATGAAGATAAACACACTCAAACCTCTGTCTGTCGACAAAAACACAATATCTTGGCCAATTGTATCCACGTCTAAACCTCATTCTCATATACACCACCGATCAGTAGCATGGTTATAGCAAATGATAAGAAATGACCTGAAGACTTTCCGTACCGAAATTTATACTACTTAGTAGTAGAATAGAATTACTTAGTAGCAATTCACAATCAAATAGAACACAGGAAATCTCCTTTTTGCAGAAAATTTCATTCTGCTTCCCATTATATCTAGCTACAGTGTGCACGTGCTTTATTTGCTCGTGTCTGACAATGAGAGGAACCAGCTAGAACTCGGCAGACATGCAGATTCGTAGTAGGCATTTTCGGCCTCGTTCCCTCCAGAAACTCGTTCTGAACTGAATTGAAATTAACTTTGAGCAGAAACACTGACTAACAACGAACTCACCCGAGATCAGAAGTGGATGTCTGAAGTTTCCAACCTGCGTGGTAAGAAGTCAAATCATTCTCTCACTTCTAATATTTCATCCATTATAGTATTAACAAATTCAATAGAAGATAGAAGCTCGTGTTTACGTTAGAACCGAAGACACTTGACGAGTTAATTCAATGTGCAAACTTGACATTGTAAACAAATTGTTCATGTTCAAGTGTAAAGAGAATCGGTCTTGCTTCATAATGTATTTTTAATGCAATAAGTTTGAAGGAATACTCAAACCCTTCTCGTGAAGTATTATACAATTAGAAGGTAATTTCAAAATGAAATGAGATGCCAACAAATATTTGAAAGAGCAAATATTCTCTGCCATTTGCTATTTTTTTTTTTTTTTTTTATTTTTTTTTTTTTTTTTTTTTTTTTTTTTTTTTTTTTTTTTTTTTTTTTTTTTTTTTTTTTTTTTTTTTTTTTTTTTTTTTTTTTTTTTTTTTTTTTTTTTTTTTTTTTTTTTTTTTTTTTTTTTTTTTTTTTTTTTTTTTTTTTTTTTTTTTTTTTTTTTTTTTTTTTTTTTTTTTTTTTTTTTTTTTTTTTTTTTTTTTTTTTTTTTTTTTTTTTTTTTTTTTTTTTTTTTTTTTTTTTTTTTTTTTTTTTTTTTTTTTTTTTTTTTTTTTTTTTTTTTTTTTTTTTTTTTTTTTTTTTTTTTTTTTTTTTTTTTTTTTTTTTTTTTTTTTTTTTTTTTTTTTTTTTTTTTTTTTTTTTTTTTTTTTTTTTTTTTTTTTTTTTTTTTTTTTTTTTTTTTTTTTTTTTTTTTTTTTTTTTTTTTTTTTTTTTTTTTTTTTTTTTTTTTTTTTTTTTTTTTTTTTTTTTTTTTTTTTTTTTTTTTTTTTTTTTTTTTTTTTTTTTTTTTTTTTTTTTTTTTTTTTTTTTTTTTTTTTTTTTTTTTTTTTTTTTTTTTTTTTTTTTTTTTTTTTTTTTTTTTTTTTTTTTTTTTTTTTTTTTTTTTTTTTTTTTTTTTTTTTTATTTTTTTTTTTTTTTTTTTTTTTTTTTTTTTTTTTTTTTTTTTTTTTTTTTTTTTTTTTTTTTTTTTTTTTTTTTTTTTTTTTTTTTTTTTTTTTTTTTTTTTTTTTTTTTTTTTTTTTTTTTTTTTTTTTTTTTTTTTTTTTTTTTTTTTTTTTTTTTTTTTTTTTTTTTTATTTTTTTTTTTTTTTTTTTTTTTTTTTTTTTTTTTTTTTTTTTTTTTTTTTTTTTTTTTTTTTTTTTTTTTTTTTTTTTTTTTTTTTTTTTTTTTTTTTTTTTTTTTTTTTTTTTTTTTTTTTTTTTTTTTTTTTTTTTTTTTTTTTTTTTTTTTTTTTTTTTTTTTTTTTTTTTTTTTTTTTTTTTTTTTTTTTTTTTTTTTTTTTTTTTTTTTTTTTTTTTTTTTTTTTTTTTTTTTTTTTTTTTTTTTTTTTTTTTTTTTTTTTTTTTTTTTTTTTTTTTTTTTTTTTTTTTTTTTTTTTTTTTTTTTTTTTTTTTTTTTTTTTTTTTTTTTTTTTTTTTTTTTTTTTTTTTTTTTTTTTTTTTTTTTTTTTTTTTTTTTTTTTTTTTTTTTTTTTTTTTTTTTTTTTTTTTTTTTTTTTTTTTTTTTTTTTTTTTTTTTTTTTTTTTTTTTTTTTTTTTTTTTTTTTTTTTTTTTTTTTTTTTTTTTTTTTTTTTTTTTTTTTTTTTTTTTTTTTTTTTTTTTTTTTTTTTTTTTTTTTTTTTTTTTTTTTTTTTTTTTTTTTTTTTTTTTTTTTTTTTTTTTTTTTTTTTTTTTTTTTTTTTTTTTTTTTTTTTTTTTTTTTTTTTTTTTTTTTTTTTTTTTTTTTTTTTTTTTTTTTTTTTTTTTTTTTTTTTTTTTTTTTTTTTTTTTTTTTTTTTTTTTTTTTTTTTTTTTTTTTTTTTTTTTTTTTTTTTTTTTTTTTTTTTTTTTTTTTTTTTTTTTTTTTTTTTTTTTTTTTTTTTTTTTTTTTTTTTTTTTTTTTTTTTTTTTTTTTTTTTTTTTTTTTTTTTTTTTTTTTTTTTTTTTTTTTTTTTTTTTTTTTTTTTTTTTTTTTTTTTTTTTTTTTTTTTTTTTTTTTTTTTTTTTTTTTTTTTTTTTTTTTTTTTTTTTTTTTTTTTTTTTTTTTTTTTTTTTTTTTTTTTTTTTTTTTTTTTTTTTTTTTTTTTTTTTTTTTTTTTTTTTTTTTTTTTTTTTTTTTTTTTTTTTTTTTTTTTTTTTTTTTTTTTTTTTTTTTTTTTTTTTTTTTTTTTTTTTTTTTTTTTTTTTTTTTTTTTTTTTTTTTTTTTTTTTTTTTTTTTTTTTTTTTTTTTTTTTTTTTTTTTTTTTTTTTTTTTTTTTTTTTTTTTTTTTTTTTTTTTTTTTTTTTTTTTTTTTTTTTTTTTTTTTTTTTTTTTTTTTTTTTTTTTTTTTTTTTTTTTTTTTTTTTTTTTTTTTTTTTTTTTTTTTTTTTTTTTTTTTTTTTTTTTTTTTTTTTTTTTTTTTTTTTTTTTTTTTTTTTTTTTTTTTTTTTTTTTTTTTTTTTTTTTTTTTTTTTTTTTTTTTTTATTTTTTTTTTTTTTTTTTTTTTTTTTTTTTTTTTTTTTTTTTTTTTTTTTTTTTTTTTTTTTTTTTTTTTTTTTTTTATTTTTTTTTTTTTTTTTTTTTTTTTTTTTTTTTTTTTTTTTTTTTTTTTTTTTTTTTTTTTTTATTTTTTTTTTTTTTTTTTTTTTTTTTTTTTTTTTTTTTTTTTTTTTTTTTTTTTTTTTTTTTTTTTTTTTTTTTTTTTTTTTTTTTTTTTTTTTTTTTTTTTTTTTTTTTTTTTTTTTTTTTTTTTTTTTTTTTTTTTTTTTTTTTTTTTTTTTTTTTTTTTTTTTTTTTTTTTTTTTTTTTTTTTTTTTTTTTTTTTTTTTTTTTTTTTTTTTTTTTTTTTTTTTTTTTTTTTTTTTTTTTTTTTTTTTTTTTTTTTTTTTTTTTTTTTTTTTTTTTTTTTTTTTTTTTTTTTTTTTTTTTTTTTTTTTTTTTTTTTTTTTTTTTTTTTTTTTTTTTTTTTTTTTTTTTTTTTTTTTTTTTTTTTTTTTTTTTTTTTTTTTTTTTTTTTTTTTTTTTTTTTTTTTTTTTTTTTTTTTTTTTTTTTTTTTTTTTTTTTTTTTTTTTTTTTTTTTTTTTTTTTTTTTTTTTTTTTTTTTTTTTTTTTTTTTTTTTTTTTTTTTTTTTTTTTTTTTTTTTTTTTTTTTTTTTTTTTTTTTTTTTTTTTTTTTTTTTTTTTTTTTTTTTTATTTTTTTTTTTTTTTTTTTTTTTTTTTTTTTTTTTTTTTTTTTTTTTTTTTTTTTTTTTTTTTTTTTTTTTTTTTTTTTTTTTTTTTTTTTTTTTTTTTTTTTTTTTTTTTTTTTTTTTTTTTTTTTTTTTTTTTTTTTTTTTTTTTTTTTTTTTTTTTTTTTTTTTTTTTTTTTTTTTTTTTTTTTTTTTTTTTTTTTTTTTTTTTTTTTTTTTTTTTTTTTTTTTTTTTTTTTTTTTTTTTTTTTTTTTTTTTTTTTTTTTTTTTTTTTTTTTTTTTTTTTTTTTTTTTTTTTTTTTTTTTTTTTTTTTTTTTTTTTTTTTTTTTTTTTTTTTTTTTTTTTTTTTTTTTTTTTTTTTTTTTTTTTTTTTTTTTTTTTTTTTTTTTTTTTTTTTTTTTTTTTTTTTTTTTTTTTTTTTTTTTTTTTTTTTTTTTTTTTTTTTTTTTTTTTTTTTTTTTTTTTTTTTTTTTTTTTTTTTTTTTTTTTTTTTTTTTTTTTTTTTTTTTTTTTTTTTTTTTTTTTTTTTTTTTTTTTTTTTTTTTTTTTTTTTTTTTTTTTTTTTTTTTTTTTTTTTTTTTTTTTTTTTTTTATTTTTTTTTTTTTTTTTTTTTTTTTTTTTTTTTTTTTTTTTTTTTTTTTTTTTTTTTTTTTTTTTTTTTTTTTTTTTTTTTTTTTTTTTTTTTTTTTTTTTTTTTTTTTTTTTTTTTTTTTTTTTTTTTTTTTTTTTTTTTTTTTTTTTTTTTTTTTTTTTTTTTTTTTTTTTTTTTTTTTTTTTTTTTGTATTTTTTTTATTTATTTTTTTTTTTTTTTTTTTTTTTTTTTTTTTTTTTTTTTTTTTTTTTTTTTTTTTTTTTTTTTTTTTTTTTTTTTTTTTTTTTTTTTTTTTTTTTTTTTTTTTTTTTTTATTTTTTTTTTTTTTTTTTTTTTTTTTTTTTTTTTTTTTTTTATTTTTTTTTTTTTTTTTTTTTTTTTTTTTTTTTTTTTTTTTTTTTTTTTTTTTTTTTTTTTTTTTTTTTTTTTTTTTTTTTTTTTTTTTTTTTTTTTTTTTTTTTTTTTTTTTTTTTTTTTTTTTTTTTTTTTTTTTTTTTTTTTTTTTTTTTTTTTTTTTTTTTTTTTTTTTTTTTTTTTTTTTTTTTTTTTTTTTTTTTTTTTTTTTTTTTTTTTTTTTTTTTTTTTTTTTTTTTTTTTTTTTTTTTTTTTTTTTTTTTTTTTTTTTTTTTTTTTTTTTTTTTTTTTTTTTTTTTTTTTTTTTTTTTTTTTTTTTTTTTTTTTTTTTTTTTTTTTTTTTTTTTTTTTTTTTTTTTTTTTTTTTTTTTTTTTTTTTTTTTTTTTTTTTTTTTTTTTTTTTTTTTTTTTTTTTTTTTTTTTTTTTTTTTTTTTTTTTTTTTTTTTTTTTTTTTTTTTTTTTTTTTTTTTTTTTTTTTTTTTTTTTTTTTTTTTTTTTTTTTTTTTTTTT